>NW_004624797.1:1737755-1815132 GCF_000247695.1 Heterocephalus glaber
GACTAAATATTTCATTTCCAAACTTCCTTCATATGCACACACATCATGGATATGGGGGTTATTCTCTTCATTTCTATTAGGCATTAAGGGGGGAATAAATTACACTCTGTATATAGCATCAGGTCAATAATGTGGCACTAAAGCGTTTACTTTCTAATGTGTCCGATGACACTTTCTTCACTTCTGGGCCAACTGAAAACATTATTCCCAGAGCAAGTTGAAGTATATAGGTCAGTAATCATGCAAGTATTATTAAAAGTCATACCTCAGGGATATTTTACGTATTTTTTAAATGTAAGGTGATGTAATCAATAAGGCTTTATTTTTAATTGGGGAAGAGGTGATTAATTGTAAAATTATTCACACATCAGTTGTTGGAATTCTGAACCAACATGTTGTCTGGCATTATCTGTAGATAGGCACAAGAATTTGAAAACAATTTTCATAATAATAAAATTACAATATAATTAATAAAAAAGAAAACCCCTATCTAGAGCTTGTTGAATAGATTCATTTGGATGTTTAATTTAAAGTTCCCCCAAAGCTTGAAAATGTCTGCTGTGTCTTCGATTTTAATACCTTTACTGACATCTATCTCTTAACTCTCTTTGATAATTTCTTCTCCCTCTTGCCCTCTTTTCTCATTGCCAGTCTTTTGTTTTCTTTTCAGAGGCCCATTGAGCACAGCACACTTTCAGTAATGTTCCATTTTTCATCTTGTTTTTAAATCAACCATATGTGCCCCCTATTAAGAAGTGAATCTCTGATAATTCTGGCTTCCCCCTTTAATGAAAGAGTTCTGTTATAAAGAAGAATGGAAATCTCACTCATAGATCCAGGTCTTGCCTGAGGATGGAGAACCTTTATGTTGCTATTTATTAGATGCAATATTTTTAATGGAATATGTGAGCACTCTCTCCAAAATTTCACCATACAAAAGCCCCAGTTTGGAATGTCTTTACATTAATCAGCTTTCCAGGCAGCATAATGATGCTGGAAATTAGGAAAGCAATGGAGGATTCTTAGTCAGATTTAATAGGCTCAGGCACTTTGCTAACACACTGCAGTGGATCAATTGAAGTTAATTATTATACAAGATTAAACCCCAAGTAACTACAGTACATCAAACCAATGCAAAAAGCTCTGGTTCAGAAAGGAGGAAAAACAAACATGAATTCTGGAGGCAAGACTTTTCTATCCAGTCCTTAAATCACATACATATAAACAGAATGGACTAATACAACATGAAATCCAGCTTATTAAACTCTGAAAGTGAGGTATAAACTTCACTTACTGTCTCTATGGTATCCTTAACCTGGGAACCAAAAGGAATAGCTGTGAATTTTCTTAACATTTTCATTTATTTTTATGTACTTCATTCCTCTTCTACTGCTTGTTCAGATTTACATTTCCACCCATCAGGGACTTAATCTTTTATGATCATTGACCATTCTTTAAAAAAACAAGTATTTGAGGAAGCCACAGAAGCAAATAAATGGGGTTTCATATTCATTCACTGCCTGAGTCACTTCATGGCTAAGTCTAGAACAGGTACTTAGTACGTAACTGTTAATAAGTTAAAAGACAGTGTTTTAAGTTCTCTGGGAACATACTAAAAGGGAGAAAACAATGACATGGCATATGTATGCTAATTTGTAGTTATTAAGTGATAGTGATGTACCTTTTGGGCAAGATAATATTTTTTAAATACAACCATTTCTTTCTGAGAGTTCTTTTTTCTCCTTGCCCTTCCCTTCATTGAAGAGCTAAACAATTCTGGGCTTATTTTGCTTTGGCAGACAGGAGACGGTAGAAACAGCATAAAGCAGTGTGGAGCAAAAGACTTCTCATCTTTGCATTTAGGTTTCAAATACTTAGCAAAAGGCCCACAACCTAGACAGTATTTATGAGAAAACAGATTCCCCCGACGTTTCTCCACACAAACTAAAAAGATTTCCCAGGATGAGGAAACTGAAGAGAGTTAAAGGGGAAGCAAAGAAAATATAAATGTCAAGTGATCCCAGAGAGGGGATCAGAAATAAAAACCACACACATTTTTTAGGTCCAAGAGATAGGAAATTTGGGCTTCATTTTCAGGTACAGCCCTTGGGAGACAGTAAGATGCACCAGAGACAAGATGCTCTTACACCTGTTTAAAGCAGAAGTGGTTATCGACAGCATCACAGAAATTTACTATACACATGATTCCCAAAACTGACATGGAAATAGAAGGAAAAAAAAGATTAACCTAAGGGAGACATAAAGATGACAGCAAAGAGCATCTCCCCTGATGATGTCTATATACCCTTGATATAGGTTCAGATGGGACTGTCACAGCAGATAACTACATGGGCACATAATATTGAAAATATAATAGATTATCTCCCAGTGTCTCAGCCCTATATAACTTCCCTGCTTACCCTTCAGTAACTTAGATAGAACTCACAGGAAAGTGTAATATTCCCCAAACTGACCACAATTAGGTTTCCAAATCCTGTTGGAATAAAGAGTATAAATTGAAACATAGCATAGTATAATAATTTCATTTGTTGTACATGAGAATTTGTGGACTGGAATTCATGCCTGTCTACTTATACACATAAATAAATAAAGCAAAATGCAGGATAAAGGTATTTAAAGTAAAGATGGGCAAGTCATTTATTATATAAATATTTATTCACTGGTCACTGTGGCTTTGGGTTAGGGGCTGGTGAGGAGAATACAATGGCAGGTAGGCAGGCATGTGTACTACAAATTCATAATCTACATTTGAATGTTTAAAGGGAAGTCAACGAAGTAGACAAGGAAACAGAAAGGAGACTCTGACATAGCAAGAAAATGATAGTCACTTAATTTTTTAACTTTGTATTAAAATATTGGCTCTCAAGCTATATTGCAAATAAGGACCATTTTTGATGTTGTTGTTGACAATACACATATCCAGGCCCCACTACCAGATATTTTGATTCCATGGGTGCAGAACAAAGTCTTTTTCTGCAAAGGTCAAAAGAGTAAGTACTTGGATTTTTCCAGCCATGCAGACTCTCTTATTACTCAGTTCTGTGATGTAGTGAAAAAGTAGTCATCTACAATACATAAATGAAAGGATATGTCTGTGCTTTGGTCAAACTTTATTTACTATAAATGTACCATCTTGGATTCGACCCACAGGTCATACAGTTTGTTAACCCCTGGTCTCATGCAAGGGATGACATCTGTAATATTTTACAGTTCCACAAGCGATTCAAATATTCAAATTCATAGCAAAAAATATTGTAAAAACACTAAATTAGAACATTATTTTCCAGAAAGCTATAATTTGAATACAATTATTTTACCTTAGAGAAGGTAAGACCTTAATCCTTTGTCAATCCCTATCAATGTTTTAACTTACAAAAACAAGAAATTGTAGCAAAGTACACGTGGATCTTGTCTATGTATAGCTATGCAAAAATTATGCAAAAATCCCAAACTGAACATTAGCTATAATCCTACAACACATTAAAAGAACAAGCTATCATGACTTACTTGAGCTAATTCCATGAATGTAATGAGATTCCATACTATTTGTCCCAGCAATTTAATTATTAACAAGGGACTAGTTACAAATTTATGCTTGAATATGGATAGAATGTCTCTGGAAGAATATACAAGAAACTGGTACCAAGTGGTTGCCTCTAGAGAAAGGAACTGATTGGTTGAGAAACAGGGTTAAAAAGGGATACTGTTGGGCCAGGGATTTAGCTCACTGATGCGGCCACCTGCCTCGCAAGCGCAAGGTCCCAAGTTAGATACCCGGTACCAAAGGGGGGGGCACTGTCATATCTGTCATATATAGTATACTTTGAAACTTTAGGATTTTATATCAAGTGCAAATATTCATATATGTAATTATTGTAATTTTAAACTAAAATGTCCTCCCTTGACTAATTCAGCAAAGCTTCATTGGCATTGGACCTCCTGGGAGCACAGTAGTGCACAGGATATCTAGCAGAAGAAACCATGAAGCAAACAATTCAGAAAGCATGGTCTAAGTGCATGTGTTCCACCACAAGGAATTCTCACCCAGTCGGCCTGGAAGAGGGAGGGAGGCACATAGTCTGGTGATGTTAAAACGTCCCTAAGATGATTTTTATGACTAAGTAGGTTTGAGAACTGCTTAACTTTAAATAAGTATGGTTTGCTGGTGAAAAAGCCTAGAAAGAATCTTAACTGTATCTGAGGCTGACACTTCTCACTTCTCTGGAGTACATAATAGGTGCCTGGTGCCATATTTTGTAGCAGTGAGAGAGGAGGTCAAGAAGGTAGTGAATGTCACACAGCTACTAGAAAGCCTAGTGACATATTTTAGCTACAAAAAATATCTTACTGACATATTTTAGCTACAAAGAAAAAGTTATTTGTAAAGAAAAAAAAGAATTTGACTAGGATTAAGCTCTTCTTCTTCAACATTAAAAATTGGAGGACATTGGAACAGTATATCCAATTTTTTTTTTGGTACCGAGGATCAAACTCAGGACTTTGCCCTTGCCAGGCAACTGTGCTACTGAGCTACAACCCCAGCCCTGTAAATGCAAATTTTAAGGAAAAGGTATTTAATCAAATGTTCGTATGTGAGAGTAAAAGAAAAATATCTGTGAACACAACTGCAGAAAGCATACCACTTGGGCATTCTTTATAAGTAAATTACTCTGACTTTCTCCAAATGAAAATTATGGCATAGCAAATAACTCAAGATAAAGGAAGAAAAATGTGTATAATCAAATGGTAAGGAATGGTTCTTACAAAATTTTTTGTGAAATCTAAACAGATAATAATAATATTAAAATAAACTTAATATAAGTGCTATGAAAATTGTATTGAGCTATAATTTACCCAGGTAAAGGAAAATATATTAGAAATAAAATTGTATAAATTTCTGAAGTACAATGTTTTGTATATATATGTTTTGATATATATATACATATTGTGGAATGATTAAAACAAGTTAATTAATATATCCATTGCCTTACTTATTCATTTTTCACGGTGAGAACATTTAAAATTGTTTCTTTTAGCAATTTTGAAATATACACTACATTTTTATTAACCATAATCACCATGCTGTGAAGATCATCAGAATTTCTTCTGCTTATCTCACCAAAATTTTTACCCTTTGGCCAACATCTCCCCATTCTTTGTTCACTTCACTAGCCTCTGGTACCCACCTTTCTATTCTCTATTTCTGAATTTGGCATTTTTGGAGATGGTGGGTGTTATGGTTTTGATGTAAAATGTCCCCCCAAAGTCTCACGTATTCAGAGGTGGGGCTTTTGGAAGATGATGGATCATGGATTCATCCACTGAGGAGTTCATAGCTGAATGTGCTGTTAAGAGGTGGGGCCTAGTTGAAGTTGGGTCACTGGGGGTGTGACCCAGAAAGGTGTAAAGGTGTGTTCTTGTCCCTGGTTTCTCTCTCTCTCTCTCTCTCTCTCTCTCTCTCTTTTTTCCTGGCCATCATGGGTCCAACAGGTCTCCTCTGCCATCCGCTTTCTGCATTGGAGGTACCAACTTTGGACTGAAACTTCTGAAACTGTGAGCCAAAATAAACCTTTCGTCCTGTAAGTTGTCAGTGTCAAGTATTTTTCCCCAGCAACAGGACAACAGGAAAGTGACTAGCACAATGAAGTATTTGTTTTCCTGTCCAACTTATTTCCCTTAATATAACGTCCTCCAGTTCCATCATGTTACTGAAAATGGCAGAATTTCATTCTTTTTATGGATGAATGATATTTGATCCTATAATGTATTACATTTTATTCATCTGTTCATCTGTCCATGGACACTTCGGTTGAGTCCATACCTTGGCTATTGTGAATAGTGCTGCAATAAATATGAGAGTGCAGATGTCCCTTGGACATACTGCTTTCATTTCCTTTAGATACATATCTAGTAGTGGAATTGCTGAATCATATAGCAATTGTATTTTTAATTTTTTGAGGAACCATCATACTATTTTCCATAATAACTATACCAATTTACATTCCTAAAAACAGTGTGAAAGCATAAACTTTTCTCCACATCCTTGCCAGAACCTGTCTTCATTTTTTACTTTTTTATTGTCTATTTTCTTTATTTTAATTTATTAATAAATATGTGTAGTACATAGTGTTCTATTCCTTGTGGAAAGTTGTTACGTGTATGTAGCACATCTTAATTCCATTTTTCTTCCCCCTTTCCCTTCCCTCCCTCCCCCTCCACTCATCCTTTTTTATTTTTATTTTTTTGGTACATGCTTGTAGAATATAATGTTTACATTCCTTGTCTGGAGTTGATATAGGTACATGACGCATACCATTTCATTTTTTTCATCCCTTATCCCTTCCCTCCCACCCTCCTCCTTTCATCTCTTGATCCTCTTTCCTGCTAAGAATGATCTGTCTCCTTACCTACATGTACACTCATGTTTATAGCAGCACAATTCATAATAGCTAAACCTTAGAAGCAGCCCATATGTTCATTAATAGATGAATGGATGGAGAAAATGTAGTATTTACATACCATAGAGTATTATTCTGCCATAAAGGATAGATGAGTCATTTTTAGGAAAACGCATGCACCTTGAGACTGTAATTTAAGTAAAATAAATCAGATACACAAGCTTAAATATCTCATTGTTTCTCTTCTATGAGAAACCCAGAGTAAAAATAAAGAGCAAAAGAAAAAATCTTAGTTTCCTTGATAATAACCATTCTAACAGGTGTGACAAGATATCTCAGTGTGTTTTTCATTTGCAATTCTCTGGTTTTCAGTAATAAGCATTTTCAGAGACTTTTTTGGTCAATCAGATATTGTCTTCTTTTTTTCTTTATGTGCAATACTGGAAACTGAAAGCAGAGTCTTTGTACTGAGATACATACTCAACCCTTTTTTATTTTTATTTTGAAACACAACATGGTCTTGCTAAGTTACCCAGGCTGGTCTTGAACTTGCAGTCTTCTTTTCTTAGCCACCCAGAGTGCTGAAATTACAGATGTATGCCATCAAACCCAGCTACATATCTTCCTTTGACATATCTGTTCAGTTATTTTGGTCATTTTCAATTGGGCAACTTGTTTTCTTGAGTTGAGTTCTGTATGCATTTTGGATATTAGCCCCTTATCAGATGTATGGTTTACAAATATTTATTTCATTGTATGAGTTATCTCTTCACTCTGTTTGATCATTTCCTTTCCTGCACAGAAACTTTTTAGTTTAATGCAATCTCAGTTGTATATTTTTGCTATAAATTTATAGCTTATGCTTTTGAGCTCATATCCAAGAAATCATTGCTCAGACCAATGTCATGGAAACTTTCTCCTATGTTTTCTTCTAGTTTCAACAGTTTCCAATCTTATATTTAAGTCTTTGTTCTATTGTGAGTTGGCTTTTGTAAAGGATGTGAAGGGCCCAATTTTATTAATCTGCATATGTATATCCAATTTTCTCAACACCATTGATTGAAGAGACTGTCTTTTGCACATTATGTGTTCTTAACATCTTTGTTAAAAATCACTTGACCATAATTAAGAGTGCTTACTTCTGGGGTCTCTATCTTTTTCCATGAATATATATTTCTGTTTTTATGCCAGTACAGTGCTGTTTTGATTATCATAACTGCAATAACTCTTCAAATTAGATAGTATTATACGTTGAACTTTGTTCTTTTTGTTCAAGATCGCTTTTCCTATACAGAGTCTTTTGTGGTTCAAAGAAAAGCCCAGGATATAATGGTTTCACAGCTAAATTCTACCAAACATTTAAGGAATAACTAATTCAAATCCTTCTCAAACTTTTTCAAATAATTGAAAACGAAGAAATACTTCAGAATTCTTAAGACAAGAAATACCTGACTATCAAAGTCAGGCAATATCCTTGATGAAAATAGATTCAAGAATGCTCAACAAAATAGTACCAAACTGAATTCTATAGCACATTCAAAGGATTGCTCATCATGATCAGGTGGGATTAATCTGTGAAATACAAGGATTGTTCAACATACTCAAATTAATAAACGTTATATACCATATTAACAAAATGAAGGCCAAAAACACATTATCATCTCAGCCAATGCAGAACAAATTAACAAATAATCATATTTTTCATGATAAATAATCACAGAAATTAAGTATAATAACCACAGCAAAGAATGTATCTCAACATAATAAAGATCAAATATAACAAGGCTACAGATATTATATACATTGATGAAAAGTTGAAAGCTTTTTTCTAAAATCAAGAACAAAACAAGGAGAGTCTGATTTCACCTCTCTTATTCAATGTAATACTGGAGGTCTTAACCAGAGCAATTAGGCAAGAAAAAGAAAAAAAAGGCATCCAACTCACAAAGGAAAAAAATAATAAAGTTATCTCTGCTCACAGATAATATGAGCTTATATGTAGAAAAACTATTTAAAAATCCACAAAAATACTCTTAAAACTAATGAATGAGTTTAAAAAAGTAGCAGGATACAAAATCAATACATAAAACTCTGCTGCATTTCTATATACTAACAATGAATGGTCTGAAAAGGAAAAGAGGAAAATAATTCATTTACAATAACATCAAAAAGAATTAAATACTGGGCCAGGAATTTAGCTCAGTGGTACGGTGCCTGCCTCGCAAGCACAAGGTCCTGAGTTTGATCCCAGGTACTGAAAAAAAAAAAGAATTAAATACTTACAAATATACTTAACCAAGGAGGTGAAAGGCTTGCACTAATGAAAACTACAAAAGATTTCTGAAGATAAAATAGACAAAAAGAAATCATGAAAGAAAATTTTTCTAAAAATCTGCTTGTCTTCTCACAACACTTCCAATATTAAATGTATGGGGTTTTTACTCCCATACCAAATAATTCTCCAAATCTCTGCAGACAGTGACTGCATATCTAATGATTCAATTAAGTTCTGACACTAGCTACTCAGAGCTAGTATCAAACCTTATATGAGTCAAGGGTTCGGTCCTACTAGACTGTTCCTCACTTCAACAACAAATTGCAAGTAGCGTGTCCCCAGTGGCAGTGTGTACTCACACTTCTGTCTGGCATGGCAACAACTCAGAAGTTTGCAGGATCCCTTTAACTACCAGATGTTTTGTTGTAATAGCTCACAGAACTCAGGGAAAAACTATACTATTTCCAGTTTATGAAAATACTATAAAGGATACAAATGAGCAGCCAAAGAAAGGGCTACATAAGGTGAAGTCTCAAGTGCAGAGAGAAGGTCATTTTTTCACTGTGGAATTTGGTGTCATCACCTTCCTGGCATTTATCAACCTAGACCTTCTCCAAATCCTGTTGAAAGGTTTTATTTTTTAATGAATATTCCATTATGTGAGCATGGGAGCATGGTTGATTAAATCACTGGCAGTTAGTTGTTGATTGATTCTATCTCCATTCCCTTTCCCTTCCCTAGAGGTCAGGGTGGGGCTGAAAGTGCCAACCTTCACATGGTTAGTTCCATTCACCTCTTCCCAAAGCTACATTAAGGCCCACTACCAGTCATCTCATTAGCATAAAAACAGACAATTTCATCACTGTGGATATTTCCATAAAGCTTAGAAGCTTTCATGTCAAGAGCTAGGAATAAAGACTACACATAAAAAATGATGTGCCTATTGCCCCTATCACTGATGAAATTACAAGGATTTTAGGATCTCTATGTCAGGAACCCAGGACAGAAGCCAACATATATTATGTGAAGCTAGAAGGATATCCCATGGATCGAAATACAGTAATGTTAAGATTTCAATACTATCCAAAGCAATCTACAGATTTGATGCAATGCCAAACAAAATCTCAATGATACTTTTTGCAGAACTAGAATGATTCATATTAAAATTTATATGGAACCTCAAGTTACCCAGAATAATCAGAACAATCTTAAAAAAAAAAGAACTTATCCTTCATTATTTCATAACTTACTATAAAGCTCCAATAATCAAAACAGTGTACTACTGGTATAAAGTCTGGCATAAAGACCAATGGAATAGAATCAAGAACCCAGGAATAAACCCTAATATATAGGATCAAATGATTTACAATAAGGTCTCCAAAACCATTCAATGGGGAAAGAACAGTCTATTGACAAAACATGCTGGTAAATCTGTGTATCTACATGCAAAATCAATACATAAATAAAGTCAGATCCTTCCCTAACACTATACACAAAACAACTCAAAACAGATCAAATGCTTAAATGTAAGAGAAAAATCAATTAAACACATAGAATAAAGTAAATCAAAAGCTTCCAAACATTAGATGTGGCAATAATTTTCTTGGATGACTCCAAAAGCACAGGTTATAAAATCAAAGATTAACAAATTGTATTGCATAGAAATTAAAAGCTATAATGTATTAAAGGACACTGGAAAAGGAAATCTTTAGAATGGCAGAAAATACTTATTTATGATACATCTGCTAAAAATTAATATCTTGAATATATAATTTAAAAAACAACTAGAACAACCAAATATAAAATTGTACTAACATTTTTAATTGTATAGGAGATCTGAGTAGATATTTCTGGAAAGATGTATGAAAAGATAATAAACATATAAAAATATACTCAACATCATTAATCATAAGAAAAACACTTATAACCGCAATGAGATACCATATCAAACCCACTAGTATGGCTACTATTTAAAAAACAGAAAATAACTATTGGTGAGGATATGAAGAAATTGGAACCCTTGTGCGCTATTGGTAAAACACAGCCACTGTAGAAAACTGCATAATATTCCCTAAAATTTAAAAATGAAATTACCATATGATTCACCAATTCCACTTCTAAGTACATAACAAAAAATTGAAAGCAGAGTCTCAAAAATATATTTGTTCTGGGCCGGGGATTTAGCTCAGTGGTTCTGACGCCTGCCTCGCAAGCATAAGGTCCTGAGTTCAATCCCTGGGACCAAAAATATATATTTTTTTTTTGTTCACTCAAATTTATAGTATTATTCACACTAGACAAAATGTGAAACAACAAAATATCTGTTGGACAAACAAATGAATGGACAAACAAAATATGGTAAAATCCACACAATGGAATACCGTAGAACCACAAAAGAGATTGAAGTGGTGATACATGCTAAAATAAGGATGAACCTTGAAAATCCATGCCACGTAGAAAACTACTTGCAAGAAGTCTTGGGTAGAATGAATAATCTCTATGTTTTTAAAATTACTTGGGAATATAGAAGATGAAATGCTTTTAACTTGTTTTACAAAGTTTTCATAGTACAAATACAAAACACTATAAAAACACACCAAAAAAAGGTGGGTGTGGTATGGTGCATACCTATAATCCCAGCTCTCTGGGAGGCTGAGGCAGGAAGATTGCAAATTTGAGAACAGCCTGGGCAACATAGTGAGATCCTGTCTCCAAATATAAAATAAAAAATGGGCTAGAGATATAGTGTAGTATAAAGGCCCTGGGTTCCATCCCTAGTACGGGGCGGGGGGCGGGGGGGAGAATTATCATTGAAATTTTTTAAAATGCTAAATAGCATAGCTTTATGGTAGACGTTAAGAAATCTAAGAACATAGTTTATATTTAAAAAGTAACCTAAGAAAATTCATGTAATTGGGTCAACAAATAAAAACTAAAAGATCTTAAATCCTGTAGCCACAACAGACAAAACTCCAAAGAATATAGTAGAAATGATACGGCATTTAAAAGCAAAACACATTAGCACCTAACTACCTGGGTTTGAATCTCTGCTTCAGTAATTCCTATCTGGATGTTAATTAACCTCTTTATGCCTCAAGTCCCTGAAATTTAAACTAGGAATTACACTTCTTCTATGAGTTAATATATGTAAGAGACTTAAATCAGTACCTGCTTGCTGCCAGTCATGGTGACCCACGCCTATAGTCCCAGCACTCAGGAGATTGACACAAGAAGACTGCCATAATTTAGAGGCCAGCCTGGGCTACATAATGAGTCCGAGGTCAGCCTGAACTACATAATAAGACCCTGTCAAATAAATAAATGGATAAATAAATAAATAAATAAACGAACAAGTGCCTGCTTTAAACAGTGGTGTATAGTAATCACCTGGCTTGAATTCCAAGTTCACCACTGGAAGCTATGTGACTTAGGGAAAGTTACTTAGTCTCCATGTTCTTCCATTTTCCCTCCCTATATAAAAGAAGGGAGTAATAACAAAAGTGTATGTGTAAAATACATAAAATAATGAACTTACTTCTTATGATTATTTTGATAGTTAAATAAATTCAAAAACACTTAAGCCATTGCCTGGTACCTGGTAAGAGCTATTATGACAACACATAGGCTTTTGGGTTACTTCATATTTCCAGTCTCTATAGCAACAAGCCCACAAGTTCCAGTAACCTTAGTATTTACAAAACTATGATCTCGGCCTGTTCTGCCCAGTGAGGTCACAATTCTCTGCTTAAGCTCTGCCACTCAGGGAAGCATATCCAGGGACAATATTTGTGTAAATATTAGGCCTTAATCATATACCTCCTCTCTGTCAAAGCTGGAAATCCAGCTCTGATTGCTGTCAAAAGCCTAAATCATTGCATATATCTTGTCAAAATTTTAAAGTTGTTCATAGTAGGATGATAAGTCTGATTCTAGCTACTTTTTGTGGGCAGAATTGAAAATCAATGGCAATATTTTCTAAAAAAAAAATGATAGCATACACTTTTATAGAGTTTGTGGGGAAATAGGTATTCTTCAACACTGTAGGTGGGATTATAAATATTGAGTGTTTAAAATAATAAAAAATGATGTTTACTAAGTTTATTGCATATCGCAGAATCTCTGAGCATTTTATATTAATGTACTCATTTAATCTTAGCAGCAGACAAATGAGATAGGTATTTCCTAAGTGCAGAAGAGGAAACTGGGGCAGAGGAGATTAAATAACTTATCCATGGTTACACAAGCTGGGAACCGGTGAAGTCAATATTTAACACCTGGCATTCTGGAGCCCATGTTCTCAACTGTTGTACTGTACTGACAATCTGGAAATATTTATAAAAATTAAAATGTGTGTAACTTTTGACCCAGCAATCCCACTTTTTAAAGTTTATCCATCAGACATAAAAGTGCAAGTATATCAAGATACATGTGTAACGTGTTTATTGTACCATTTGTGAAGACCTGAAAATGACCTGAATGCTCATTGATAAGAGAATGGTTAAATAAATTATAGTGCATTTTACACACTACAGTATGCTATTCCACTACTAAATGAGAGTAATCTATATGTATTGGATTGAGATTGCATACAACATACTAAAAATAAAAGCAAATTAGTGAATATTACATATAGTGATTCATAAGTAACTCACCTCATTTATATATCTCCAGTATAGACCTCTCCCCTGAAATTCTGACTTCCTACTCAATATTTTCTCTTGAAGTCTCAAAAGCACTACAAATTCAGTACAATCAAAACTGAACCCAAGTTTTTCTAACTCCAACCTCACTTGATTCCAGTGTCCCATTTCCTAGTTAATGGCACCATCAGATATCCATATATGTAAGCCACGAGCCCAGGACTCATCTTTGACACCTCCCTCTCCTTCACATCATTTACCACCAATGCCCTTTCCCCACATTACACATATATCCTACTCTTCACAATTTTATAACCTAAATATATCTCCAGTATACCTACTTCTCATTATTTCCATTATCATTACTCTAGACCAAATTACCAACACCTCCCACTTGAATTGCTAAAATCGCTAACCCAACTAGTTTCTTCGTATCCACTCTAGCCCACCTCAGTCCTACACCCTGCATTGTGAAAGCAAAGAGAGCTGTCCTTGTGAAGAGCCTTTGTTCTAAGCACTTTTGATCAGACAGAAAATAATGTAGCATTATCATAATCACAGCCTAAAGAATTGAATTGCCTTTCTATTTTATAAAGTAATAGCTTCGTATCTGGGAAACATATTGAGGCATTGTGATGGACTAATTAATGGTCAACTTAAGTGAGAACACCCAGCTGAACTGAGTCAGTGTGGTTCTGGGCATGGAAGATCCACCTAAGGATTGTTGCCGGAATGGCATAAAAAGAGCACAGGAGGGGAAGATTGCATGCTATTGATTTTCCTAGAGAAGCTTGCCATGGCTGATTTTCCTGATACAAATTCGGCTTTTCTGGTCCTCACTGTCATCAGGGAAGGCTGCTGTTTTGGGGGAAGCTCTGGTGTTCTGGAGCTTGGCTTCCAGGCTACAATGCAGATGCTTCACCTGCAGTTGCAGACTTTCGAGGTTCCACCACTGGCCTTTGGGCTTTCCCATTGTAGATCCTCGATCCTGATGTGCATGAAATATTACCTCTGGCCTCTAGGCCCCTGGGTGAACTCGTGGAGGACATTACCGTGGGATCCAGGCCCTCAGCTGGATTCTTTGGCTCTCTAGCGGCAGACAGATCTCTTGCACTCTTCTGCATTTGACTTTTTGGGTGAATATTATAAAATAATCCTATAAATTATGTGTCCTGTATTAAATCTATTCCCTTGCAATCCCTAACTACAGTGGTCATAAATCCCCTCCCCCTGATACATTGTGTCTTGTGCCACACCATACAGGAAAAACAATAATAAAATACACTATAAATTCTTCCCCAGAATTTATTTTTGTAGACAGGCAAAGAGTTTTTTCTAGGGAGTTCTTCCAGCAACCATGCCCCATTTATTCAGCTCCCCATTTGGCAACCACTGTGTATACACTGCAAAGGAAAAAATTCTGCTTGCTTTCTACTCATCCTGTGTAATTATGTTTATACCCTAAAAGACCCCAGGACCTCAAAGTTCTCCTACTAGCCTAGACCTTTGCATGCCAATTTCATTCTGATTCTCTCTACTAAGACCCCGGTATTGCTAGGCTCTCATCCTTGCTCTCAATTTTACTTATTGGTTAGAATCCTGTTACCAATAGGCAGATCTTTCAAATGTACCTACCTGCTTGCTGATCCCTGAAGACCTACTTACTGTCTTGTGTAGTCCTGGAAACATCTAACGTATATTAACATACACTCTGGTGTTGACTATTGCTTGAGTTTTACTGAGATAGTCGTACCTTCAAGCCAAGCCTAGTCTCAAAATCCTAGAAAGTTTTCTCAGTAACTGCCCTTCCCCAAGGAGTGGATTTTGTGCCAAGTCTCAAAACTTGACAGTGGTTTCCGGATGTGAAGCATGCCCCATGACTCTGAAATACAGATAAGCTCAGGGAAAGAGGGCTGGAGACATAATGTCAATATTACTTCTCAATTGTGTGGATCAATCTCTATAAAGCAGCCTCATTCAACCTTTAAGAAACCTCTGACTTTTTGACACGCTAAATAAATTAAGGATAGTTCAATATGCGCAGTAGTAATTTGCATCTGTGTGATATTTTACTTCTCCAAAGTATTTTCACATTGTCATTTTTATTTGCACCTGCTATTTCATCAGATTTCATAGGCTTCTTAGAAGATAAGTAGAGCAGATATTAAGGGAATTAAAAATCTCTTCAGGGCCAAGGCCAAGTGTTCTACTACTTGAATCCTCCCTAGCATCTGCTACAGAAAGTTTGTACAAAGTAAGAGCTCAATATATAGCTATGAGTTATGTTTATCGCACTTTATAGATTCAGAAAATAAGGCTTACTGATATTAAGCAATACATGCCATGATATGGTACCACAGAGAGCTAGGTACATTTCTCATTCTAGGCCCAGTGCCCATTTCATTAGAGGAATGGTTTTCAAACTGTACTCCAGTGAAATCGTTTTGTGTTTGTTTTTATTTTTGTTTTTTAGACAGGGTCTTACTATGTAGTTCAGGGTGGCCTTGCACTCACTATGGAGACTAGGCTGGCCTCAAACTCACAATGAGCCTCCTGGTTCAGCCTCCTGAGTGCTGGGATGACAGGGGTGTGCTACCACTCCTGGCCTAAAATCTTGAAGCTCTATAGAATTATAGAGAGAATATAAGGGAAGGCAAAATGGAGAACACATAACTATTCCAATCAGAGCATCTTTACATTCATCCATTTTATATACAGTATTAGGATTTTACTACATATTTTACTTGAATCAGTGTAGTGCTAATTAATTTTTTCTTAAGAACAGGTAGACATTTATCCATCCCAATTTATAATATCCTTTGTGGTGAAAAATATTATTTACTTGATGTTTAGAATTGAAGTGGGTGGAGGAAATAGAAAACAGCAATACTAGAATCAGTTAGAGATAGTACTCATGAACTAGACTTGGGTTCCTGGAAGTCTAGGCCTTGGAAAAGGCAAACACACTGTACAACTCCAGGTGGCACCATTTACATAGATCGCAGTAGCCTTGCCCTAAGGACAGAGACTCCACATACCTAGAAACGCACTCATTAAAAAATGGCTGTATCTTATAGACCAGTGATGGCAAACCTTTTAGAACTTCCAATGATACAAACAGCCCTGTGAGGCACATGTGCCATAGATTCACCACCACTGGTATAAACATTCAAAATGTACACTAATGTATTTTTTAGACCAAGCACAGTTAATCAAAGCTATCGTTGAGGATTTCATGATGACTACTGCTACTATTTTGGAGTCCAACCACCTACAATTTTTGTTCCCTTAGTTACAATTAGGTTTTTCAAGCTCAGAAGGAGAAGAAAGAAGAAAAGTATGACTGAGAGTGGGGGCTGAACAGGAGTGAAGCTTTGAAATTGGTGTGTCACTATGAAAACAAGTACAGAGGACACAAATAGGCAATTCACAAAATAAGAAATCCAAAAAGCATATAAAAATGTTCAATCTCACCATTCAGCAATGACAAATACAAGAAAAATCAATATGATTATTATTGAGAAAATTAGCAAAGGTTAAAAATAAGTATAATAGTCTGAGTTGGTGAGGTGCAGGGAAGTGTACACTCTTATACATTGCTTGTAAGAGCATAAATGGATAAAAACAAATGGAGGAAAATTTAACAATAAGCAGTAAGAGTCTTAATGTTTTGTATATGTCTTGACTCTTCAATACTACTACCTAGGAACTTAACCTGTAGAAAGAATCACAAGGGACAATGTACTTTAGTAGGGCTTCATTGCCACAGTGAAATAGTGGAACCAGCTTAACATATCGATAATCAGTGAGTGATTAAATAAATTGTTGTAGGACTGGGCATATGGCTCAATGGTAGAGCACTTTCCTAGTGTGTGAGATGCCCTGGGTTCATTCTCAAGCACCATGAAAACATTTAAGAAATAAATAAATAAGAACTATATAGAAGATGTAATGGTATGGAAGAGCTTTTGGACATTGTTCTTTTAAAAAATATGGCAAGTTTAAAAGCAAGCTGCACAAATTGGTACAGTATGACATTATTTTTTAATATGAATGTATCTGGTAATCATAAGGACAATTCAAAAATATTCTCAAGCTCTCCTTGAAGAGACAGGATATGTCTATGAATCTCCTTTAAAGGCAGATAAGGCCATCTACCACAACTGGGCAAATGAATTGTGCATGGAACACTTAAGGGCCAGTGCTCAGTCAGCCACATGCCCTTTTTCCCACTTTGACATCATGGAAGCATGTATTGAGAAGGATCTCTGTCACCATGGGTCCCTAAGTGACTAAGATGAGCAGAGGCTCTCTGGCCACATATGTTGAATATGTAGCAGAGTAGGAAAAATAGCCTTTACAGTATGAAGCCACTAAAATGCTTATACTGTGTGTGTGTGTGTGTGTGTGTGTGTGTGTGTGTATGTGTAAAGTCAGAGAGAGGGAAAGAAGAGGAAGTGGTGGAAGAGGAGAAAAATAAAAATGAAGACTGGTTAGTTACACTTAAGAGTAATAAGAAAGGAACTTTTAGATAATTTTCATTTCTTATTTTTTTAGACATGTGCAAATTTAAGAGTAAGCATGTAAAATTTTTAATGAGTAACCTTTATTTTATAGAGAAGTTTTAGGTTCACAGCAAAATTAGCCAGAAAATACAGTTACCACATATTTCTTGCCTCCCCATACTAAACCTCCTGATTATCAACATCCTGCACCGAAGTGTAGCACATGAACCAACAGCGACATTTATCCACCATTGTAATAGCATATGATGTTTCGCTGCCCTAAAAATCATCTGTGCTCACACTCAAACCCCTATAAAATATTGATATTTTTACTGTCTCCACAGTTTTGCCTTTCCCAGAAAATAATATGATTGGAATTACACAGTAGGTAGCCTTTTCAGATTGGCAGCTTCTTTTTCTTTTCAGATATTTATATTTTTATTAGTAGTATATGTGTGTAGTACATAATGTTTACTTTCCTGGGGGAGAGTTGACTCATATACATAACACCTCTTAATTCCTTTTTTTTATCCCCTTTCCCATCCCTTCTTTCCCCCTCCACCCATCTCTTGATCCCCTTCCCTTTTTTTTTTTTTTTTGATACATGTTTGCAGCATCACATTGGCAAGTTCTATCCGTAGTATGGATTTAAGTTCTCTCCATTTCTTTTCACAGATTAACAGTTTGTTTGTTTGTTTTTTACTAGAGATTGAACCCATGGAAGATTTACTACTGAACTATATCCCCAGCCCTTTTTTATTTTTTATTTTGAGACAGGGACTCACTAAGTTGCTCAAGCTGACCTCAAATATGGTGATTCTCCTGCCTCAGCCTCTCAGGTAGCTAGAATTATGGGCATTTGTCACCATGCCAGGTAATACCTTATCTGTCTTTAGTGATAAATGATATTCTATTGTTTAAATGTACCCACTTTATTTATTCACCTACTGAAAGATATCTTTGTTGTGTCCAAATTTGGGCAATTATGAATAAAATTATTTAAAACATCAGTGTCAGTGAGAATGCTTTGTGTTTTTTTGTACAACTTGTAAATTCATCTGGACAAAGAGTCCAATTGGTAAACCATAAATATGTGATTAGTCTTATAAGAAACTGCCAAACTATCTTCCAAAGTGATTGTACTACTTTGCATTCCCATCAGCAATGAATGAGAGTTCCTTCTGCTTCATATCCTCACTAACATTTGGTATTCTCAGTATTTTGGATTTTGGCTCCCTATTAAGTGTATAGTGTTCGCTCATTTCTGTTTTAATTTGCATTTCCACAAAGACACACATAAAGTTGAAAATATTTTTATATGCTCATTTGTCATCTGGATATCTTTTTTGATGAGTGTCTATTCAGGCTTTTGCCCATATTTCAATTGTGTTCTTTGTTTTTTTTTTTTGAGTTTTCAAGAGCTCTTTGCATATTTTGGAAAACATCCCCTTATCAGATACTTCTGTTGCAAATTTTTTCGCCCTATCTGTGGCATATATTCTCAATCTCTTAAAATTACAGCAGAAGATTTAATTTTAATGAATTAGAGATTATCAAAATATTTCTTTCATGAGTTGTGGCTTTGATGTTATACCTAAAAGATACTGCAATACCCAGTGTCATGGGTTTTCTTCTATTATCTTTTAGGTTTTTTATAGTTTGGTATTTACATTAAGACCTACTTGTGCATTTTGAGTTATTTTTTGCAAAGAATGTATCATCTGGAAATAGGTTCATCTTTTGGCCTATGAATATCCAATTGTTTCAGCACGATTAGTTGAAAAACACTATCTTTTCCCTTATTGTATTGTGTTTGTTCTTTTGTTAAAGATGAGTTTGCTATATTGACATGTGTCAATTTCTGGGCTCTCTATTCAGTTATATTGAGCTATCTGTCTATTTTTTTCACTAATATCACACTGTGTTGGTTACTGTAGCTTTATAGTAAATCTGGAAGTCAGATAATATCTTCTTGTTTTGGTTTTCAGTTTTGCATCTTATACTGTCTTTGTTAGATTTTAATATTAGAAGAATGCTGACCTCATAAAATAAAGCAAGATGTATTCACTCTGTTTCTGTCAACTGGAAGATATTATAGAGAATTGGTATAATTTCTTCCTTAATCATTTGTTAGAATTTATTTGTTAGAATTTGGACCAGGTGCTTTCTGTGTGAGCAGGTTTTTCATATTGATTCAATTTCTTCAATTATATATAAGGCTTTTCAGATTATCTTTTTCTTCTTGTGTGAATGTTGGCAGATTGAGTCTTTTGAGTAACTAGTCCATTTCAGCTAGGTTATCCAACTTATGTGCATAGAGTTGTTCATAAGATTTTTGTATCTTTTTGATGTCCTGCTTCCATAGTAATGCTTCCTCTTTTATTTCTGATATTTGTAATTTGTTCTCTCTCTCTCTCTTATTTCTCTCATTAATTACCTTGATTAGAGACATACTGATTTTATAGGTCTTAAAAAAAAACAGCTTTTGGTTTTACTGATTTTCACTATTGGTGCCCAGCTTTCAATTTCAATGATTTTCACTTTAATTTTTAATGTTTTTTTCTTTTATTTATTTTTGATTTAAGTATTTTTTCTTTTTCTAGTTTTCTAACATAGAATCTTAAATTACTGGTTTTGGATCTTTCTTATTTTCTAAAAATAAATGCATGCAATGCTGTAAAGTTCTTTCTAAGCACTGCTTTCATTATATCACAGAAGTTTTAATAAGTTATATTTTCATTTGCCTTTTAATATGCTTAGTAATTTCTGGTTGAAAGGTAGGCACAATGTACTACACAAATATATCTGTGGTAAATAGACCTTTAGTAACCTCTTGGGGACACTCCATAGTCTTCTGACTAAGTGTCAGTCTTTTGCTTAGCCTGTAACCCTGGACTGTGCTTCTCAGATTTTCCCCTGTGGTAGCATGGGATGCTTACAGGAGACTGGAATTGAGTGTTTCCTTCCCCTACAACTTACAAAATTGTAGAAGCACCTTGTGTCTAAGTCTTCCTGAAGTTTTTAACTCCCATACTTGTCTACACTAAACCTCAAATATTTTGCCAGTTATAGTCCAGCTTTTCCTCCCCAGGCACTGTTTCCTACATAGCTTTCTGTGCCTGGTTATTGTCCCTTATATCCACCTGTCTGTCATCCTAATTATTGCAGCAGTAATTTCCACAGAGACTTCACCTCTCTGATGTATCTAAGAAGAATTGTCGACTTTTAAATTTGTTCAGCCTTTTGCTTGCTGTAACAATGTAACATTGGTGACTTTTGAGTTTTTTATATGCCAGTCTAGAAACTAGTTTATTTACATAGTGATTATAAGGTATAAGATATATACAAAGAAATAAATTATAGTTATCCTTTGAACGTGACTTCCCAAAGAATCCCAGTGACTGGTATTTTAAACTTTAATTCCAAAGGTATGTAAATGAGGGGCACTCTAAAATGGAGGGCTGAAAATTTTAAATCTAAGAGCTCTTGTCCATCCTCCAGGAAATCAATGTTTCATCACCCCAAGGAGACAAACAACAATTCTATTCCCATGGGAAGGCAATTGTTTCCAGGTCTCTATCACAGTAAAATGAGTCCATGTTCCTGCCTGGAACAGATCAGAAATAAATCTGGATTCTTTTAATTTTTCTACTCTTTCATCAACTGTTAAAAAAAGAATTTGTATTACCTTATCACAAATTCAAATAAATCTAGGATGATGGCATAATCCCAAAGAGCATGTCATCTAGATGGCAGCAATAGTCTTGGCAAAAGACATTAAAGGTTATCCAACTTTGAAAGCCTGACAAAGACAGAACCAATGGGGGATGAGTCAGGTTATACTGACAGGCTGTATATTCTTTCCAACAAAGCACTTATAGTTTGTCAAGGTACTTGAAGTTCCTTCATTATCACTACTTCCTTATATTAATACAGTTGTGTCTCCAGAAGTCCCTTATCTACATGTGAATATATAGCCTAGAAAAGCTAATATGTTCACTTTTCAGCATTCATTTTTTAACCGGAAGATAAATTCCTGAGGGAATGAAATGCTGCCGTAAATGGTAAAGCTCTAATGGACATGAGAAAAGTAAAATCTTTCTGGATAAGAGAAGGAACATGGGCACAGGAAAACTAGAGAAAGAGAAAGAATAAGGGAGTTGGGGAAGATACCAAAAAAGGAAAGCCAACAAAGACTCCAAAATCACCAATTTGCTCCCTAGGTCCCAAACAGCTCTCCTGTTAGCCGATTGCTCACTTCTGATGGACACCTACCCAGTGGAAGCATCATTCAGTCTTTTATTTGTGTCCTCATCTGTGAAATGGAAGCTGAAGCAGAACAGAGTAATAGTGGGTGATAGTAACTGTATAAATAAAAAGGCAGGTAAAGACAATGACTAATGGAACAAACAGACTAAAAAGGTACACATTTCAAAGGTCTAGGCTCAGTAGGATTAGTTTGAAAACTAACCTTGCTTAAAGCATGATTGACCAGGATGACAAAATTACCTGGATTATAGCATTTGCCTGGTGTCCTGGCTTAATTATTAATAATGCCCACTTCCACTCTTCAAAGTGTCCCAGGTTGAATGATAAATGCTGTGTTCATCCTTATGAAAGATTGGCGGTGGTACCATGTGAATAGATTAGAGATCTGCTGAGTTAGTAATTCCCTTCAGGCCTGAAGGCTCCAGGGCTTGCAAACTTGTTGATTCCATTTCTGAGGAGCTGTCCATGTGCCATGCTGTGGAAATATAGGAAAGCATACATCAAATGTAGGCAGTGCCACCATTTGAACAAAGGGTTTCACAAGGGAGAGGGTAAATATGAGAATATCAGAAACCCTAAGGTTACAGGCAAAGATGGAAAGGGGGTAAAGTGGATGCATTAGAAGCCCCTCAAATAACACTCAAAGGAAGCACTCACTAACTCTGCTTAGGCATAGGGCTGGACATGTTCTGTATATTCAAGCAGTTGTCATGCCTTCCATTCCCAACCCAAAAAGACCATAGTGCTTGCACTAGACAGGGTCACTTAGTCACAGGCTTAGCTGACATTCACAGATAAGTATGGCCACTTACTTTGCCATAAATTTCTTAGAAACATATCAGTCCTTGTAGAATTGCAAACTCAGAACAGCAACTATAACAACCAAAAAAAAAAAAAATCAATAGCCCATGCACAGAGAAAATGCAATATAAAAACTGCTATATTGACGTGTAAAAAAAGATTCATTTGATTATAAACATTGGATTCCAGTTCTCATCTTACAGCACCAGAGAGGAAATTGTTCTAAAATTGATAACTTGTGTTTTTCCCTCCCAAAATTTGTGTTCTCATTCAAATTGCACTAAATCTTTAGAGACATTGCCTTCTGAGCCTAAAACCTATTTCCCCACCTAATTCTCATCTCTTGGTAAATACTTGTAATGTATCTAGGAAATCAAAGACATAATTTCTTTTTCAATATATGCAAAGACATTTGTTTCCTGTGGTTGAGGGGGTGAGTCAAATGGTACAAAAACTTAGAGAGTGGATCGGGGCTTTAGTGTAGCTTCTTGTCCCTCTGGCACTGTGCTTACTTCCCTGCAAATAATACCGGGGTGTGTGGGGGTGGGGGAAAGACTCTGGCTTCTTGGTTGCTGCCAGAAAAAGTCAGTGTTATCTCAGTGTACACTGAGGAGGAGCAAGGGAGGAGAGAAAAATTAAAAAGATAATCAAAGCCCTCCCACCACCCTTTTGCCTCCAAAGATTTTAACAAGAGCCCTAGATTCTGCTATTCTATCCTCTGCTGTGTGCATAGAGAGCAGGTAATCAGCAAAGCTAATCAAAAATGCATTCATTACTGCAGAGCAGCAGTGGGCGAGAGCAACTGCAGTTTTCATTTGGCAAGTGATTTCTGGACTGGCACAATCCAATCTCCATGGCTCTTTGGCAAGCCTTTTGCATCCCCTTGCCCTCCTCCCTCTCTCCCCATCCCAGCAGTCTGTGCCATGCTTAACTCCACTTCTCCATTAAATGCGATCTAATTTGTACAGTTGACAGTGTTCCCCCTCAATTACTACATTCTTGCTCTGTGAAAGCTGTTTTCTGTCTAATACATCTTCTGAGTATTTTATAAGCCTTTAAAGGTATTTCTTCCCTTGAAAAATCATTTTTCTTTGTTTTCAAATCAGGAAGACATTTCTTGCCAGGCCTAAACAAACTTAAATGCTGGCAGATTCCGAAAATGCAAAAAAAAAATTTCCACTTTCTCCAATTTAGCAAAATGGACTATCTCAGAGCTTTCAGAACCCAAATAAACTCAGAGGTAACTGTGCTAAGAAGATGCTGATAAGGGGCTAGGGTTATAACTCAGTCTTAGAGCATTTGCCTAACATGCTCTGTTATGTGCAGGCCCTGGGATCCATTCCCAGTACCACAAAAGTAATAATGAAATGAAATATGATGATGAGCATTAAGCTGATAATAATAGCTAACATTTAGGAGCATTTCTCACAGGCCAGATATTATTCTTTGCACTTTATCCCATACAACCCTCACACTAACTTTATAAAGTATGTGTTAATATTATCATCTCCATTATATACATGAGGATGGTGAGACCCAAGTAGATCAAATGAGTTTAATGCTAGATGTAATTGGAGGATTTTGAACTCTGACAGAGTAGCCCTTGCCCTAAGCCATAACCCCATGGCTCAAGTGGAAGAAAATAAGTATACCCCATACATATAGTTTCATTCCCTCTCAAACAGTAAACTTAACCATTTTATGGCATGTAATCACCATTCACTAAAATTCCTATTTTCTAATATACATAAATAGTACTGCCTCCCTTGAAAAATAAATCTGTTTTAGCTGAGTTGGTGAGGGAAATTTATAAAATAAAGACAAAATTCTTTTCAATGTCTTTGTCATAGTAGGTCTATAATGCTGGTGGAGTGGCCGTTGAGTTTGTATGATGGCATAGAGTCAGCTCATTGTTCTTTGACCTTTGGGAACATACAAACTATTTGGAATGTCAGAATATACACACACACACTATGATGTGGATGTAGGGTGACAGAGAGGCTTCCTGGCCTTTATTTCACCTCCACCACTTAAAACTGTGTGACCTTCAGCAAATCGCTTAGTCTTTGTCTTAGTTTCCTCAGCAGTAAAACTGAAATAATAATAGTACCTACCTCAAAGGGGGAGGGTACTGAGATTAAATGAGATAATATATTAAAGTGTTTAGCATATGGCTGAGACATAGAAAGGATTTGATAAGTAATAATTCATATTATAATTCTTTTCCCTTGACACATAAATTGTTATGCTGTACAGCTAAGGTTTCAGTGAAGTAGTGAAAGGTGGCAATTTGAAGCAGGGGAGGGCAGCATTATGTTTGTTTCATTAACACTTTAACTTTGCCCCAAATAAATCTGCAAAAGTTTGATCCTACCTCAGAGTATGCTATAAAAGGATATTACATTGGAATATTGGGGATTTGAAAAAGTCAAATGTGTCAATTAGGGTTCACTAGAAGAACAGACCATATATATATGGGATATATATATATATATATATATATATATATATATATAAATGGGCTTACAGTGGAAGTCTATGGAATCATGGGTGGAAGATGCAAAATGGTTGTCTGTGTACTGGAGAGCCTGAGGGTTTAGTTGAATGTCAAAGACCTAGAGTTCACTGCAGTTCCTGTAAGTCTGTGTCAGAAAGCTGAAAGGTCTGCATTGGAAGGCTGAGAAGTCTGTGCTGAAAATCTGAAGGAACTGGTGACAAAGGTCCAAAGGCAATGGTGAAGACTGGAGTGCCTCCAAAGAAATCAAGGGAAGACTTTCTTCTTCTTTCCCTTTTTATTCCATCCAGGCTACAAGCCTATTGATTGGTGCTATTAACATTCAGGTTAGATCTTCCTTTCCCAGTTTAAGGCCTACATGTCAATTATCCAAAGACTCAACGAGAACTGTGTTCTACTAATTCACTAGGCATTTCTTTGGGGGGAGGGGGTACCGGGGATCAAAATCAGGACCTTGCGCTTGCGAAGCAGGTGGTGGGAGCACTGAGCT
Organism: Heterocephalus glaber; assembly: GCF_000247695.1. Next base: position 1,763,670 of record NW_004624797.1, read on the forward strand.
AAACCTCCGCCCCTCACTAGACATTTGTTAATCCATTCAAGTTGGCATATCACAATTAACAATCACACAAGATATTTCCTTATTTAAGTGTTGGTAACAGAAATTTTGAAAAACAAACATTCTAAAACTACATCTTTTATTCAAAGTAGTCTGCCCTCTAAATTATAGGGGACTGTGTTTTATTTTTAGTACAGCATGTAAAAAATAACATTAAAATAACAAAATATTCAACTTTGACTTGAAAAAATTATTTGATTCAGATTTTCTTTAAATGGCAAGTACCTGTCCTGAGTTTAAAATAGGATTCAAATTACCTAAATTACTTTTCTACTCAAATTTTAAAATGCATGTCCATTGCATAAAGCAAGTTTACCTACATTATAAGGCGTAGAAACAAATGGCCGATGTCCATTTCCACATTATCAGTTTTTACCACCCAGCCTTTTACCATGCTGTGGCCAGCTATAGAAATAGTCAGCCAATCTCTATGTTCTTGAGGTCTTGATTTCTTGAGTCTCTTAATGGGGCTGTCTTCTACCAAGTACATTGTAGAATATACCAAATACTTTTATCTAATAGAGCCTAACAAAACGAGGAGAGAGATAAGTATGTTTTGATAGTGAGAGGGCAAGAAGAGAAAAGTTATTCTCCTTTTCTGCCTGTAGTTACACCTTGTACACTTCTCCACCATTGTCTGCATTTCAAGAGGCATTACCTAAGCATAATGTTTGGCCACTGCTCTCTAAATAAGAGTTTTGCTATATTTAATCACCTAGACAGAAGAGAATTTAGTCTTCTTTTTTCAGTCTTCCACAAAATCAGAAACTTTTTCTCCCCTGTATTCTTCATGATGCAATTACCATAATGTTAAAAAGAACACCATTGGGTCTTGCTTTTGGTTAATTCCAACACCTCATTGATTGATTTGAAAAAAATATTTAGCATCTCTTATGTTCCAGATATTGTTCTAGGTGCTGAGATTATAGCAGTAAACAGAACAGATAAATTCTAGGAATAAATAGATGTCTTTCATAGTAATCCCATAAATCTATATTTTTATTCTTTCATCTAAATACTATAAGAAAACAACTCTTTGAAATACTAGTATTACCATAATCAAAAACCACTTATTGGAACTATCTTCCCAATGGTTTTCTCTCATTATACCAGTCTATAAATGTTATACACATTATACCAGTCTATAAATGTTATGCCAAATAATAAATTATATAAAAGAATCCCTGCCCTCTTAGAGTTCACAGTCTTAAATAAACACAATTAGTTAACTCTCAGAATAAAAATATAGTTATAGTGTACCTCAATATCAAGAAGTTAGTCCCCTCAAATTTTACCTGTTAGAAGGACAATAAATGTTGATAATTTTTTAAAATATGGATTCTTTTGGAAATGTAGACATCCTATTCATTCATATATTTGTCTACCACACTACTCCTCTAAATCCAAAAATAGTTTGACGTAACTGAAAGTAAAAGGCACAAAATTTTATTGTCTTGATTTGCTACTCATAAATCTCAAGGAAAAGACAAGTAATGTATTGAAGGAAAAAAGTAAGTTTCATTAGTCAAGAAATCACTGTGGCTTTTTACTTGGATAATTTGTCTGCAATTATTAGAAACTTCCACAAGGTGGTGGTCATAATGCCTTAGCTTATAACTATATCAGTGTAGGCAGGTATCATGGGCATGATTTACTTGAAATTAAGATCCAGTGCACTACTCCAAACACAATGTTTTGTTCCTCATACCTTTCTGTCAAAATTGAAGAGTTTGGGGTGTTTTCATAAAAGAGAAAATTAAGATCTCCAGTGAACCCATGAAAGCCTTCATTTATTAATTCAATCAGCATACCTTTACTGAGAAGCCTCTGGGTACTAAGAATTGTACAGAGCATTTAAAAATAAATTTTATGTGCAAAAAGATGTAAATAAAGAAAGCATCCTCAATAAGGGGGAAATCAATTCACATTTTAACTTGTTAATAATCGGAAATGCATAATTACTTTCCATTTAACATCCTTTGACAGATTCTTTTCATGGTGTCTCCTTTAAGGTTTGTATGAAACTCCTCTAATTTTTATTTCCATTAAATATGGGGACACTAGTAGTACTTACTTCAAAGGATTATAAGAATTAAATGAGACAGTATGTTTAAACCATTTAGCAGAATGCCTGGCATGAAGTAAAAAAACTAAATATCAGCTATCGTACTATTACCATAATCAACATGGTTATCATCTTTAGTATCATTATTACAGTCATCATCATCATCATCATCATCATCATCAGGAAAAAATAAGTTAATCTATAGATTCCAGAAGCGTGAGTAAAAGAAATTCGGAATTAGGAAGAAGTCATTGCTTTCCTTTTCTTACCAAAATGTGAAAATGTTTTAGCTTCTGCATTATATCCTTCAAGGAAGAAAAGGCTTGTTCCTTTTGTTTCACTGGGTTTTGTCTTTTAAGGCATTGCCTCATATGGACTTTCCCAGTGTAGTGCCTCTAGATGTAGAATGATTTTTTTTCCCCTAGGAAACTCAATTTGAGTTTTGATATCAGGGCAGGTAAGATTGGTAAGGCCACCTTTGACTGGCCTCCTGCCAAGACACAGTGATTTCAAGTGATTTTCTCTTGCTTTGTAACATGGAACTTCTCTTGGGACTGGATCTACATACTGAGGGAGGCCAGGAGAATCAGTGAGGAACAGTTTGCAGCCTCCCTTGAGGAAGCTCCTTCATGCCTTTTGAAGCCTGCAAGCCCTTTGGTGAATCAGCTCTCCCCTTAGGGCCTGGCATCAAGAGCCCAGGAGACTGAAGAGGGACATGCTCCATACTAGCTGCTTCTCCTCAGGAATAGGCATTGCCCTCATAAGCAACATCTGTGTAGTTGCACAGGGTTCTATGCTAGAAGGAGCCATGATTTGTTTAGTACTTTGCTATGTCTCTCATGGAATCTATTCTTACTCATGTTTGAACAAGGGGTTCGCCATTTGTATTTTGCTCTGAACCTTACCAATGGCCTAGCCAGTCCTGGCTGCCTGGATGAGTTTCTAAACACCAGGTGGCCCTTGCTCTTGTTCTCCATCATTCTTGCTGCTTACCAGAGGCCATCCCACTTTCTATACTCGGGTCCAATAAAGTGTTGTAGTTCAGTGAGAAGCAGTTTTCTGCTTAACTCTGAGCTCCAAGGATAGATATTTTCTGAACTGCAGCTTCCTCTCCATATTTTCTCTAAACTGAAAAAACAACAACAACAATAATATTCCTTGCAGCACTGATGAGTTTCAGGCATTGTTAAGTATCTTGCAGCAGATTAAAGCAAAAGAGGCAGCAGAGGGAATCAGAAAGCCTGGGCTTCCTCATGAGATTTTGGAAAATAACAGATATCTGCCTTGACTCAGCTATTTACCAGGAAACTATTGTAATAGAATATCTAGAAAAGTGAAAGCAGTAAAAATATTCTTAGAAAGTTTACCTTTCCTGATGTTTCTATGACTTGAGCTAATCAGCTTTACCAAGTTGCAAGCCACAGTATTGAGTAGATAGTATCAGTGATCTTTCTTTCTGCCCTTTGGCTTCCCTCCTGCTTTCTCTCTCCCTCTCTCTCTCCCCCCTCATCTCTCCCCCCCCGTCTCTCTCTCCCTCCCCCCCTTCTCCTCTGTCTCTAATGCTTTATACCTTATATGGAAAGGTTAATAAGATGTATCACCAATTCACAGATGAGAACAGTGAGGCCCAGAAACTTTAAACAATTGCCTGAGGTTACATTCACAGTAATTTGGGGAGAATTATGGTTAGAATCTAAGTTTTCAGACTCCTGGTCCAATATTCATGTTTCTGAAGAGTATGTATAGGCTATTTGGTTTTTTAAAACTTCTATTCTGAATACATAGGAGTTGGGCTGCTCAACAGTGGCACCACTGACATTTGAATAATCCTTTATTGAGGGGAGCGCTACCTTGTCCTTTGTAGGAGGTTTACACATATCCCTGTCTTCTACCCAATAAAAACAGCCTCCACTCCCACAGTCTTCATGATCAAAAGTACCTCCAAACATTTCTTCTTGCCTGTTGGTGGCAGTGGTTAAAATCACATTCAGTTGATAACCACAGCACAAGAATCTTTTGGCAAAGTTGCATAAACTACAAACTCCCTCCAAATTTATATTTCCTCATATTAGATTTTCTTAAACTATGGCATATCTATATTTTCAAAAAGAGAAGGACCACTGATTTTAATTTTGTAGGTAATCATCCAGAAACGTATGAAACAGTTAATATATTTTTCTTTTCAAAATGTTATTATGTTTATAAAATTGATGTCACAAGATTCCACAGAATATGTCCTCAACACACAGATTATAACAGATTAAACTTTAAGAAAAGCCAATTCCTTTTTAAGAATTACCCACAGGCAAGTATCTTAAAATTTAACTGTTTCCAGTTATGTTTTCATTCCTGTAAGTATTCTGAATTCTCTTTCAAAGCCGGAAACTTGGAATGAAACGAAAGTTAAAAATACCTTATTCCTCAAGACAGCTAAAGTCGAACATCCAACTGTCAAATTGGAGAGCAGAAATTAACAGGTGGAAATGGTACATCAGCAGATAACAAGTGTTCACTCGGCCCTTAAAGCAACTGCATATGCCCCATATTTCCTCAGCTAGGCAGCCCATACACCCTGTCATCCAAGCTGGGGTTCTGTTAAGAGTGAGAGGGGACATTACTAATAGTTGTTCCATGATGATACACATAAGCTGAATGATATTGGGCAAACAAGAATGCATGTTCGTCCTAGCCTTAGATAACTCTTAGAAACACACCACTGCCAGAGCCCTGCTGTACTAGGTAGGTATTGCTCTAGGACAAGGTACCACATAACCCCAGAGGATTAAAAGCACAATGAGTTGTCATTTCTCGCCCATGTGCAGCTTGGTTGGGGTACAGGTGGTATAGACTGGGATAACTCAGCAGTTTTGCCGCAATGGTAGCTGGTATGGCTCTACCTTTCACTTCAGATCTGAATCAACTGGAACGGTTCTGTTCCAGATGTATTTCGTCCTTCTTGAGCCACCAAACTAGATGTTACGTGTTCTTCTCATAACACTGACTGACGTGAGGGTGGCAGCAGAAATGCATGAGTTTTCTTAAGACACAACCTAGAGTTGGTGCACTGTTGCATCTTTCCATACGCCATTGACTAAAGCAAATCACGTGGTCAAGTTTGAAGGGCAAGAAAAGAGACTACCAACACTGAGGCCATAATAAAACTATGGATTCAGGAATGGGTAAAGAATTAGAGAACTAGTTCAATGCAGCACATGTGCTTCATGTATGCCAACCCCTTTACACCACCCACACACCTCCAGCATGGGAGAGGAAAGTCTGTTTGCTTCAGGTATGTTATCTGCCATGATACTAATCCAGTTTTTAACACCAGGCCTGCAAGTTTTAGGATCAAGAATCAATTTCTAGTTTTTATAAGTATTACAAAAATGGAAACTTTTCCAACTAGGTATAAAGCATAACTCCTCAAACATTTGGCACCCAGAATTCATCAAGGTATCTAAAATTCTCATATGTACTCAAACTGCAACCTCTGTCCAAGTGGAGTTGGGAGATGGTGTTAGCTTAAGTTGAGGGGTTAATTTCCCCCTGCCTCGCCTATGGTGTTTCATGGTGATGGTTTTCAACATTCCCGGAGAAGTCAAAAGGTGTACATTAATAAAAATGTCAACAATATCATCTCTGGGAGGTAACCTGGAATAATCCACAATAAATTAACACTTCCCATCAGAGAGATGTTGCAGCTTAGAAGAATGTCACTTTGTGGGAAGTGGGAGTCCCAAAGCCATGTGATTTCCATCTGTAGTTTTCAAGCCCATTCAGTGCCCACCGGGGGATAATTACTTGCTAGGATGTACCCATCCCCTCAGTATATATTTGTTATGATTCAATTATCTCATATCCTTAGTCTCACAGCATGAAGGAGACTCTGGTCTGGTGGATGTAGGCCTAGAGGGATAAGAAACTTCATTCGGCACCACGTGGCTTCATGACCTTGGGCTACTCACTTAACATCTCTGATTACTCAGTTTGATAGTCTATGGACTGACACTTCAGATCTCTGAGAAAGATGTCATTAGGTCCTTATCTGAATATCTCTGGAAGCCTATTTGTCTCTACCCCTCAGAAAATGAATTATTCCTCTATTAGTTTCACACTCTGGATGATACGATTCTCTCAAAAGCAAAATTACATCTGAGGCAGATGCAACTTGAAGTGAATCTAAGGAACTGAGTTATTAAAGTAACAGAAGGATTTAACCACTGAGCATTGTAACCATAACAGACCAAAGACAAGACCATTTAACAAGTCATCAGGGTCCTATAGATATTTCAAGAATAAAATTATTACTTTCCTTAATTCTCAGGGAGCAGATCTTCAGGAAGACAGGAATTTCAGTGGTTATTGTGGTTGTTTTCCAACCTTTGTATCTTTCTCCCTATGTGTCAATCACATGGTCTGTTGGGGGAAAGGAAGCCTGACCCTATGCTAACTCTATAGATGGAGCATAATCTTGTCCCCCATGCCATGGTGATTGACTCGGGCAATCGAGGACTTGGCGTGACAATACCTGGCCAATACAAGATGAGTCATGAATGGTCACATGATTTAGTTTGATCAGTACAAAATGATATGATGCAGATATGAAACTAAAAAATGTTACAGCCATTTTGCCGTCATGTGGGAAACCGAAAGGAGGGAGGGAAAGAAATTAAATCCTGGATAAAACTATCCAACAACTGAGTAAATTCTCAAGCCAGCCCTATCTCTTGCCCTTCCCAGTGTATGAGCCTATGTGTCTCCATCATTGTCTAGCTTTAGTGGGTGTATTCTTGTCTGCTGCCTGAAGCATCTTAACTGATATAAGAGCTGAAAGGGTCAAACCATGGTTACCATCTCTGGTGGTGAAGGTGGTGTGAAAGTTCCAAGGAGGAAGGTGATAGCAGTAAAAATTTGAAAGTAAAAATCTACCTTCAAATAACTGTGCCTCCCAACAGTTCCTGGAGATGTTTTCGGGGCAAAAATTGAGTTCTAACACCCTTACCATGTATTAAAAAGCAAGCCAAGCTGAAAATAATTTGATAAGCTTTTGCTCCCTTGGCTACTCCTCATTTGTTGTGACTGTCTCCAAGTGAAGTTGGAAGACAGGAAGTTGCTATAGATACATTTCTAGACATATTAAACTAAAACTCAGAGGCTTCTCCTCTGACTTACACATATACTCCTTCCAGAAGCCTCTCCAACTGAGCCTGTGCTTAGAATTTCAACTCCTCAACACTGTGGATTTCTTCAGCAATACCAAGACTGACACCCACAGTGCAGATTTCTGAAGAAGTTTCTGGAAATCTGGTATAATAGAGAAGATGTGATGACAGAGAACTAGAATGATGGACCCAAGTTTTCTTAGATGTTGCACCCAACCTAAATGAATCTCCACATATGGCTGAACTGTCTGTTCCCAAAGAATATGGGAATGGAAATGCAAGAGACAATCACAAAAATCAATTTACCTAGCTTACTTACTTGACTAAAGTGTAGGCTGCAGTTTGGATGGTTTTTCTAACCCTAAAATTATCTCATCTCATGGAATCTTAGGATGATAGAACATAAAAGCAGGAAGAATGCTTAGAAATCACCTTGTTCTGTTTTCTCTGTTTAATGTTTTGGGATTGAATCTGGGATAAGCTAAGTACCTTGTTTCAGATATTTAAACACCCTCCTCCATGCTGCCATGGAACCTGTTTTCAGATCACTTACCATATTGCATTGTCATTGCCAGTGAATGCATCTGCTCTTCTTTTGAATTTGAAATTCATTGAAAGCAGAAACTGTGTCTTCCTTCCTTTTATTCCTAGTTCTTTGAAGAGTCTATCATATAGCAGGTGGTCAATAAGTGTTTGTTGAAGAAATCAAAGTTTCAAGTCAACTGATGAAAAAATTATCTTCCCATTAGGCAAAGGATATATCCTGGCTTCATTATATTTAAAAGGTATAGAAGTTACTTTCCAATGAATCAGGATAATTTCTATTGCTATTTTACTTATTTGTAAGGTATCAAGTCAGCAAGTATGAGACTCAAAGTATGGTATAAATTCCATTCCTTACTTTCAAACTCCACTCACCAATATTTGTTTCTGCTTATCCAAATACCCTATCCTAAGCCTGAAACAAGTAAAAGTGTCATGAAGAGAAGTACTATTTTGAAATTTTAATAAGAACTGTAACGAATTATCTTTATTACTTAAACTGTTTCTTTTAAAAGTAGGAACCATAGGTTCTAAGACTAGAAGGTAATCTGAATCCAGTGGGGATACCTCTTAACCACAGAGGGAAAGCTAGATTTGGAGCTTTGTTGGCAAATTCTTATGGCTATGATGCTGTTAGTATATTCTCTAGCCTCTCAATGGAAAATCAGAGATGAAGTTCAGAAAGTGTCTCATTGCTCTCTTGGTAAGAGACCTATTGCTAAAGAATTTGCATGTATTATACAGGCTTTTCAACCAGCAGCAATATGCTTAGTCTACCACTGTGCCTCTGCTGGGTCAGTTGAGACTAGTCCAACTCTGCCAACAGCTGCTACTGACAGCTAAAAGTTGAAAGACTGGCAGCACATGAAAGAGAAGGAAAAAGGTAGTGGGCAGGGGAGGATAAAAACAGAAGGGATGGGTGGCATTTACATTGATGACTTCAATGGAGGAATTTTCAAGTGCAGAGGCACTGAAATGTCCTACTTCCTCTCATCTTTTGTTAATGAGAGGAAGTAGGTTTCTTCAAACCAATGACAGTGAAGATTGTTACAAGACTTCTACCTCTTTTTATAGCTGGCCAAGCATATATGGGGACCTAGCTGCTTTCAGGAGTCAAATGAGGTGTGCTGAAAGCCACCTCCCACCCAAACAAAATATGTTATTCACCCACCTGAAATCAAAAGTTAAACCTCATTGGAGTCACTCCTTTGGGTCAAGGCATTAAAAGCATCTATTAAAATGCAACTATGTTATCTAAAAGGAGGAACATATAGTGCCTGGCACAGAAAAGAGGTTCTCTAAATGTGGCATATTTAATATTAAATTGTCACTGCCTGCCATCAGAACTTTAGTAGAGATTCATCAACCAGATTCTCTCTTGTCTCCTGGGGCCCTTGAGAAGCTACAATGGGAAGATTTTGATGTAGAACACTGACAAAAACTTGGTAGCAGAATCTGAAATTTCGAGGACCATGGAGAGAAAGGGAAATGACAGAACAAGGAGCTTTTGGAGAAAAGAGGGCAAATGCTCATAAAAGGTGAGACAAACGGGAAGAAGTTGGGAAAATCATATTTATTGATTCCTCTGTGAGCCAGACGCTGAATTAGATACCTTGACATTCATGATTTTATTTACTCCTCACAATCATTTTCTAAAGAAAGAAGTATTAATATTTCCACTTTGAAGATGAGAAAACTGGGGAGCAGATTTTAAAAGTTGTTCAAGGTCACACACTGCCTGTATTTGATGAAATGTAGACTTGAACCCTGACCTGTCTCCTAAGCTGATGTTCCTGCATGACGCTGTCACTCTCTGCATTATCAAGGGGGTAGTCAGCCTTGTCTCTGCCACCACTTTGCCCCTGTTCCTTCCATTGGAAGAATGATTCTCCTGTGACTCCCAGGTTTCTCCTTCACTCCTGGCCATGGACTGTCAAAATGGAGACAAAAGATTTCTGTGGGTGACAGGGCAGAAAGAGATTATGCACTATCAGAATGGACAGAAATTTGGGAAGAGCCTAGAGCCATTTTTCTGATTGCCAAAGGCTTTTGAACCCCATAGTTCCAGGCTCTACCCTATTGAAGGTTCTGGAGGAATCAAGATATTGGCTGGTTCCCTCAACCCATTTTCTCTATATCCTGCCCTATGTGTATCAGTCTGCATGAAGGTTCACTAACCACTTAGACCAGGAGGAGAGGATATGAAAAGAATAGCAGGTGCTGGGAGAATAAAATCTTGTGTTTTCTAAGTTGGCGTGGGGTAGGAGTGAAAGACTTGGGAGATAAAGAGCATTCTTTTTTTTTTCTCACCACTGGAGAATGTGGCTACCGAGAGGAATAAACCCAGGAGGTTTATACACAAGGTAGTGCCTCGGAGAGACCACCCATCACCGGGATCCAGGCTGGACTCTATGACTTCATAGGTTCTTTCTTCCAGTAGATCAGAGAGAGGAAAAAGAAAGGGGCAGGATGGGTAACCTCTGGGGCCATTACTGGGGCCTGAGATGCTACATACATATGCAACAAAAGGCAGCAAAGCAGCTAGGGGACAGTTTCCTCCAATCTTAACTTTGATCCCCACCCCCAGTCTAGCTCATTACCACATTTCTCTCCTAGGTCGGTGGAACTGAGCGTCCTTTTCATTAACCTTTTAGTTACCACCTCCATGCACATACTTTTTTCCTATTCTCCAAAGCTGTTCGCACCGCACTGCCCATCTCAACCCCTGCGCTTTTCAAACCCGCCTCAACACTGAGGTGGGGGGAGCTACACACCCCACCAAGCTGCGGGGATGTGGGTGGGGGTTGTTCACTCACCCTCGGATCTCTGCTGTAAAAACTGAGCGGCAGAGACCGGGCATGCGCAGCACCTTGGGGCGCATTGTGATGGGAACTGCTTCTCGAGTCCACAAAGACTCCGGAGTAACCACTAACAGCCCTCCCAAGACCCCCTTCTTTAAGACAGACACACAAACGCAGTGGCAGTGTAGCTTCAAAGCCGGGTCCACGTGAGGACTAGTGTATTGATCCCATCTTCGGTGCTGACAAACGCCAGTGCCTAGGCTTTGCAGTCCGGGGCTGCAGTTTGCAGCGGTGCTAAGCGGTGTGCGGCTTTGATTCCATGTCAGATCAACTTTGATCAATATCCCTCTACCGGCCCAATTGGGAGAGTCCAATTCACCGGCTCTGAGCCTTTTCGCTCTCTTTCTTTTTCCCCTCTTTAGACCCCACCATCTTAGTGGGGGGGGGCGGGTCTCGGGCATTTTTAAATAATTTTTTTCTTGTTTCTTTATCTCCTTCCTTTGTTTTTGTTTGTTTATTTTTGGTTTTCGGTGTTTTGTTTGTTTGTTGTCTTAGATTCTCTCTGCCTCTGTCTCTCTTCTGTCTTGCTGTGTCTCCCTGTCTCTGTCTCTGTCTCTGTCTCCCCCCCCCCCCCCCCCACCCCAGGCCCCCCAGCAAAATCTCTTTGGCGAACCCAGCTCATAGCCAATGAGCCCGCCTTCCAGACTGGTGTGGAGACAGAAGTGAGGTGGGGGGCAGGGAGGGGGTGTGAGAGATCCTGGGAGAGAGAGAGCGCGTAAGAGAGGGAGGGAGGGAGGGAGGGGGAGAGAGGAGAAGGAGGAGGCGGCAGATGAGGAGGACTAGTGTGGGGCGGAAAGGAAGAGTGAGAAGCGAGAGAGCAAGTTGAGAGGAGGGGGTGTAAGAGCCGGCGCATTCTTTTTCTTTTTCTATTATTATTTTGGCGACTCTCGAGTTGCGCCCATGCTCTTCTCAGCTTCGTTTTAGGCATAACATGGCCCGGCAGAAGAAAATGGGGCAAAGCGTGCTCTGGGCAGTCTTCTTTTTCGTCCTGGGGCTTTTGGGTCATTCTCACGGAGGATTCCCCAACACCATCAGCATAGGTAAGCGCCGGAGAGCCAGCCAGTGGAGCAGGCTCTTCTGCATCTGAGACCACTGCCCCAGAGGGGCTACTGCGGCCGCGGGTCCTTGTGCCTGCATAGTCTGGGGACGGTGACCGGGTATGGGGACCAGGCAGAGGTCGCGGGGATCTGAGTCCCAAGGAGCCGGCTAGTCTGGGGAGCATCGGGGCCGAGAGAGGGGTCTCCTGGGGCTGGCGCAGGTGGACTACCGGGTTTTTCCGAGCTGAGAGGAACTGGGGAGAAGAGCAGAAGGTTGGGCTGCTGCAAAGGGGCGAAGAGTCCCGGCTTTTAGCTCTCGCTGCTCTGGACTTTGCCATGGCGTGCGTGCAGCCGCTGGAAGTTGTCCCAGGGTGATGCTGCCTGTCTGGCCGAGCCAGGGCACGTTACCCGGGCCGGGGCGCCCTGTCCCGTGTTTCTGCTCCGGGAAGACAGGCTAGTGTTAGGGAAGTCGAACCCACTTTGGGTCCCCCAGACCTTAGCAGTGGCCGGGGTCTGCGGCGAATGAGGTAGGAAGGGGTGAGCCAAGGCACTAAGGGGGCCAGCGGCTGAAGTCACGCAGACCAGGAATTCATGAATTGCCGCTGTGTCCGCCTGGAGCCCGGAGGGAGTTCTCTGTTTCTGTCTGTATTTACAAGTCTAGAAGTTAGAATTGATGCGGTTACCGTACTAATGTCCTGTATCGAGAGATTGAGAGCTTGGCTAATGGAGAATGGTATGGGGCAGCAAGGGGAATGAAATTGTTTCCTCCGACCTATCCCTTTACCCCTGAAAAAAAAAAAATGAACCAGCTGTGGGGATGGGAGTGGGACTAGAATGTGGGAGGGGAAAAGACTACCGCCTAAGAAAGAACCGAGTCCGCTCTCGGTTCTATCCTCCTACCCCAAAGCGGTCCCCTCTTCCTTTTCTCCCTTCTCTCCAAGCTCTTCTGTTCAATTTAGAGAAACCGGGTTTCTGCTGGCCGAAATCTAAGTTCATAAGACTTGAGAAACGTACAACTTGAAAATCAACCCTCAATTGTCCATCTCCATAAAATTGAGGGGTTATCTGATATGTAGTGTTCCCCGATTTCTAACTCGTTCTAGGGTGAAGGGACAAACAACAAATCTGGGTTCCTCTTGCTTCTAGGTGGACTTTTCATGAGAAACACAGTTCAGGAGCACAGCGCTTTCCGCTTTGCTGTGCAGTTATACAACACCAACCAGAACACCACTGAGAAGCCTTTCCATCTGAATTACCACGTAGATCACTTGGATTCTTCCAATAGTTTTTCTGTGACTAATGCTTGTAAGTAGATCTACTTTTCCTCCCTTTGGGACCCTGGGGACATTATCTGCATTTTGCTTGTAATTCCCGGTGTCTGTGTGTGCTGGGGAGTGATGATCTCAATAGACATTGTTAGGAGCTCTAGTCAATCCTAGTTTCCTGTTGCATAAATCAACACTGGAGTGTTCCTCTGGAAGGTGAAGGGAGGTAAAACTCTGCCTTGAATGAGGTTTGATGTAAAAGTTTCATTTTCCTCCCTGCTAACTTGGCATTCCCTCCCTCACTCCTTATTTATTTATCTATTTATTTTTGCTAGGAGAAAAGAAAGCGAGAAAGAAAAACATTGCATGGTTATTCAGGAAAATTTCTTCAGACAGAATTTTAAAAAGAAGCAGCAGCAGCTTCTTGATTGAGTCAATTCAGGATGTACATTCCTTGGATGTTAGAGCTAGTGCCCCACCAGTAAGAATGAGCAGAATTTGACAATTGCTTAATAAGTAAGAACCAGATATGAAAAATTCTGCAAACAAATGACCTTGAGGGACAGATCAGGCTGGATTCCCTGGCCTCTTTCTGTCCTAGAATATCACCTTTCTCACCCAGATAGCTCTGATAGGAATGGATAAGACTACAAACTGATTCCAAGTGATGAAGCCTGGCGAACTCTAAGGAAGGAAAAAGACTGTGCTCAGGTGAATATTTGAAAAGCAAGTTCTTGTCTCTTCGTATTGTTCACTGCCCCTTCCACATTGTTAAAGACAACACAGTTCCTAGTTTACAGCAAGAGGCTGGGCAGCAGAGAGAAGCTTGGAGCAGGAAAAACTGAACAACAACATGAAGAATTTCATAGGCTCCAAAGTTATTTCTAAAATCCACAGTTGTGCCCATGATTATTTCTCTGGGGAGGGAACATTTTAAAAAGTAATAATACTTTTAAGCCAAAATGGCTTAAGAGTTCGTTGGACACAAGACTAGCTGAATGGACTATTTTATGAGAAAGGCCAAAAATTCTTCATTCAAGCTGATTTCACCAAAAGTTTAAGAACAATGAGGCCAGTGATAACATAAAGCATGTTTTGTTTTTATAGTTGGTGTGGTTTGGGACTTATGTTTTGTTTTGTTTTGTTTTTCTTTCAAGGGAGAAATACCATTTATGTTTCATTAGGTGCAACTTTTTATATGACTTTGTTCAAATCCTCTGTCTCAAAAGATAAGTAATTTCCAAAAACTATTGAAAGAGTCCCAAGGGCACAGGTTCTTTGGATTTTAAGACTTGGATCAAAAGAATGGGAGTGAAAGGCTTTGCAAAAAATATGACAGTTGGGCCAGGGATTTAGCTCCGTGGTTCTGTTGCCTGCCTCGCAAGTGCAAGGACCCGAGTTCGATCCCTGGTACCAAAAAAAAAAAAAATGACAGTTATCGGCTCTAAGAAAATTTTAGCTGAAGGTACAGATCCTTTTATGAACATATTCTGAGATACTCTGTATTTGACATTCTTTAGCTCTCCAACATTGACAAAAATAGAAATTTATTAATTCCAGCAAGGTGTGAAAGTTACAAAATGTCCATCTATACTTTGCATTTTATTTTGTTAGTCCCAGCCTGTCTCTGTAGCATTTACAGCACACATCTGACTATTAATCCTGCAGCACTATATTCTCATTAAGAGGCTGAATCTCAAAGGTAGCTTCCTAAAAGCCAGTCACAACAGATTTAAAACCAAATATATGAAATTACCAGGGTTTATTATCATTAACAGTGAATAATATTTATTTCAACTCCCTTCAATGTCTTTCCACTGATGAGAACTGAGAAAAGAGAGCCATTTAGCTTCTCAAGCATGATTGATTTCCAAGGTTTTTGATCCAGTTTTGTCGTCAAACAGATTGACACCCCAAAGTGTAGGGCCATCAGAACCCTACCAAAGGAGCAATTGAAAAATGATGCTTACTATGTGAAAAATCTCAGGTTAAGAACAGGTAATAAGTCATCTATATAGGTGTTGACTTGCATTAATGTCTTACTTCTTAGGGCAATAAAGGACAACCATAAGAAAGGAAACACAATTGATAAAATCCCTCACTCTAAATCCACAGCACTTCTACTTACAAGGCTGGGCTACGGCTAGAGGCTCGAGAGTGTGGGGGAGAGGTTGTGCCTCACTGGGCTACAAGAAAAACAAAATTTAAAAAATGGCTTTGCCCTTAGTCATGCCAGATACACATATATGCATGCACAGACACACACCACATAGGAGAAATATCTAGAAACCAATGACATGTACCCAGCTGCCTGTTGCACTTTCTGACTGCGCAGCACAGAAGAAAAGCTGTCATCTTCTCTAGTCCCTAAAACAGTCATGTCTGAATGTCACAATCATTGAATGGGGGCCAGATCTCAAAGTTGTCTCCTGGCAGCTGTTACCTGGTAGCTTAGTATCAGAATGATGCAGATGCCAGTGATTTCAAGAGGCCAGGGAAGCCCTGGATTTGTCTACTGTCTTCCACTGGCCTTGATTATTCTTTTACTTGTGGAAGTAGAGATCATATATTTCAGATATTGGCATACAATTCTAGTTAAATACTGAAACCTGGCAGGTGACCTCAGATTCCATTCCTCCAAGCGACTAATTGTGCAGAGAAAAACACCTGCATCCTCGAGCGTGCCCTTCCCTGAAAAACAAGGGAGAATGTAGGGAAATCTCAGAGGAGTCCAAATCTGGTCGCATCTCCTCTCTGATTAAATATAAAGTGGGCTGGCAAAAATAAAAGAAAGGTTCCTCTGCTAACATGCAGAATTCCCCGTTTCAGCTTCCCCTAGCACTAAAATTGATCTCTTCTCATGATTTTTTCTTCACATTCAATTCTGAGGCAGGCACATGCTTTCAAGGTATGAAAGTGAACAGGTACACAAAGAATAAACAAATAGTAATGTTTTCTGTATGTGTCCCTTCCTGGGAGTCTTCCTCTACATTTCCCCCCTTACCCCCGACAATATATTCAGAAGGATTTCTTGAAGTGAATACTAGGCACCAGTTATTTAAAGACTCTTCTTTACTAGCAACCAACTTTTTGCACAAGCCTCAAGAGCTTTGCTTAAGACAGACTCCAACTTCATTCTGTGCCTTCAGAGGCCAATAAAAGTCTCCCTGGCTTTGAAAGGTAGTTCATTTGGGATCTCAGAAGTCAATTGAAGTTTATAGAAGAGACTCATCTGATTTAGAACACATATTCCCATTTCATAAGAATTAATAGAATTTGCTGCCTTGCTTTTCAATTTAACTAAATAAAGTCAGAAAGAAGGATGAAGTAAATATTCTGGATTCAGGATACATGCATTCATAAACATACATAGATGCTCATACACACACAATCAATATATGTGAAAACAATTATACACACATGTTGTAAGTTATATATTTATTCTTTAAAAACAGATTTGATTGTCTTCAAGCTTTGGGGGAGGGTGTGAAAACACCAGGGGACTACTGTGCCCCATTGGTGGCTTGGCTGCCTTGATTCCTCAGGAAACGTCGCTGATTCCCTTGAAGTCTCCTCCTGTGTCTTGCTGCTGGGCACTTGTAGTGCACTCCACACTATGCCGCCCCAGCCTCTGCAGTGTCAGCTCATTAGCACACAGATCTCATATTCCTTCTCCGCACTGTCATTGCAAAAATTGCTGTTGTACACCTTTGCAGCCAACAAATGTGCTCGCAGATTACGCACTGTTTGCAAGAAGCAGGGAAAAGGCAAATGTAACCTTAAAGGTTATTCACCATGGAATTGTGCTCTAAACATGTTGGCTTAAATAAAAATCCACTGATGGAGGAGCAATGGTGGTGGTGGGACTGAGAGTGGGACTTAGGAGCACAAGCTCTAATGAAGCCCCAGGCAAAATCCCTTTTGCTGGCTAAACCTAACCCATTAGCTGCAAATCTTCAGTCTATTATTTTTTTCAAGCCATTTGAAATATACTTGCTTACTGAGAATGCACTGCATTTGTAATTGAGCACATTTCACTACCAAGTGTACTTAGCCAAGGCAGGTTCCCTCTCTTGCCTACAGAGTCACAATCTAATTATCTAATTATTCTAATTGCCAGGATCCATTTAACCATTTAGGTCCATTTGGGAAGGAAATGTCTCCCTTGACCCCATGTTGTGCAGTATGGTGGGTTTTCTTTTGCTTTGGTTTGGTTTGGGTGCTTGTCCCTTCTGTTTCAACTTGGAGCCAGATGAAGACCCTGGGATCAAGGCTCCTACCCTAGAATACTAACCAATGTCTGCTCTGGATCCACTTCCCCCTGCTTCCCCCATCTTTGCACCTTTGCTGCTCTCCCTCTCTGTCTCCTGGCTAGTCTTCAGGAAGCTTACTGGGTTAGCTCACTTCTCAGCCCCTCGGCCAGCTGGCTTAGCCCACTGAAGTGTGAAGACGTCACCTCAGTGGTGCCAGTCAAAGATTTAAGTCCCCTCTCACAAGGTTTATTTTGTTTTTTTTTTAATCTATTTTTATAGGAGGAGGAGGTAGGGAGATGATGCTGTTCATTTACGCCATAAAAATGGATGACAATCATTAGGCTGTAAAGGTGATCCTCCTCCAAAGTGTATTACCTTCTGTGCAAGGCAGCTTCCTATTGATTTACTAAATGGGAGAGGGGGCAAAGAAATGTTGGAGAGGAAAGAGCAAAGAGAATTATTTTGCTGTCTTTCTGTGCTTACTCCAAAATAGGCCGTGTTTTTTCTTCTTCTACAATTTCTACTTTTTTCCCCTAATATAAAACTAATTTTCCACATCCCCCTACTTTTGCCTCTGTAGAACTTGTTTCATAATTCTGCATTTCCCTTCCTTGTCCCTAAGATTCAGTGAGAATAGTGGGGGGTTATTGAGATATTTTTTATTATGTTTTGGTTCGCAATATATCTTTAAATTTCATTGTTATGGGTAGTCAAAGGTGATTGGTTGTTTTCATTTTAACAGATTGAAAAATAAATGCAGCTGCCAACGTGTTATGTCTTCCTTTGTGGACAAGAGATTTATCATTTTTATATAATTGGTTCAAGGATTAACAGATAATAGAGATTTTTAAGAGAGGGCTAGAATTTTAAAAGATAGAATTCATAACTTCAGGGGAAGGCAGAATAAACATTCTTCTCCAGATGACTCACCTTTGAATTTCTTAGATGGGAACTGCAAATGTATTTAAAAGACTTTTCATAAAACTTTCTATTTTTTATGAAGGTCAAGAAAATCATCTGTATACTTTACCTGCTCTGTTTAAAATCTCAAGTTTTGACTTTATTCCTTTGGCTTTCATACTTTGAGTCTAATTTGATGAAATGTTCACAGGAGGGTACAGTTAATACCCCAGGTTTATTCAGGAGGACTACAGGGGCTGTGCAGACAAAAAAGGAGCCTTCTCCCCTCAAGAGCTGCTCAGGAAATGTCCAGACTGTAGACCCAGAGCTGCAAATACCTACAGCCTATGTGTGGGGTCAGCCCTGAACTAGGGCAGCTGCACCCCATAGGAGTCAGTCTTTAGCAAAAGGTTAGCATGGACAGAATTTGCCCTCCTCATATTTCAACCTTGGCTACTGTCACTATTTATTCCTCCCGCTCTGTGTGTCCAGTTTATGCTCTTTTGCTGGTCCCTAACCACTTACTCACTGACTTGCCCCTGCTTCTGTTGTCCCATCCACACTACACTTACTTAAGGACTATTTCCTTTCCTGGACATTTCCAAACCTAATTCTCTCTTTTCATCTGAATATCCTGTTCTTAGTCCATCCTTCTCAGGAATTTCACTGTCCTTTGAGGGTGACAACTTTTGAGCTAATACCAGGGACTATAGGGACCATAATGGCTCAATCTCAAGGAAAGATACTTAAATGGGGATATTTCTGAATATGATGCTCAGAGTGGCTGTTCACTCTACCCAAACCAAAATCACCTGACTTTGGCTATGGCAAAAACTTTATAGGCTAAAGTAAAAAGCTAGCTACACATAGTAGGTTGACTGTAAGTACACATAATGCATAGACAAGTTCAACTTAGTGTTAAACCTAAAGCCTCTGGGGTAATTTGGGAAGCAGCAAACATTCATAGGGATTTATTTTATTACAAAAGACATTGTGGGGTCTGAAATTGCCTATGTGAGTGCTGGCAAGAGATGCACTGCACAGAAGGAACATCATAGAAGAGGAAAAGGGAGGTAGGGAAGCTGGATCTCAACTGACAGTTTCCATTCTCTGGGATGGCATATGGAATGCCACGTTTAATGAAGCAGCATCCCTCTCACTGTCACTAAATCATAGCTCTGCACGTACTTGGAAGCCTAGCTGAGAAACGTCTCCTTCTCACTTCTTCAATCCCTCCCTTTCATTGGCTCAAGCATATATTCTGGCCTCCCTCCCGATGGAAGTAGCCAGCATACTCTCTTCTGAATATCCATTTCAGCACTAATGAGCGAAGTGTTTACATCCTTCAGTCAAGACCTCCTTGCCTCTTAGTTCCCAACAGTTACTGGCTTCTTCAGCAATTACCCTCAATGCAAGGGTGATTTGTCCTTATTTCAAGGAAGCAGGGGAGCAAGCATAAGACCGAGAAGAGGAAACACAGCTGGTAGTGATCCTTTAATTGTACACCCTATGTGTACAATTCAGTGTGGATGCCACTTCTTGACCTTTTACTTGCACACTAACACCTGGAGATCTTGTTAAAATGAAGATTACAATTGAATAGGTCTGCTGTGCAGCCCAAGACTTTGTATTTCTAGCAAGCTACTGGGTGATGCCAGTGCTGCTGGTCCTTAACCACACTTTGAGCAAGAAGAGCCCAGAGCAGGGAAACTGATTACCAAGGGAAAGGCTCTTTCAGACAAGCTTTTACCCACATCTGCATCCTCTTGCCTTCCAGAAAAAGTTCTGTAAGAGACACATTTGGCTCTTTCTAACTCACAGATGTCTCTGTCATATTCCCAACAATCCTGTGTCCACTTCAGCCAGGTGGGTGGCACAATTAAGTGTCAGACAAGAGCATTTACTTGAAGTTGGATTTGGTAAGGAAGGATATGGGCGGGGGGCAGAAGGCAGGCTGAGAGAAAAGGTACCTTGTGAGTCAGGATGACAGTGTCTTGGCTTCTTGCCACACCCCAGAGTGCCCCTTTTTAAAGCAACCTGCTCAAGAGATCTGAAGTTAGCTTGTGGTTCCAACTCATTTTCTACTTTTCTTCTCTGAGTCAAAGCATGGCAGAAAAAGGCATGTAACATCTGTTCCTCATCTGTGTGATTTCTCTTAGAGTTAAAAACAAAATACAACACTACTCAAATTCTATCTGGTTGCAAAAAAGCCTAAAAAAATGCTTCCATTTTCAGGGTTCGTGTCAGACACTCATTGATGAGATGGAAGAGAACTAATATCACTGTCTAACATATCTGAGCTGAAGACTGCTCCAGGGGTGTCATTAAAAGATTACCCAGTGTCATTTGAGGACTGCAAAATGGTGCCACATTACCCCAAAACATTACTCCCTAAAAGTCTGTCATTAGTCTGAAATAACAGAAATGTATCTGATTGAGTTGCTGCACTGAAAACCTGTGATATAATGCAAGTGTGCTATCTGGAAGGGAATGAGTGAAATCCTTATCAGCCATTAATATTTCAACCAGAATTCTTTGTTCAGGTTGCTGCTTTTACCCTACAGAATACTCAGAGGGGGCTACTCAAGACAGGTAAGTGATACAGAATGAGTTATCTGCCCAAGAAAGTGGGGTACTACATGGATGGTGGGCTTTCAGTCAGTACCAGGAGACTCTTGAGGAGAGGGATCCCTAAAATATACTTTATCTCTCTTTCAATATTTCACCTTCTCCATGGCAAATTCTGATACTTTATTCACTAAGATCTCAGATGACTTAGACTATTTTAGTTGCTTTTGACTCATCAATTGACATGCTTCTGATGGTGAGGCCTTGCTGCCTTTTTTGCACATGGTTGTTTGCTTCAATAGGTGATCTCAGCTTTGGTTCTCCACAGTTACTGTAGGAAATTTTTAGAAGTAAAATCAGTTTGTGATAGAGGGTAGCAAAGACTTTTTTAAAAACATTTAAAAATTGTTGTGATCAAAAATAGGTTTCTTTCAATTTTCTATGATTTGCTGATCTACCCTCCCAATTATTCATTGCAACTAGGGTTTCCAACTTTGCAGCTGCCCAGAAAAAGGGTTAGGCTACCAGCAATGGATGAGACAGGAAGGGATCAGGACCCAGTCCATAGAAGGGTAAGTATATGGATAGAAATTTTGGTATAGATCTCTGCATAGATGAACAGCTTTGTAAGTTTATGGTAGAAAAGCCACTAATATTCATCATCAACCAGAATCTGCTACAGATCCTTAAATATCTTTATATCTAATTGCAATTTCCAATACTTATTAATTAGTTTAAGATAGTGTTTCTCAAATTGGGTCACTTGCATCAGAATTACAAGAGATGCTTATTAAATATGAATCCCTGGGTCATACCCCAGATGTAATGAATAAGAAAAATAAGGAAAAGCCTTTCTAATAAGCTCAAGAGATGTTACTAAAGTGCACTCAACTTGTAAATCACAAATTTAATAAGCCCTGGTACGACAAACAGAGATATGCAGATTCAGATTGAATATTGATTAACTACTAAACACCAGGTATTATGCCAGGTATGTTGCTTTTCTGTGTAAGTGTAGTGCTGTTGACACGTATAAGCACTAGTGAGTTTGGCTCTCAGTTTAGAAATTCAAGACTTGAAAAGAACAAAGGGACTAGCCTCAAGTCACAGCCTCTGAGAGAAACAAAGCAAAAATGCTCCTTGAGATGGTAAGGAGAGGTAAAAGAATGATTTTTATTTTAACAATTCTTCTTCCCTTCCTTGCTTGTAAGCTAGTGACTGGTCCTTAGCCATACTGTAAACCAGATTTTATAGCAAATGTCAACCCATATATTAAAAATAGATGTATTGCAATCAGTTCATATAGCATTCCTTGTGCCCTCTTCCCCATCCTTGCAAACAACACATTTAAAAGCTGAAAAGAATTGAAATATTCATTAAAGATCTAATAAGTGAAAGCTACTATGCTAAGCATTTTATGTCTTATCTCATGGAGTCATCACATTGCCAGGAGGGAGGAGCTCTCATTTTGATTTTATAAAAGATGAATCAGAGATGATATAAAATGTATAAGTAGCTGAGTCAAAGTCACACAGCAGGCTAAGCAGTAGGGCCAAAATTCTACCTGAGAATTTATTGTCTCTAGAGCCTGGCTCAATTTCAATCAGAGTTGACATCTCACCTAAATAGAGGGGCCAGATAGATCATATAAATGTAAGAATTGGACCAGGCGTGCAATCAAAGGGAATAGTGGGGCCTGTGGCTATCTAGGGAGTCCATATCCCTGCCTGAAAACATTCAAATGCAGTTTTTTAAACAAACCAAACATCCACAACAGCACCTGATGTGATTGGGGGTAGAGAGTGCAAGTTTCTGATTGTTACACTACACACTACACTATACAATACTCCCTTTAGCAACTTAAATGACTGGTTGAGGGAAGCTCTGTTAACTGCTAATTTT
This sequence comes from Heterocephalus glaber, assembly GCF_000247695.1. Next base: position 1,786,283 of record NW_004624797.1, read on the forward strand.
AACTACTGACAATAACAGAGAAAAAAGCTTGTATTTCTCCCTGGAGTATGCCATCATGGTTTCTCAATATGGTAGAATAATCTCTCTTTGGGCACACACTTGTGATCCTGCATAAACATACTCTTTATGGAGTAACCTTCCATGGCTGAGTGCCAGCTCAACTCTAACTAACGTTCCCTGAAACAACACTGAGGCCTACAGCAAGGTCATAGTGCAGCTCAGTGTCATTAACAGTGCTCAACAGATCCAAAGAGGTACTTCAGGGGTGGGGGGTTGCTTTGGAAAAATGGGCTAGGTTCTGATGTTGCAAACGATAGGCCCAAACTTGGAGGGACTAGATCAAGTAAGAATGCATCAACAATCACCCAAGGTTGGAGCTTCCAATACACTCCAAGAAAGAGCCTCACCAACTTTAGACCCAGGTCCAAAATAGAGAAGTGTAGTTAGTTGTCTGGAATCGTAAACTGACCTAAGCCAATTTAGTCATTCACAATCATTAGGTACCCTTTAGTTGGATGTCCATAGCCTACCATAGTTAGAATGTACACTATAGGCCTTTTCACCATAACCTCATTGCCAAGTATAAAAGAAAGCTTCAGACAAAGTTCTGTTTCTTATTAAAATAATAGCAAGCTGGCATAAGACAATTTGACAGCCTGTTCTCTTAGGTCACTCAAGTTCAGCTCCCTTTCCTTTTAGGTGCTCCAACATTAACTTTGCATAAAGGTTCACTTGAGGCAAATAAGACAACATTCTAGTGGTAGGATTCAGATAACCAAGAACCCAATAAGTGGCTCCCCATGGGTGAATTTACAAATAGAGCCTAGGGTACCATCTGTAAGTGATAATGCTCTAGAGCTTATTAAATTATTGTATCTTCCTTCTGCTAGTTTGGGAATACCTCTTCCAAAGCTCTAGCCAATCCACAAATGTTGAACACTACTAATTTGACCAATGAGAAAATTAATGTTAATTAACAAAACCTCACTGGAGATAAACTCCTAGTGTGCTTGTAGAACCGCTTCTCGATTAGAATTTTTTAAATGCTAGAAAATCACTCCCAGACTGTGTGTCCCAGTGAGGTTAACTGACCATGCTGGGGGTATAAATTAAGACCAACCTATATAACTTTTGGAATACCACATTTCTATGGTCTTCAGAAGCAGTAAAAACTGTAAGAGGAACAGGAGTGAATGAGCAATGGGCTAGGGATTAAGAGATCTGGGTTCTAGTCTCAGCCCTGACATCAACTACCTGGCTGAACATGAACAATTCTCTCTGTCTCTAGTTTTAGTTTTTATTATTTGTGAAGTGGGGAGGTTCTCCTAGATGATCTCTAAAACTTTCGTTTTTGACATCCTATCATTAATTCCGGTCCTATTCTTTATCATCTCAAGGAAGAAAGATCATAGATATCTCTCTTCATATATTCTCTGCCTTTTTAAAACTATGATGAAAATATCAAATCCATGAAACCACTGGATAGTACTTCCAATGATGATGGCTTATTGTTGCTAATCTCAATTCTTCTACTACTGAAAGTGATACCTTGGGCAAATTATTTAACTTCATTGTGCCTCAGATTCCCAAATGATAAATTGGAGCTATAACTCTTACCTCATAGTATTGTTGAGAGTTTTCAATGAAATAAATCCATACAACACACATATAATAGTGCCTGGCACATAGTGAATATTATTATCCATATCATCATCAGTTTAAGATCTTTTGAGCTTTTTGTCTTAACAACAAAAACCCAATTTCATTTGAAAAATAAATCCCTTATTTTAACTCCTTTAGGAGTTAGACTTCTTTCCTGGACAGCTGTTCTCTGAGGCTATCTACAGCTCTCAGTCCTTCATCAAATCCAAGAAACCATCATAACACTCCCTTAGATTACCAGCCTACCAGCCTAACCTGTAACATTTTCTCACCCATGCATCCAGGTTTGCCCACCAGTTTACCTCTTGGCAGTGGCAGCTACCCAGATACTCTATGAATCAGAAACACTAAGATGCAGTCTAAGAGCTAATGTGTTCAAGAGAAGATCTAGAGTCTTCTTTCCCAAAGACACTATCTTTATCTCTAATGCGAACAACTTCCAATCACAAAAATAACTCATCTGTCTGTTCTTCTGTGACAGTTTATTATATAAACAGTGCACACTCTGACTTCCAAAAGGCCCAGGACACTTGTCCTGTGAAAGTTGATCCTGGAAATAAAACACTTGGGCCAAGCACCCAGGGGACTGGCTTTGTAGTCAGGCCATGGAGCTTCTCCTGGAAATGGGCAAGGAAAATCCCTGAAGGGCACCAGGAAAAGCAGCAAGAACTTGCCAGAACCTCCCTGGTGGAAGGCATTTTCTTTCCTTTCCTTGGGTAGTACAGGACCAATACTGTGTGAGCTTTCTTTTTGGACTCTGGAATCAAGAACCCAGGGACCTGAAAAGAGCAGTGCCCCATATTGCCTATTCTCTGGCACACTATATGTACTGCTTATATTTTCCCCTGGATCAATCCACCTTAGTTGATGATTCTTTCGGTTTCTTGCCATCTAGATGATGAAAGCTAAACAGAGACCCACTTTTGGCACATCTCTGGGTCTAGTCAATCCCTCAACTAAATACCACAACCTCTTAAAAGAGTTTAGCCTACTTCATGCAAGAGCAACTAATGGTGTCCTTTGTCCTTGTTTCTGCCAGACCCAACTCTTAATGTGCCTTATTCTTCCTCCCACAATCTATAGATCTATAAAACATGAAAAGAGGAAAATAATGAGGAAAGTTGTGCTTCCTCCTCCATAAAAAAATCCTTAAAATGCCCAGCTTTTCTATGCTCACTCCTGGCCCTTGGGTTTTACAACTCCCACTCTGATGGCAAAGGGTTGTTGTTTGATTCTTATCTAGTGGAAGGTTGTTTCTCCTACTGAGTTTGGGAGCTGCTCAATGGCAAAGAATGGTTGTAAACTGGACTGCCTGCATTTCATTCTTGGCCTTCTCACTAGTCATATGACCTTGTATGGATTACTTAAGTATCTGAGCCTCACTTTCTCATCTGTCAAATAAGAATGAATATAATAGCAACTACCTTACAAAGTCATTGTGAAGGCTAAATGAGATCGTCCATGTAAAACATTTATAATGTTTTGTAGCAGATAGTAAATATTGAATAAATGGTAGCTATTATGATCCCAAAGTAGGGGGTGGCTGGTAAATGAAAGAGAGCAATAGAATTACTCAATATCAAGCTGTGGAAGAATTTCTTTGTATCTCTGGCCATTCCCCAAACCCCTCCAAACCACCCTGTGCCCTCTGTGAATCTGTAACTGAAAACAAACTGGATGGAGTAATCTTTGAATACTTACAATGTTACCTTGAGGGTAAGAAATTTGATTTGAGGCCCAAAAAAATGGAAAACAGAAAAAGTTAATGAGGATAACTTTAAAAAGTATACACACACCACTAAGTCTACTCATTCCATCATTTAATGGAATTGTCTAAAAAGTTATGATCTTTTCTACTTTTTTTCCCTGAACTAGATATGATTTTATTACTGTCCATTCAGTGTGGACAGTAACATGATAACCTTGGCACTTGCTGGCTGAAAAGAAAGGACACTCTTTCTTCCAATGTAAAGAAATGTGTTCATGTTTCTAAAGTAGGGCAGTAGAAAAGTGGATCCTAGAGTCTTCACTCAGATAAAGAAAAGTGGATGCCAAGTGAGCTTTCCCAGCCATGATTTTTCTGAGTTCTTTAATGCAGGGTGATGTGAGGATGGAGTTTACAGCATATCCACTTGAGTGGGTGGATTTTCTACTTTTGATAGTGCTTTCCTAAGTCATGCTGAAAATAGCAAAGGAAAGAGACATGGAAAAGGTTAAAAGAGAAATTTTGCTAATGAAATTTTCCAGCCTTTCAGTCTCCATTCTCTCCAGAGCAAAGGTTAACTAGCTGATTCCACAAGCATAGATTAACCAGAAAGGATCCTGCTGGGGACCACCAGGCAGTACAGATATTTTTTCTCCCCCTCACTTCCTCTGTATTCCAGGGCTGCTCTAACAGCATGCTCTCTCCAGCAGGCCAAAGCTCAGGTGATAACCAAAAGCAAGATTTTTTTTTCCTTTGTATGTATCCCAGTACATCCATACTCTACCAGCATCAGCCCCCCTTCTCATTTCTACCCAAGCCTGCTGAAATGTTTTCTTACAGATCATTCATGGATTTTTTTTTCAAATGAGGAAATTAGGAACAGAGAGGCTAACTGTCTACCCAAGGCCACAAAGCTAGCTGATAACTGGACTGAGATTACAATGTAGGTCTTCTAACTCTTGACACTTCTCTAAGGTGTCTTCCCACATAATCCTTCTCCTCTTAGCTTTCACTGCTGTACAACCCTGTCAATTTTAAATGGCAATCCTGTCAATTTCAAACAGGTAGCAGAGAAGAATAAATCCATAGCAAGTGAACTGGAAATGCAGGAAAGTAGAAGTTTTCGGGGGGCCATGGTTAATGGTAGCTTCCATTTAGTGCTCCCAGTGTTAGCCTGTCATCATTTTACCATCATCTGATTTGTAATAAGGAGTGAGCAAAACAAAGTCTTGAAAGTCTAGTACGGATTACAGACTTTTGGAGCTAAATCAAGTAATTACAGTCCAACTTCCTTATTTTGTGGATGAACAAAGAAAGAAGAGATTTGTCAAAGGTGACAGTCCCCATTAGGAAGCAAGATGAGAATTTAGACTGCCAGATTCCCATAGTAGGGTCTTTTTTACCATGCTTTGTAAACCTTACCAGCAGAAAGCTGTACAAAAGCAACACCAAAAGTTTTATTACTTTACTAATTTCTAGAATCTCTTTTTCTCTAATTGTTTTATATGTACAGGTCATATCACCCAACTTAATTTTTAATATATAAAACATTTTAATGATTATAGAAGTTAAAATATAAGATCAATTCCTGCTCATTGTAAAAAAAAAAAACTTCACAAATAGATTAAAAATCACTCAGGTAAAGTAAAATCATTGGGTTTTACCATAATTTCAGATTTGTATCCTGTTTTTTTACTTTATATTGGAACATTTTTCTAGACCCTTTAAATCTTCTTTAAAACTTTTTAAATACTTATCAATTATTGTTTCACATGGTTACTATATGACATATATAATAACATTACCCTATAAACACATATTTATATATTATATAAAATTATACATATATATAAAGCTATTACCAAATTTTATTCATTTAGATGGATTCCCAGTTCACTGAGGTTTATAATTAGCCTCAAATTCCTGTAATGTTTACACGGTAGCATAATTCTAGATACAGTAATACATCATAAGTACTTTATCGCCTTTAGTTGCCTTGGCCTTTCTGAAATGATCATTATTCCTGTACCAGATAGCACAACAGAAGAGAGAATCTGATCTTTCATTCTCTATAAGGTACATGTTATATAACTCAAAACAAGCAGTATAGAAGTGATGACTATGCTCAGAAGTTATATTCTCTGGGTTCAATTCCTGGGTCCATTTCTTTCTAGTTGCACAGCCATGAATAAGGAATTTAACCCCTCCATACCTCAGTTTTTCTTCCTGACAAGTGGACAAAATAGTAACATCCACCTTGTAAGGTTGTGGGAAGAAAGAAATAATAAGACATATAGAACATACTTGGCATATAGTGAACTCTTAAGACATGAGTTGTCACTATTATATTTGCCAAAGGGAAAAGGCACCAGATCTGAAGAAATCCTGCATACTTGTTCCATCTCTGCTATTATTTAGCCCTATGACCTTACAGGATTTATTTTACTGGTTTAAGGCTCAGTGTCTTTATGTACAAAATTGGGATAATAATGCCTCAGCTGTGTACCTTACAGGGATGTTATGAGAGAATGAATGTGAAGGGGTTTTGAAAATCATGAAGTATGACTGCTTAGTCTGTAAGTTAGATGTTATGTATGACTGTCATATAGTAGGACCGGAGACAGATGATGTGGGAGACTAGACTAGACTGAGTCTCAGAAGGTGTTTTCAAAAGAAAACCCCTGGTGTTAGAAATATAGACTGTTATAGACTTAAAGGACTTTGGAGACCATCTGGTCCAACATCTTAATGTGATAGACATATAAGAAAAGAGATTCAGAGAGGAAAGAGCTCAAAGTTACAGAGCCAGTCACAGAAACAGATCTAGAACTCAGGCATTTCTTAAACACAGTTCTAAAGTGACCACTACAGGATTTTATTAGCTGAATTTTGTTGAAAAGGAAGTAGAGAAAAAAATCCAGTTATTTCCTGAGTCCATAGAGTGGATACTGATTAATTGGAGTTTTATTGCAAGGATAAGCAAAATATAGTCATCGTTCTACTATATTTTTAAATGTCAGTCTCATTCCAGGTGAGGGAAAGGGAGAAGGGAAGTGGGTCAGTCAGGTGGGGAGAATGCCCTCAGACTTGGTCAAATTCCCTAGAGACTTCTGTTGTCCCCAGCAATGGCCACTGCAGCAGATGGTATTTCTTTGATTATTAATATTTATCCTTGCAGTCAGTGCTCAGTTAATACTTTTTTGGAAAACTTAGTAAAGCGGATGACATTGCCAGTTGCTTGATAATACAACTGCCAATTGTTTGAGTGGGGTAAATTGATTATAGCCAGAGGATTATTAATTTTACCCTGGCATGAATACAGCCCACATTGGGGCAGGGCTGCGTCACCAATGGCAGCTCAGATATCACTGCATCTCCTGAATTATATCCCTTCAGGTACTCTGTAAATATATGTGTTGGATACTTTCATCTTTACATTATTTTAGCTAAGATGAGAGCACACAAACACTTCCACCTGACAACCTTTTCAAGTTCTACAGCATAGAAGGTTATTTTAAAAACAAACAAGAAAGGAGTTTTTCAAGAGCAGGCTCCAAAGGTGACTAAAAATGCCATTCCACACAGCAGCCCTTTAAGAAATGTAGTATGAAATGTGTTAATGCACTAAACCCAAATGAGGTCTCAGTATTCTTAGCTCCAGAATGTTGGCTCCCTTCTGCCACCACTGGGGCTTGGATAGCATCCATCCAGGTTTGACCCCTCCTGCAAATCTGAAGGGCCCCTTTCTGCTCTTCAGCCATCCCCAGAGGCAGCTCACCTTTTCCTAGTCATCCCCACAGCTCCTGCACAGAGAGAACTCCTACCTTGGCCACAAAGCACTGGGCAAAGCAGTTAGAGAGTGCTCTATCACGCTACCGAGATCACAGGCTGCTGTGTCTAAAACGTTCACCAGGTGGGGGCCAGTCAAGATCAGGCCCCCTGTGCTGGGGATAAGTGGCCAAACTCTGAAACTAGCAAGGTGGAAGGAAAGGGAAAATGACCTTGTTTATCAGGCCCTGTTGTGCTACAAGTGCCTTCCCCCCAGAAGCTTGAAAGGAACAAATTTCAGGGAAATGAATGTCAGGCCTACTTTACACTGTGAGATGTAAACATACAGAACCTTTTAAAACTAGCATTGGTGCCCGCTGAAAATATAAATACTGTCAGAGAAAGTTCAATGCATTCATGGCCGCTAAGGTAATGATAGGTTATTAAGGGAAAAGAGGCTGTTTGGGGACGTGTTTAATCTCTGAGGTCAAAATCTGTGAGGACAACCAGATCCTCTGACAGCCTCAGTGCAAAGACTCCTGAAGACATCCACGGTCTCAGGACTGTATTTGTGCTTTCCAAATAAGCTAGGAGGAGGATCAGATGTAGTATTTTGGGTAGGTTAGGTCAAACTGAAAAGTTAAAATCTCTGGTTCAGAGTGAAATTCTTGGACACATAGGGTAGTGATATGTCATGGAAGAAAAAGCCATAAATGCCCCCACACATACACCTTGCCTTGCTACTCCAGACTAGATACATGACTTCCCCCTGTCTAGGCATCACCTTTTTCTATTTGAAAAATTAGGACATAGGACTAGATGACCTCCAAGGTACTTTATAGCTTCAACTACATTTAATTACAATGCTATCACAGGATTCCCTTGGAGGTTTGGGGGGAATTTTCCACTTTCCTTGCTGTCCGTTATTCAGGAACTTGGGGGCTTCAAGATGCTTGAGAGATGCCCCAGACTCCTCTGAGATGTTTCACTCAAGCCTAGCTTCCATGGCAAAGGCACAAACTCTGGAATTTATATCTCATAGCTTCTTCCTCTTCTCCCAAGACCCCAACTTCCCAGAAAGCAGGTAGATATAGGGGCTCCATTTTGTTCAATGCTGTAGGCAAGTTTGAGCTCCAAATATTAGAGGCACCATTGTGTGGATTTTAAAACTAGAACTGTCTTGGGTTAGAATTCTGATCCTGCCACTTTTAGCTATGCGGCCCTCGAAAAGTTACCTAAGCACTCTGTGCTTTAGTTTCCTCATCAGTGGATGAGGAAATGGTCATAATACTGCCCCCCTCCTACTCATGGGTGATTGTCAGGATCAAATGAAGAAATTCACATCAGATGCTCAGCATAATGCCTGGCATACAATAAATTCTGTTTACTAGTTACTGCTTCTCCATTCTGCACTAAGCAGATGTTGACCTAAAATCAATACTAGTAAATCAGTGTGAAGACCATAGCTTATAAACAAAGGATATTATTTGGCTTCTCGGAGCTTTCATGTCCCGGTCCCAATAGTGACATGTCTAGAATCTACCAGGGACATTTCAGAAAACTGCACATGCCAACAAGAGAACTATATCTGGTAAGGGTGGCATTTGTGTGACCCTTCAAATCACAAGGTTTAAATGAATGCTACTTTCCCCTCCTGTGAAGCTGACTCAGTCTATGCGGATCCTGCCAGGCAGCTGATAGAGAGAGAAGTTTGCAAAAGTGATTCCTTGATATGACTTATCCACTCACAGTGGTGAACAATATTTCACAACTTCTGTTCAAGGTGTGAAGTTAAACTGTGAGATAAAAGCAAGGCCAGTGAGATTGCCCCCTCTTTGCCATTCTTAGGTTCTTATCGAGTAAGCACCTTGTAGGGAAACCAAAGGGAGAAGCTCACGCTGGACATGCAAATCTGGAGAATCTCAGGGTGAATCCAAACCCATTTTAGAGGCAGGGAGATAAAATTAAAAAGATGAAGCTGAGATGAGGCAGAATCAAAGTTGATGGAATTGCAAGACATGTGAGTAGATGATCATTAATTTATTCCTCAAATCCTGTGTTGTGCTGTGTGGGTGTGTTTTTGAGGAAGAGGTGGGAACATATAATCTGAAGAATCAACTTCTATTACTATACTTCCAGTTGGCCATTATCAAAAGTGTCAACTTTGACCTAGAAACCCCATACCTATTTTACACGGGATTCCTAAAGATAATTTTTCTTTTTTTTTTTTTTTTAGCTTTTTTTTGTGAGGAGCGCTCAAGGTTTGAGAGAGAGATCCTAGTAATTAATTGAGATACATTCATGAATGTGCATACACAATAAGAGTTTAATGGATCAACTAAAGGAAATAAAGAGATAGAGATCAAGTCCAGGGTGACAGAGAGTGAGAGGGAAATGGCCTGCACTCACTACTGGCACTATGCAAGTTGCATTCCTATTAGACAACTTTGCATTACTATAACCAAATGCCTAAAAAATCACCTTATAAGGAGTAAAGATTTATTTTGATTCACAGTTTTGGGGGTTTCAGTACGTGGTTGACTGGCTCTATTGCTCTTGGGCCTGTGGTGAGATATAACATCACGGCAAGGAAGGTGTGGTAGCTTCATGGTAGCTGGTAAGCAAAAGAAGAAGGGGCCAGAATCACAATATCTCCTTGAAGGGGATGTTCCCAGTGACCTAAATTCTTTCTATTAGGCTCCATCTCCTAAATGTTCCACCATCTCCCAATAGTGTCACAGGCTGGGAACCAAACCTTTACCACAAGTGCCTTGGGGGGAGCATTCATGATCCATAAATGAAGACTGGTCTAAAATCTATTACACAATAAAGTAGTAAAGGCAGATGTCATTACTATACTCATTTAATAGCTAAAGAAATAGGCTCAGAGAATTTAGAGTACTGTTGGCCAGTAAGTGGCAGGAATGTGACCCAAACCTAAATCTAATCTTTTGCTCTTTCTGTTCACCATAGCATTTTCATTTAACTAGCTTTATAAGGGAACAAATGGCTCCATCTAAGGTAATTTTCCAGATAGTTGAAGCACACGTCTTTCAGCAGTGCATGTGCTATTTTTATTTTAAAATTTTTGAAGAAAAACTTTCTAAAATGTATCACACACCTCCACGCCTTATTATGCAGAAGATAGCGATTACTGTGCTTTTAATCTTCTATTTTCATAGCCTTCTATCACTTCACTCACTGTGGCTGACAATGCTCAACACTACCTAGGTTACTAAGATAGCATATGTGAAATAGAGAGCTCCTAAAAGCAGATATACTAAAATGTAACAGTTGATAGTTGAAGAATGGCACACAGAATCACCAACTATAAAAGTCCAGCAGTCCAAGGCTATTTAGTGTAGGGGCAAATAGATCTAAAAGGTCAAAAAGCCTCACAGACAACAAACTTGGCAGTGGAATTGGAATTCCCAGTAAAGACTAGAACCATTAATAGAAAATTAAATTGTGTTTATTCTACTGCACTGGTATATCACAGGAAGGGAAATAGGAGAGGTCTATCCCAGCTGGGAGGAGTATTTTTCCACTCACATTGTTTAGAAATGCCTGTGCATTGTGATAATAGAAAGGCTGACTTTTAGAGGGTGTATTGCTGCCTTAAAAATTCTCCACATACAATACACCTTCTTACTGTGCACCTGAGCAGACCACTACTCTCCTCTTCCACCTGGATATGCCAGTGCTTTACTGTGTGAAAAAGGCAGAGAGGGGAGTTTCCATTTTAGAAAGATTTCTATCTCATGTGTTTGTCTAAAGAGGTAAATCTTCACTGATCTGGAAAATGTATCCCATGTGAGACGCATAGCAAATTACTGTGTGTTTAGCCTGTCACTTCCCTTCTCTTCGTCCCACCTGTAATTTCACAGGAAAAAAAACTACAGCCAAACCCTCTATAGATTGCCAGCCTATTGGCCTGCTGCAAGTATTTGGATCTTTTCAAATTCCAATCAGAATGGGCTCTGCTTTGCCTTTTCCATCTCTGTCTCCTCTGACCCAGCAAAGTTTCCATCTTTCATCCTGTCACTTAGCTAATGGTGTGTGTCCCTCTTGCATACACTCCATAGTCACCGGCTTCTTTCACTAGTGGAGTCGTCAGCGAGATGCTCGGCAGATGGCTCACTGGCTGCCATTCTTGTCCCCTCACTGCAGCAATCTGTTGTTCTAAATCAAAATGTTAATGAAAAATAGAAGAATGCAATGCCAATGTCTATGTGATTTAAATTAATATAGAGTCATACCTTTTGAGGCAGGTTTTACTGGCACAATGTTCTCCACACAAGCTACTCATATTGTGTGTGGGTTTTTTCTCTCTCTCTAATTAAAATTAAGCACTTTCATTTATCTGAGTCTCTCTTGGTATCCCCTACCTGTTCTTTTTAATAATAACAAAGGCCTAACAAACAATTGATTTCAGTGTTCCAGGGAATGGCATCTCACCTGGTGGAACACAATTTTGAGAGATATTACATGTGATGTCTAATTATAAACATGCTTTGATTAGATGCTGTTTTCAATACTGAAATGACACGTTTACTAAATGCTTCAAGTGCAGCTCTAAGTTAGGCATGTACTTATTGAAATCTCTTTCAATCCATTTGTTTTAAAACTGCTGGCAAAATCATTGCTAATTTGCTACTTTATTTACAAGGGCCCTTCACTTTCTATGTACTCAGCACAGTATTCATTTTTGCTGCAGCACAGGCCTGCTCCTCTCTTTGGGGAAAATGTATGTGTTTGCAACATCAGCTATACAAGACAAATTTTTAACTTCAATTTAGGAAAGGAAGGGCCACAGTGATGTTAACACCCCTGATAGGGGAAATTATCTCAACATCCTAACTTGCAAAAACTTCTAGAGATCAAGAGAATGGCAGTTCCAATTAATTGCAGGGGACCACATCTTTCATTCATTCTTCTTGTGACTCCTTTGTAGATACTTTTAGGAATAGCATCAGGGATAAGAAGACCTAATGCAGTGCTTCTTATATACTAGGCAGCCTTCTAAATGATTTATATTTACTCTTTCATCATCAAAACAATCCTATGACTTGAATTTGTTTCACAGATGAAGAACCTGGGGCATAAAAAAGTTAAGTCACTTATCCAAGGTCACACAATTAGTAAGTGGTAGAACTAGAGAGGAACACAGCCTTCCCTTAAAGAATTCTCTTTTAGTCACCACACACCATTCTGTACTCTGCTGGAAGGCCACAGATTCCAATCTGTTGGGAACTAAGCTACTGTTTTCAGATTCATAAAAAGTTTTCTTTGCTTAAACTCCTGTGCTAGTTAGAAGCAGAGGTCTCTATCAGTGGAGCTTGCTTAAATGCATGTATCACTACCACTAAGCCTAAGGTGATTCAAGCAAATCAAGCAGAGGTAGTGGGCAGGAGAAAAGCCCAGGGTTGAGGGTAGGAAATAGTGTGCTAGTCATTAGGTCAACCATCTCAGGGTCATCCACTGGTCCACTCCACGGTCCTGACAAGGGAAGTCCAAAAAGGGTAAGGTTTGCAAAGTCCGTATCAGAACCAATCAACCAGGTAGAGAGCCTGGTGGGACACAATAAGCCAGCTCCAGGCTCAGCACTTCTCCTTGCTACCAAACAGGGCTACCACCAAAACCAAAAACCACTGAAGTCCAGCCTTTCTCCTGCTGCTCAGAAGCCAGCTTAATTGAGAAAGCAAACAACAGGAGATGATTCTAATTAAATGTATGGATCTCAGGCCTAGGGATTTACTCAGGTTTCAAGTTGTTTAAAAGAAAAAAAAAACCCAGTGAGAAAGGATTGACTGGAGGTGGCTGGAGTTTCCTGCCCTTACTAGGAACTAAATGAAAATAGGAATTTGGAAAAGCATTTGGATGACAGGAAATGTTAAACAGAACCCTGGGCTAAGAGCCAAGAACCTGGGTTCCAGCCCCAACTTTGTATCACACCATGACCTCTCTGGGTCACACATTCTTTGAAATATGAAAGACCCCTATGAAAACCTTTACAACATTAACTATGATTTTGGCCTCCCAAACTACTTCCTAGAGAAAGATGACTTTCCCTATTGAAACAAGGAAACTCAGAGGACGATTTGACCAAATGAAGCAAAGATTTGATCTGTTTAGGGTGTTTCTGAGAAACCCACTTAGACCACTAGAGTCAGAATGTAGATTTCTTTTGCCCTGATCTCTCCCAGTTGATACCACTAGATAATTGCTCACCCTTCTGAGTCATCAAATCATAAGTCCTTTGAATCTTAGAAATAAAAATTGCCTTAAAGTGCATCTTTTCCCACCTCCCCTCAGGGCTGGGCTCCTTTTTGTGTAAACAGTCAGCCTTAGTAACGGCACCAGTGCCAGATTTACACATTGGCAAGAAAGGAGCTACTCACCTGGCCAGATGGCACAAGGAATGCTATGGGCCATCTAACCCCTGAAAACCTTCATTTAGAGCTCTCCTCTTACTCTTAGTATTCCCCAATGCCAGAACACCTTTAACAGAGAATCTACACTTCCTTTTCCACACATAATTACCTGAAAAGAAATGATACTGTCTAATCATGATATGTGTGACTCCATAGCTGATTGTATTATGATAGGAAATTTCAGTAGGGAAGAGAATTCAAAGATATAAAATTGTTGCAAAGAATGAAATGTATTTCAATGGGGAAGAGATGATATAGAACCAGTAGAGAGGGAAGGGCAGAAACACTAAAATGGTAAACTACTAGTTTGTGTAACAACACAGTGTGAGACGGGTTTATGCCTCAACCCTGCCATGTGACTACTGTATTACCTTGTGCAAGTCTCTTAACATTGGTAAGACTCAGATTCTTAAACTGTAGTATGGAGATAATAATATCTGTTACACAAAGCTGCTGAGAATTAAATAAGTAGTCATTCCAAGACATAATTTTAATATACTTGGTTTAAGTACATTTTCATCTCCAAACCTACAATGTTTTCATCATTTGATGGTTTTTAATGTGTGTACCCTTGCTTACCCCTCTGCAGCACTCATAGATATGAATGATGTTGATGTCCAGGTTTGCAGGGACCAATAATACTTTTAATTATCTTAACCACCCATGAGCTAACTGAACAACTAGTTCAAGCACCAGCCAGAATATCAATTGTCAGACATCTGCAATGCCTACATAGAACTTGGTCAAGATTTTCAATCCATGATCATAATTTGAAGGAAGCCCATATTTTCAAGCTTATCCCAATTTAGCCTAGTGAATAGGAGTTCAAGGTGGTTTTCCTAATTAATTAGCTCCAACAAGGGGTAAATATGCATGATGGCTTCGCTGATAATTCTTCCCAAAGCGTATTTCAAACTTACTATTGGAGAAGAAGCAAATGAAATGTTAAGGTTTTTGTATGAATTTTAGGTTTGGGGGAAGGTACTGAGTCCATATTTTTGTCAAAGATAATGACAGCGCTGTTAGTTTTTGATCATACTGCTAAAGAGCCTTGACTCCCTAGATTTTGGCCAGTGCCCTTCATTCTACGCCATTATTAGCTTGGATGTTGTCAGGTTTGGAGCTGCCTCTTGCTGAATTTTGTTCCTCTGGGAGGTAGTATTGCTTTGGAGTGGCTAATCAATTCCACAATATTTTATTTTCAATGATAGAAATGAAAATATGGAGCTCAGGGCTGCTCTTCTTCCTCTTAAAAACATGTTTAAAGCTCATTTTTTTAAAAAAAATGAGTTTCAAAGCGATACTTCTTTTTTGCCATGTTCTTTTTGTTTCCCCCAAATTTCCAATCTGCAATTTGTGAGTTGCCTCCATTCCACTGCTATCTTTTACAGTTTATTTACGTTTCCACTAGTCTACCAACTTATCTCTTTTGAGTTCATCAGTGATCTCCACCTCACCAAACCCAAAGACTATGTTTTCATCATCTCTCCTCTTCAACCTTTTTCATATTTCATACTCTGGTTTTACCTATTCTTGAGGTTTTCTTTGACTCAGCTTCTCCTGGCAGTGCGCATTCTTGATTCTCCTCTAATTTTCCACCCACTCCCTTTTTGCCTAAGATGTCAAGCAAGTAAGTTACTTCTTTTTAGGCTTAAATTTCTTCATTGGTAAAAAAGGGGGTTTAAAAAAGGATGATAGCTAAAATCTCTTCCATATCAAATATTCTGTGACTCTGAGAGTCAATGAGAAATAACTGAGATCCATTATTTGACTCAATATATTCTGACATTTTTAATGTTTTGTATGTACTCTTGTCTAATGTTTTAGTGGTTGATATAAGTGTACAATCCTTGTAAACCTGGGCTTCTGCTAATTTGTACATATTTAATCTGTGCTAGTGTTCCTTCTTTACCTATGAGTGTGAAAATTTGAAATACCTATATACTACATGATGCCTTTCTTGAAAACAGATATAAGGCTGCTTACGGTTAACATTAGGTTTTTTTCTTCAAAAATGTATATGGTCAGAAATCATTTCCCTTGTTCCATTAATTTAGATATTTAGAAACCAAAACTATACTCTTTAGCCAACTGAAAGCATTATGATCAACAACAAGAGCCACATTTTACCAATGTTATTAGCAAAGAGCCACAAATAATATATTTGACAGCTAGTACTAAATTCATATGGTACACAGAAACCGACTGCAGTGGTTTAGTGAGCTGCTCTGTATGTCTATGTAACATCTCTTGAACACATTCAAAATGATATGTTTCTTCTGATATTTCAATTTTGATAATACAGTTTCTACTGATATTTTTATTCTTAGCATGATACTTTCACTGGTTGTTTGAAACCCCAAAGCAAAAGATTGGCTACTCATACCTTAAAAGCTATGCCCAGAAATCCTCTAAATAAATTTTCCTTGCCCCAATTAAAAGGCGATAATGGTTTTGTGAACCAAAAGGGTATACAAGAAGTATACATCGGTAATGAAGAGATAAGCAAAAGTAAACTTTGAGTGTACAAATTCAAAAATGCCTGTCTCTTCTAAGGAATACAGTCAAGAGTGGAGCCAAGGATTCTTGAGCCGCTCCCCAAAAAGTCACATAAAAAAGCAACTGAGGTTCTGTTGGGTTTTTCTTGTTGTTCATTACCAAAGAATGTATGAATTTGAAAGGCCTTGAACACAAAGGAACTGTCTTGATCCATGGAACATAAATGTGTCAGTGTCTCAACAAAGCATGATATACTACCACTCTTTCTCTGACAGGGGAAATTCAGTGACTTGCCCGAAGTTGTAAGAATCAGTGCCTGGGTCATCAGGTTCACCAGTCGGAGTCATTAGAAACAAATCTCTGTCAAAAATTCAAAAAACTATTAATTTTTTCAAAACATGACAACCACTAGCTGCTACTCTCACTCTTGCTCTCTCATTCGCCTTCTCTCATGTACACATACCTCACGTGCCACCTAAGTGCTTCTCAAAATCTGCTTGATAGGCCGATTTTTATTGTATCATATAGCTCTGTTACTGAGCATTTTCAGGGACTGAAGCACTCAAATTAATAGACTTGGGGTATTCAAGTTACTAGAGAACAAATAAATATGCCACATAAGGTTTATCAATTTTTAGAGTTAGAATAAATAAAATTTACTCATGACTAAAAATACACTGTGCAAAAAGTTCTTTCATTGGATGATTCAGTAATACCCTGGAAGGCATCATCTTTGGAATGACAGGACCATCAATACCTGTTTTAGGTAAAACAATTTACCCTAAGGTCTCTGGGAAAATAACCAACCTACTTTATTATTAAAATGAGTAAACATCATCAGAATTGTTAGGTAAAATGTTAAACCCTAATTTTGTAATTGTAAATTCAAATATTCTTGCAACCCTGGGTTTTATTTTCAAATCAGAAATCTTAACTTTCTCCAGTGTCTCATTATGAAATTCAGACTGTTTCTTTCTCTGTAAACATCTTCCTCTTCCAGGCTTTAAGGATATTATTACCTGTATAGGTCAATGTTATGGTACTGCATTCTCAAAACTTCAGGTTTAAGTAGGTTCAACATAATGCCAATTTATCTCTAAAGAGCTCCAAGTGTGATGGTGCCAATAACAGTGTATGTTGTTGTGTGTCAAGTTATATTTAGGTTTCTGGCACATATTAATAATTACTTATAACATTTTGTAAAAACAAGAAATTATCTCACCAGTCTTTCATCCAAAAGCAGCACCATTTGTTCTATTAGTTTGAGGAATTTTTGCACGCCAAGGGGAGAATAATGGACAATAATAATAGCAGTAACAATAGCTACTAAGCATTGACCTCTTGTTTGCCAGGTATTCCTTAGATGCTTTTACATGTATTGTGTCATTTAACTCCACATAACAAAACCTAGGCACAATCATTATTGTTAGCCCAATTTTATAAACAGAGTGAACCTAGAAAAGTGGAGGTTTCTATAGTCTACAGGATCCTTGCTCAGACCAAATGACCTGAGTATAGGTTGCATGGCTATTTCCCATGAAACAGCAATAGTTAGCTGTTTAGTAAGCATCTACCATGTGCCAGGAATTGGGCCAAGCACTTTATATAAGTTGCCTCATTTAACACTCCCATCATCCTTATGAGGTTGTTATTTTTAAACATGTTTTATAAATGAAGAGAAGAGGAGTACAAAGAAGTTAAAAATTTTTCTCAAGGTCATGTTACTAGTGAGGGCAGAGCTGGGATGTTAATATAGATGGGGTTGATCCTAAAGTTCAAACACCTTTTACTATAAACCAAAAATCTAGAAAAGGGAAGGAAATAAATTTACTTTAATAATTAATTCCATATTTTGGCTTAGAACTAAAGTCTTAATCGTGAATACCAATCCCAAAGCCAATGCCAACAGCAAATTCCTGTACACAGAGCTTTTTTTCTATGAAACACAAGATTACAGCATTCTGATCACTTATAGCTTTCAGAGTGAAGAACGGGAACAGGTTAAAGCTGTTCTCCAAAATTCTTTGCAGGACAAATAAAAGAAAAAATGGACATTAAATTAAAAATTTTTCAAACTTACACATATGCAGGACTGCTTTCTTTGAGACAATGAATCAACTCTTCTATGCCATTACATCTTCCGCTTAGTTCAAGATTCCAGTCCCTCTATTCTCCATGGCCTGAAAGCATTAAAAGATTCCCCAAACATAAACATCTCACCAACATTTTTCATTGGAGTCTCTTGGAATGGTTGTTAAAAATTGCAGATTTCCAAACCCAACTCCTGAGAGCAGGACTTATGAATCTTTATTCTAACAAATGTCCCAGATCACTTAAATAGAAACAGTAAAGTTTGAGATCAATGCGCACAATGATGAAACTCTTAAGCCTAGTGTTGTGAATTCAGAATGCTCAGATACAGATAAGCTGAATTTATTTTCACCCTACATAAGGAAAGAAAAGCTCATTGGGGTTAATTAATATTAATAAGCTACTTAACATACGCTTCCAAGTTACTTTAGAAACACTTGCAGGCAAATAGAAGGTTAAGGTTAGTTCACATCTTTTACATCTATTCCTGCCAGCAGAATTTATAGTCTGCAATGTATCCATGCAAAATATCTCAGCAGTTCTCTCTTAGCCTTTAAAGGTCCTTAATAAATATCAAATGTTCACCTAAGAACATTCCATAACTCAGACTTATCCTAATTAAGATTGATATTATGTCAATCTAGCCCTAAAAAATGATGTTGAACTGCATTTCCTTTTTCACAATTGAGATCAAATGTAAAGGCATACTAGCCTCCACAATAAGCACATATTGAGTGCTTACTGTGTACAAGGCACAATTATGATATTAAAAGATCCCTTGAGTCGATTTTGCCTAGTGCATCCTCCTCTTCAGCTTTCACAATTCATATGAACCTGTGGTATTAAGGGATCCAAGAATGCATTGAAGAAAATAGATAATTTAAAACTCACAGTTACTAAAAGCAATTTTATGACATATCCCTTCAATGAGGAAAACCTGGTGTACACTTTCTCTGCAACAGTGCTTCTCAAAGTGTTGTCAGTAGCATCAAAATGCAGTTAAGCATCCTACCTCAGACAGGCACAATCCATCTCTATGGGGGCTTTGGGAATCTCCATTCTTAAGTAACTCTTAAGTACACTGCTCAAGGCTAAACAAAGGAATCAGAGGTGGCTCCAAAGGTGACTGTGGAGGGAAATCATTACAACTACACTGGCAAGACTGAGTGAAAATTAAATAACAACCTCCAAATATGAAACCTATCAAGTGACTATATTTTGATGCTTGGTATTTCACCATCTGACCAGCCTCCCCCCCAAAAAAGAAAAAAATGGGATGTTTATACAACCAAAAATGCTTGTCCTTAAGTTATCCAAAAATGATACACAGAACAACCTCAACTAAATGTTCCTACAAATTCTGCTCCCACCTCAGGATATAATAGAAGGCTATAGGTGGGTAGATCTGCCCATTCACTTGCTGAGCTGTAGGACTCTACTAAAGCCCTATTGCCTCTCTGACTCTCAGTTTCCTCATCTGTAAAATGAGAGTGATTATCCTTATCTCAGAGAGCCACTGTAAGACTAAATGAGGCAGAACATACAAATATTCTATTACAAATACAAAGTTCAAAAAGCATTTCTTTCATCTTCCCTCTCTGTCCCTTCCCTCCTTCCTTGATATATCACTGTGCTGTCAGCTTCATTAGTACAGGAAATTTGGTGTTGGGTTGAGAGCAGCTAATCTCTTCTGAAGGTAGTTTCCTTTAATGAGCCCCCACGCTGGCAATACAAGGCCATGTGCAAGGTACTGAAGTAACTACTCAATTCAACTAGGAGGCTGAGTGTACTGGGCTCCACAGGGATGAAAAGACAAGTCTTACCCTCAAGTTACTCATGGCAAAGCAGTGACAAAACGGAATGTGCCCAGGGGGCCAGAGGGATACAGCTGTTCACACCGAAAAGCCAAACTAATGCAAGCTGCATTATGGCTAAGTTAAATCCGAGAGTTCAAGGACAACCAGTGTCATCTACGCTACCCAGAAAACCCAAGCACTGACCCAACCCAGGGCTGCAGTTCCAGGACTCAGTTCCAGCAGGCAGGGCAAAGCCAGTCACAGGCTGGTTTGTGCTTTGTGCCTGGTGCTATACTACATATAAGACAAAAGCAGGAAAGCAGAGGTGACCCCTGCCCTCTGGAAGGAAGAACACTGATAAAGGCAAACCTCTAGAGCACATGAAAATAATCAAAACGTTAACACTGAACAAACAGATAAATACCACGTTCGTTCACGTCATTCTTTCTCAGGCTCCTGTTCATTTTTCTCTAAGATGGAAAAGCTTAGATGAGACAAAAATAAGTGAGCCTCAAGTCCCCAGGCACCCTTCGCTCAACAACTTATCAAGAGAGCTGGAGATTCTTGCTGTTATTATTTTTAAAACACTGATTTCATTAGATTTGCATGACAATCAGTGGAGAAACTAATTGGCTTATAACTTTCCCAACATTTCTTCTTCTTTTTAGCAATCCTTTGTGCTGTTTGGTGGGGTGTGGAGGGAGGCAGAGGAGAGGAGAGGAGAGGAGAGGAGAGGAGAGGAGAGGAGAGGAGTAATGCTCATATGGAACATTTCCTTGCCTTCCAGTGCTCCCATCTGGGTCTTAAGCTCCTTAAAACTCCAGAAGACACTCCAGGAAGCTGCAGCACTTCCCTCTCCACTTGCATCTATTCCCATATGTAGCTGGGCTTTGACAGGGTTGGCACTTCTCAGAGATGGAGGGGAGAGGTCAGCGGTTAAGGGGCAATACTAGAGGATGAGGTACAGACCTGGCCAGAAATCTCTTGCACCTTCAATTTAACCCTATGCCAAGCCTCTGCTATCACCACTGAGGAGAAGGCATAACTTTTTTAAAAAAGGTTCTATGAATAGCACAGATGATGTCTTTAAATGGGAAAAGAGTGGCAATGGAAAGATTTTATTAAACAAACAATGTTTTCCCCTCATTTTCTTTTAGAAATGTTTGTAGGGGTGAACTGTAATGAAAAGCCATAACTGAATAAATACCTAAACTACATAAGCCATCTCAAAGATAAGTGGGGTTTAATGCGCTGGTCTAGCCCCAGACATTTAGCCTAGAATCTGCTGGCTGACTATGCTTCATTCCAAACATCTAGCTTCTCAAATAGCCTTTCAGTACTATGTGATGCTGCTAAAGGGCAAAAGGTGCTGACAGGACTACATACATTGCCAAAATGCCTTTTGCTCCCTAGCAGAACAAATAGTGTTCAGATCTTGCAAAGCCAACAAAACTGCAGCATAGGTTAGCTGCAAACTCCCCTCATCAGAGACCTCCCTGAGCCATCAAAGTCAAGGTCATGAGCTCAGGGCCCTCAGAAGGTCACTGGAGAGGACAGTGAGTCTGCAGGATGAGTCAGGAGAATTGAGAAAGCCCAGCCAGTCCCCAGAGCCAGGCCTCTCACAAGGCAGCCAAGGAAAAAGCTCTGTAAGAACCTGGAACAGCCTGATAATGGAGGAGAGGATAGAGCAAAGAAGCAACAAAAAGACAAACTACCTGTCCTCAGCACTGGCAAAAGAAGGAAGCAGACACATTTTATCCTTGGCATGAGCCTAACCTAATTTTAATACCCTCTCACTCTTCAAAGCCCCTAAGATACCCGCAGCAAATGCCAGCTGACCAATGCATTTCCTGGGTTTCCACTGACCCCCAACAGGTTTACCTTTCTCAGATCTTCCCCCAATATCCCACCCCAGTGTCTTGCTTACATTGCTCTGCCTCATCATTTCATAATTGATCTGAGCCAATGCACCAATTCATGAGTCAGTGTGGTGCTCACCAGGGTCACATATTGGCAATTAAACAGCTGTCTCTTAGCAACAGTACTTTTACTCCAAAGTGAGAGGATTTCTGATGAAGAGGGGATCTCAAGCAGAGAGATCCTGGAGGAGCCCACATCCAATTCTATATGTAGCCATACTCCTCTCTCCTTGCTAATCATAAACCAGCCTATCCACCTGGCCCAAAGCCCAAAACCAATTTAAGGCCTGCACAGATGCCTTCTTATGTGGGCCTCAAAATACAGGAACTTCATATGAACTATTTCCAGCAGATTGCAAACTGCGAATTTTTGATATCATCACTTGGGGTGGTGAGAGTAAATACAGGACTTGAGAGAACTGGCCATATCACTAAAACCTTGAGGTCAAAATTTTTAAAGCATCCTACATTATGGTAAAAATTGCAGGGTAAAAAGTTTTTGAAATCTTAAAGGCTCCAAAGGTGCTCAATAAGAGAAGATACAACCTGGACTGCCTGCCCATGGCATCAGCTTATGTACCTGGCACCTCGGAGAGAGTTAGGGGGAAGGCAGAAGGGCTCTTCTGGAAGGAAGAAGGTCATGATTGACAGTGAAGGCTTTCTCTAAGGATGAAATACACCGTTGGCATTTAGGTTATGTAGCTATTAGATGCTGTAGACTATTGAGGAAACCACTTGACTTGCGATGGATCTGGTTTCCTAACATCCTGTGCTGAGTCACAGCTGAGTCTTCAGAAGAAAAGTATCTAGTCTAGAGTTCTGAGTTCCAGACTGTCTAAGAAAGGCATCTAGCAATGCTGATTCCATATGGACATTACTGTCATTTTAATGAGACTTTTCTGGCCGAAGGATGCTGTGGCCTCAGATTGCTTATGCAAGTGATTTTACCTGAGTAGGCCTGGCAAATGGACAACCCTTGTTCTCATTTGTTTTTCCTCCTCCTTCCAATTCTGTAGTTCAGTCTCCCTGTATCCCTATCACTGAGGCCCATTTCTTCCTAGAAGCTTAGAGTTCCCTATGGCTCTACTCACTCCAGGTTGCTCATGATGCCTCCACAGTCTCTAGACCTTTGTCTCTCTGCTCTCTTCTCCCTGTTGCCTGTTTCCCACAGAAACAGTGGGGATCCATGAGCTATTATGCATTAAAGTGGACATGGCTGGTAATGAGTTAAATCATTGCCCTTCCAATTAGAGCAGCCTAGTTGGCAAGGAATGGATTCTGATAATAGCATTTTAAGCTTGTATTAGACTGATGGAGATGGTACTTTTGGAGAGGTAACTATTGCCACACCTTTCATCATACAGTGTTAACATCTGCCTGCTTTTTCCTAAACACAGGACAGGAGCTACAGTGGCTGGCTTAGGGGATGGAAGCAAACAGCTTACAAAAGACGCTTAATTCACAGATAACCTATTATGGTTACCCAGAATCCATTCACAGACAGATGTCTCCCTTAAAGGACTATGGTTGTGGCCTGTGATTTTTTACTTTGACTTTTGTACTTGTGCCTTTACTGAGTTTACCCAAGGCAAAATGAAGTTGCTAAATTAGTATTGCATGTCTCCTGGGTAACCAAAAACTTATCTTCCTTATTAGTATCTTGAAATGAGCTTACTTCTAACCTCCATCACTCACCCCTTTTTAAATCTCAATAAGTAGACCTCGCTTTACTCAACCACTACACTAAAAAATGTGCATATGGGAAGGCCAATACTACAGACACATCTTATTAAATGGATCTGTAGTGTAATGAATTCCATTCATTCAATAAGCAAGCACAAGGCTGATCTTTGGCAACACTGATCAGTAAGGCACACCTCTGTTCAGAATATTAAGTTCTCCTTTGCCAGTTGGTAAATAGCCACTAACTCTTACTCTGGCTGCTTTGGACCATACTCTGAGATCCCCAATCCTCCATAAGATACAACTGATAGGGTGATTCCTGGCACAGCAAAGGCCTACAGGTCCTTGCTCCAGGGCTATACCTAGAACCTATTATGATTTGTTTCCTATGACTGCCCACGTGAATATCACCCACAATATTAAGGTAACTGAGTAGCTGCTACTGGTTGTGTCCATGAGTATGAGCCACACACTTTGCTTAAAGCTGTTGTACTGACACTGAGGTCTGTCTCAGTTCACTTGCCCCCATGCATTCTCATGGAGCAGAACATCCGTGACCTTCAAAGGATGGACAACTTGGGCCATTTCCAAAATAGCATTTGGCAAGCAGCCTAGACTCAGATGGGGACAACGTATACAGGCTGTGGGCAGGATGGGCCAGCCCCCTGTCACATCACCTCAGGGGATCCTCAGCCCCCTGCGACTCACTAGTAAATCCTTTATACTTGAAAGCAGAAATTATCTAGTCCACCTGAGTGCCCTGGAAGTGAGTCTGTATTCTCAGCCTCATGCTTCAAATGCTGAGTTTAGAGCAAAGTCTCTGTTCAAGGTCGTATGATGAGTCAGCTACTGGGGAAGGAGTGAAAAGAAAGGGGGAACAGACAATGCACAGCAGGATTAGCTTGAGCTGCCTCAAAACTACACGGAAGGCCTAGCCAGACCACTCATATTCTTCATATAGATAGCTTGAGGAATTGCCTTGGAGAGTGTTGATGAACTTAGGTAATGAGCAATAATTATAGTGGTAGGTCTCCCTTTAATCAGCAATCCTAGAGACCCAAATGTATGGTAGCTTTGTGATACAGGTGGATATACACTGAGTTTCTGCTTGCTATCTTCATTTGTGTCTCAAGAAAGAACTTATTCATTCTGCCTCATGTAGAAATTCACTTTTTCTCCCAGTGTCTCTTAGTTATTATCATGGATTCCCCATGTGGCAAAAGGAAGCAGAAAGAGGCTTATATCTGAACTTAGAAGGTCTGAGTTCTACTCTTTACTCTTTTAGTAACATAAAGGAGGCACATTCTTTCATTTCATTTTCTTCATTTATAAAATAGGGATGACACTGCTACCTGCTTCATGGACTGGCCTAGGGAGAAAATACTATCACAGATAAAACTATTTAAACATTTCAGTGCCATCCAAATGTGTAAGGGAATATAATTGTCTTCAAAATGTTCTAGAAGTACATGGAAAATAATGTGTATCGAGTACCATATATCTACCCAACATTTTTTATATCCATTAGGTGCATTAATCCTGACAACAATCCTATGAAGTAGGTATTAGCTGTTGCGTATGAAATGATGAGAGACAACAATGACAATGAAAGATATCATTCTGTTTAAATTCCAATTTTATTTTTGAAATAAGTCAATTTGATCCTAAAGGAAAGCTTGTATACCAAAAATAAATCTGAAGTACAAATGATAATGACACAACAGGCCAGTTTAACATTTACTTGAATCTATAAGATAAAATTAAAAAGCAAACGTGATTCTTTCCATAATTTATATCACAGAAGCATAATGATTATCACTCCAGGAAGAACACAAGTACTTAAAAGGTAGCCAATGAATCCAAAGGACTACTTTTGTTAAAATGACATAGGATGAGGAAATAGGACACATTGACATTGAGCTTGAAGTAGCAACATTATGGGGCCTGCCAGGGGAGCATACAGACTGCTTTAGGGGAGGAACTGGGTGCAAATCCAAGTGGAGATTCAAGGGGGAACCAAGGCAGGAAGCTGGATTTGTATAAATGTAAAAATGCAAGCATATATGTGTAAGAAAATCCAGGATACTACAGACCTATAGTTTCTTCCCTGGTCAGTGAAAGGCTACTGTTGTAGCTAAACTATATTGCTTACAGCCTTGATCAGAGAAGGAATGAGATCCCCCTGATAGGAGAGGTTAGAGAAAGGGTAATTGCCAACGTTTTTGTCCATATCTTAGACAAAAAGAATTGGGGTCAGAAAGTCATTTCCCCAAGCACATAGCTGATAATGGGAGAAATTGGGATTCAAATTGAAGTATATATGACTTTCTCATGCCTATGTTTCTTTTTCCAAAAGAATGCACCCCTTCCCCAAACCACATCCCCTCTCTCAGAAATGATAGTAACCTTTTGAGTAATAGTAAGGGCCTACTCCTTGTCCTTTCTTATATTGGACTCACCTAAGGAATACCAAAGTATCCCTTATCATGACCACTGCACTGGTCATACATGACTAACTTCTGCAAGCATTCCTACACAAGCTAATATCTCTTTCATTGTTCAACAAGGGTACACTCTGTGACCAAGAAATAGAACTGTTTTCCACTAACAAAGTTAATTGACTCCATGCCATGATTTACATGAATATCTCATCTTTATCTCTTGTCCCAATCATCCTTTGAAACTCTAAACCCATATTGTCACGTTCCTTTTGAACATCTTTCCCAGGAATTCCAGCTGACACTTATCCCCCTTTCCAGGCTCCTTGTTCTCTTGCATTATTTTAGTTACTGGAATAACTTTCTAACTGGTCTCCCAATCTGTAGTCTCTTTCTCGTTTTTAATCTATCTTCCTCATTTTTCAAACTTTTTTCTTAGAAACATAGATATACATCTGACATTCCTACCATTTAAACATTTAATGTGATTTCTTTCTACTGTAGAATAAATATACTCTTTATTCCATAATATTCAAAATATCTAACAAGCTGGCCTCATTTTAGCTTGCTGTTTTTACAACTGATATACAACTCCTGTCATTCGTACCACTCCTCAACACCTTATTCCCACCTCTTTTATGCTGTAGCACTTCTTAGATATGCCATGTTAGCTCTTATCCCAGTGCTTTGCTTCATATTACTTTCTATATCTGGAAGAGTCCTCCCTCCTTCCCATTTACAAATCATATTTTAAAATATCATCTTTGGAGTACTACTCAGCCAGAAACAAGGATACATTTGAGGCATTTGTAGGAAAATGGATGCTAAGTGAATAATGTTAACTGAAATAAATCATATACAGAAGGTTAAGTATTTTGTGGTTTTTCTTATATTAAAACCCAAAGTATGTATAATTTAAAGAGTAAAATAAAAGATTATAGGAAGCAGGGACATAGGCTTTGTGGAGACAGAAAGGGGATCTAGACATGGGGCAGAAGGAAGGAGAGAAGGGAGAGAGGAATCGAAAAGGATCAAGATATGATATGTATATATAACATTTCCCCACAATGAATGTATTTATTGTGTATCATAAACATATACTAATAAAATAGAATTAAATAGAATATCACCACCTTGTTCAATCAAAATGTTACTGCCTGTGTAAAATCCCAGGTGATATTAGTTATGGTCTTTTATGAACTCCAAACTTTCTACAGACCATACTTTCAGGATTCATACACATTGTTTTACAGTTAGGCATGCAGAAATTGTTGTTTAAGGGCTGGAATTCTGCCTCAGCCTTCATGTTTAAGATCTCAGTCTCTGGACTCAGATGGACATGGAATTGAGTATCAGCTTTCATACCCTCTTGATGCATGATCTTGGGCATGTTAACTAGTGCCTTCAAGCAAGTGTTTTCACCTGCAAAAATGAGGTAGCAATACAGGAAAAACAAATGAGATAATACATATAAAATAGTGTACGGCACATAATAGACATTCAAGAAATGTTAGCTATGACTATTTTGTTTGTGTCTGGCATATGTGATCTTCCACAGAGAAAGTACTCAATAAATGGTTGCTGAGTAGATTAATTATAGCATGGAAGCTCAAAAAACACTTGCTAAATCAACAAGTTCCTCTTTTATTGGAACTTAGAATTCCTTCAAGAGGCATGAAAATTGGGCTATATAGTAAAATTCTTTCTGTGTAAAGTCATTGCAGTAGTAATTGGGATAAGAAAACCTTTGTAAGTGTACTTTATCACTTAACAATGAACCTAGTACATGTTTTCTGAGCATATAATATCTTTATTCCCAACAAATACGTATTTGAAGTATTTACTTCAAAATTGTTCTCGCAGATAAATCCAAAGACTGCTTCTACTGTAATATTTGACAAATGGAATAATTCAATCCATGTTCTAGTCATTTAATACAACCAGCAGAAACATTTAAGATATAATGATAATTGAGCTCAGCATGCTTAAAAACACCATCCTCTGAGTCAGGTTCAGCAATATGTCTTGAAATTGGGATCTTAGAGGTTTTAATCATTCCCAACTCCTCTATTAATAAAAATTTAAATTAATAGCATTTGTAATTTTGCTCTCTTTCACTTATAATCCATCTTAATCGGTTGACCTCCATTTTAGTCTTGAATTCCTGGAAGATTACCTTTCATATTCAAGCCACAGTAATCTATTTAATATTCCTTGATAAGGGATATCATTCAGAAAAGCCAAATTCTAGCATGCTTTGAATAGATTCCCTATTCTTTGAGAAACTACAAACACTAGTCTTTCCATTTACTTAGTTCTCAAAAAGGCTTAGAGGAAAACTATATATATATATATAACAAGCCCATTGTGAGGAAGAATGGCAACCTGACATTAAAGTGTTACTATCATCATCACCACCACCATCATCAAAATCAACATAACACTTGTACACAAAGTTTGGAAAGTAAGAGTAGGGTTCTTCCAAATAGAACCAGAATTATTTCAGCATATTTTTCCAGTCTTATTCATTTGCCTACATTTTTCAAAGCTTGCCACCCAAGCATTCCCAGTCAGGCATATTAAGGAGATTTTAAGAGCTTCAGAAAAACTGTAATTCAAAATATATGACGAACTTGAAGGTTTCCCATGGTTTCAGGGGTTTTTTTACGTTTTTTTTAATTTTATTTTATTGGTACATTTTAGGTATACAATACAATGACATTCATCCTTGGAAATTTGCACCTTTACATAATCTCTCTTGGTTCTTATTTTTCCACCTTCCCCTGCCCTCCCTTCAACCCCTCCATCCCTCCCTATTTACAAAGACTTTGTTTCTTTTTTTCCTTTTCTCATAT
>NW_004624797.1:1835884-1899316 GCF_000247695.1 Heterocephalus glaber
ATAATAGATAATGTGAAATAGGAAGAAAAGGGGAAAATGGGAAGGGGAAGTGGGAGGGGTAGGGGGAAGGAAAGAAGAGAATGGAATTAATATGAGAAAATGAAAAAATGGAAACTAAGTGTTTTCAGATAGGGAGAGATGGATGGGTTGAAGAGAGGGCAGGGGAATGGGGAAAAAGTAAGAACCAAGTTGGATTATGTAAAGGTTCAAATTTCCAATGATGAATGTTATTATATTGTATACCTTAAATGTACTAATGTAATTAATAAAAAGAAGAATGTAAAAAGAAAGATTTTGCTGACATTTTAGAGACTGAGGGCTTCCAACTTCTCCTGCTGTCCCTCTGGCACCTTTTAGAGAAAATTCTCCTCAATAACAATAACAGAGCAGCAAAAAAAGAAGAGAAATTATCATAATAGTATGGACTTGTTGCCCCAATGTTGTCAGCCTCTCAGCAGCCAACCCC
The DNA here is from genome assembly GCF_000247695.1 of Heterocephalus glaber. The sequence goes on from NW_004624797.1 coordinate 1,836,351, forward strand.
TTGGATCTGCCCTTTGCTTGTCAATGAGAGGATAAAAAGGATATGGAGAAGTTTTATGGGGCCATTTCACCTGCTCATTTTAAATATGCCCTCTATCAAATATAGTGAGCTGGGACTTGGAGATCACAGACAGCTGGACTGCTTGAAAAGGAAAAGACACTATGGTAAATTGTATTATTGTACATTTGCTGAGTTCCAGGTTATCTCGGAGGGCCTTAAATATCCAAGGAAACATTTCCAAGCATTAGTTTGAAACACCACCATGCTGGGGAGTAAGCTCGAGGCTAGCTAATGAGTCCAGTGATATGGAACCATGACTTTGGTGGTTGGAAATCTGGTGGGTAGGGCTAGCATGGAAATTTTTTAACAGTAGAAGAGCTTAGCAGCAAGCCAAAAATGAATATTTTTATGGAAAATTTTAATAACAACATTGAGTTCACTGCCTGGCCTCTGTGATGCCTTGTAGTATGTAGGGTCTATTTAAAAGCAGATGTCTGATTCTTAGGCTTTATGGCAATGACTCATCATGTCCAAAATCATTTACTCTCATTCCTCTTCCCTTGGTACTTAGGAAAGCACATGTAACATATCTAGTCCAAAGGCCCAAATCAAACAATGGTCCTAGTAAGGCTGAAGGAAGTGGGTGGCTCCTCTGGATTGCCAGACACCTGGGAAAATCAGTTCAGCACAGAGGTCAGTAAAGCAGTTGGTTTAATTATATAACACATGTTTACAAAATGGGGCACATGCTTTATTGAAGCCTGATTGCTACGGTTGACATACTCACTTAATTCAAAAGGAAGAATATCTCACTGGGAGTGAAATGCTCGAAACTGTGTTCAACCCACCAGGATCCTGCTGGGCTTATGAGAATTTGCAGCAGAAAAATCTGACAGTTTGAAGACTCTTTAGGGATTAGAGACTAACCTCTTCTCCTTACAGATGGAGAAACTGAGGCCCAGGGGTATACTAAAGGTTACATTGCTAGGACTACATCTCAGGTCCTCTGATAGCCCAGATGAATACATTTTCTATTCTACCATGTAGTACAGTATACTATTTATAATGTATTTATCATCCTGACTTTAAAGCTGCAAAAGCCCCTGAGATACTCATACCTAATTATTAGAAAAAGAATATATTCTGCTCCTTCTATGGCCAGCATGCCATGAATTTTATTGTATTTACCACTCTGCACCTTTAAATCCATAAGAACTCCCTATTAAACAAAAGTTTAAATTAATCTAAATAGCCTATTTCCTAACCTAGTGAGCTAGCATATTGTGTTCGAAAATGGAATGTATATTTTCCTTGGCATCTACCCGCTGTCCTAAATAGGGGATCCATGTCTGTCTAAGAACTAGAGAAGGAAAATTTAGAGTAAAGGACAGAAGCCAGCTTTCAGAATGGGTTGCTGGTCTAGGACTATATTTTCTCTTTCTGTTTCCTCTATAGCACCTGGCACAATGTGGGGCACATGGTCCTTTCCATTACTACTCATTGGTTGATCACAGAGCTCCTCAGTGTATGATGCTCTACTAGACATGGAAGAGAGGACATGGAGTTTCTGAGTCATTCATTGTAGCTTAGCAGAAAGATCATGTATTTTGCACTTAACTGGACATGAGTTGAGATAATATATTTAGGAGCCTAGCATGGTGTTTAGTAAAGAGTGAGTGCTCATCAAATGGCATTTGTTATGATTATTATGAAGCAAAAATATACGTCGTAAGGAATATGGCTTCCCAAGGTTCTGGATCATTAGTCAGATGCTAAGAAGGAAGTAGGGGGTGCTAAAAACTGGGAGTCTTTGCTAAATGTATGAATGGGGGTAGGGAAAAAAAGTAAAAGAATTCTCAGTTCCTATACTTAAGGATAACTTTTCAGCATTTTCACCTGAAGTGTGAAAGACCTCTTGCTCCTGTGTAGTAGTCCCAGATGGTTTTCAGTGCCTCACTGGACATTTGGTGAAATCTCCAAGTAGGGGAGGCCAGTGTTCTCATGTTGAACACTAGCTACTTGGAGGAAGGAAGTTTGTGATGGTCCGTAGTCTCCTGAATAGTGCCGCATGTTCTACAGTTTTTCTAATTCACCCCTAAACGGGTAATCAAAACTAACACATCTTATGTCCTGGTCTTAGACAATTCAAACCATAATTCATTCTGAGGCATTACTGATCACTAATACCTCATTTATCCCAGGGAATCTAGATGCAATGTTTTCACTTTGATGAACACTCTGTGCCAAGCTAAAGCAATTTGCTAGAAATTTCTGGAACCTGAGTAGGCTGGCATGGGAGCTATTCATGGCCACATAGGAACATTTTCATAGTCCTCAAATTGTACCATGTGGGCAGCTCTGCTTCAGATCATTCTAGCAAGTTAACTGAGTATAAGTTATAAAAATAACAAAAATATGAGAAAATTGCCTACTCAACCTATGTGTAGGGCCTCCCAGCTGTCACTTTAATTATGTAGACATTTTTAACACCTACTCTGAACCTGGCACTGTGCTGGCTGCTGTGGATACAAAAATGGCTACAACACATCCTGGAGCTTCAACTTCAACTTCCATGATCCAACTGGACCAAAACACTTAGAACTACTTATTTGATTGACAAAGGAAATAAAACAGAAGAAAAAAGCTGGCAGCTGTTTGCTTATAGCCACTTACAATCAGAAACTTTTCTCCCTTTTAAAAATATTTCTTTTTGTTTCAGACACAAAGAGGATAAAGATATTCATGTGAAGAACACCTAATCTGAGAGGTAAAAGCTAAGGAGCAAGTGATCAGAGAAGTGAATTCTAATGAAGGCAAATTGCTAGTGATTTTCCAAACAACCAACATTGTCTACACCCAGGCAATAGTCTTTGAAGAGGAATCCACTAATTAAAAGTGTTTTGACCATGACTATTCTAAACATTTGCACCACACTGGCAATCCCTGGGGGAAAAGGGAAGCAGTAAATTCCAGGTAGTTTAACTAAAATATTTTCTCCCACTGGCAAGAGACATAAATATGACGTCAATGGAACTGTAAAATATTCAAGCAAGAGACATCCTTAGAGATCATTAGATCCTCATTTTGGAAGAAAGGAGCTTAAAAAGCTTAAGTGACTTACCTTTGGCCACACATTCAGAAAGTGACAGAGCTGGGCCCAGAACTCAGAGCTCTTAAATGCTACTTATTAACTCGCCTAGTCAGTCAACTAAATTTCTTGAGCACCTACTCCCTGCAGGCATTGTACTAAGTTCAAGTAGTAGGGAGTACACAAGTGGTCTCAATCCTTGTCTTTATAAAGCTGGGGAGACAGGCATGAAATAAATAACAAATTGATTATTTATAAGAATGATCCACACTGTGAAAGATAAGTACAAGAAGTGATAAGAGAAACGTGACCTTCTTGAGAGGCTAAGGGAAGTTATGGTTTAGGGTAAGAAATAAAAGATAAGAGTGAGTTCCCTAGCTTGGTCAGAGTTGTCCATGTCCTTGGTGGTGGAGGTCTGAGAAGGAGAGAACATTCTAGATAGCATATGGAAAGGCACAGCCAGTCCAAAGCTATCCCAAATCTTTAATGCAGCTCTTCGCAGAATCCAGATGTCCTGCTCTTTTTATATAGCAGAAACATATCCAGTACACTTTTTTTTTTCAAAAGAACAGGTGTGTACTGGAGAGAAAGGCATCATAGTCATCTGAACCTATTATAATTCTTATTAAATCACTTTTCCAATGAGTTATTTTTACTTACCAATGTCATACACCAAAGCAAGTCATCAGTGTTTCAAGTTTCTGAAAAGGTTACATCTTCCTCTTTTTGCCGGATATCTGAAAATAAAATAAACGTATATACAAAGCAGTTGGTTTTAAGTGATATTCACTGCAAGTGAGTCCTTGGTTTAAGGCAGAAATAAGGAATGATAGAATTTTCACATGTACATGCAGAGCAGAAAATGCACACCTGTATGTCAGCAGGCTGAAACCACATCTTAACCCCTTCCAACTCTCACCTTGAATGCCCTGACCCCAAGAGCAAGCAAAACTATGGGGTAGGTAGTGGCTTCACTAGAGATTTGGAATCCTGCATCCCAGATGCAGAAGGGTAATTCTGAAGCCCTCAAATGTCCTCAGCTTTTACTATGTCATTTTTAATGTACCTACAGTCCAGCTTCCTACTTTCACTTCCAGTTAAGATGAACTATTCATAAAAGAGTAAAAAGTTGGTTGCTGGAGGTACAGAAAGAGGAGTGATTGTTTCATGGTACATCTCAGTTTTACAAGATGAAAAGAGTTATGGAGAGGGATGGTGGTGATGGCTACACATTATGAATGTGTTTAATACCATGGAACTGTACACTTAGAAATGGTTAAGATGGCCGAATGTGGTGGCACATGTCTGCTTGTAATCCCAGCACTCTGGGAGATTGAGGCAGGAGTATCACAAGTTCAAGCCCAGCATGGGCAATTTAGTGATTTAGCAAGATTTTGTCTCAAAATAAAAAAAGGGGGCCGGGGATTTAGCTCAGTGGTTTCGGAGCTGGCCTCGCAGGCGCCAGGTCCTGAATTGGACCTCCAGTACCAAAAAATAAAAATAAATAAATAATAAATAAAATTTTAAAAGGCTAGAGATATAGCTCTGTGTGAAGGCCCTGGGTTCAATCCCTAGAACTGGAAAAAATATTAAAATGTTAAATTTTAATTTATATGTATCTTATCACAATAAAACATTCAAAATCAATGGTTAATATTAAACTGTAATCTTCAACACACAATATAATGATAAATGCAGCTCTGTTAGAGACTCTACATTTTTGTGTGGAGTATATCATTTAATTTTCACAGCAGGATCTATCCCACAAGAAGATAAGCTCCATGAAGGCAGGCATTTGTGTGTGATTTGCCCAGTGTCATATCCTCCACACAGAGAACAGTAATTGGCAGAGCAAGCCCATGTTCTGTGGATTTGGAGCTAACCAAAGCAGTCTTCTAGAGTCTGCTTAGCCACTGGGCAAAATGCTTCCAAGATCTCTATCTTTAAGCCCCATCTATTTAGGTCCTTATTATCTCTTAGCTGGAAGCCATAGAGTACTTCTAACTGCTCGTCTGCATCCATTCTGAGGCTTTGCAAGTTTTGTAACTCTTGCGATATAACACTCAAGCCTAGGGGCACTCTTTACTGATAGCCTCCCAAATGTCATAGACTCTGCTTAGACACCATGATGGCATTTTCAATATTTCAAGGCTCACATAGTACCTCTAACATTGTTATGTATATGGTACTGGTCATTAGGTTACCTCTCTGAGTCTAAATTTCCTTATCTGTGAAATGGGAAATCACTTAAATTGCTTGTCTTCTGTGAACCTCCTGTTTCTTGTTCATCTCCCAGGTCTCTTCTAGCTCTCAAGTCTTCATGACTAAGCCACTGATATCTCACATCTTCAGCTGTCCCATTCTTAGTAATTTACCTCTCCATGCAGAAGTCTTACAAACAGGTCTGGTGTCTTAAGAATTTGCTACCTTGCAACCATAATTTTAAGTGAATAAATCAGACACACGTGTTTAAATATTGTATTATTTCTCTTGTGTGAGAAATTCAAAGGGTAAATAAGGAGTAAAATGGAGGATAGATATTGGGAAGTAGGAAGATGTTCAAATGGGGAGCGGAACAAGGAAGGGGTTGGAGGAAATGAATGAAGGAAATAGGGATTAAAAAAAAGAATGGAAGAAAAAAATGGAAACCAATCTTTTGTAAATAGGAGCAGCAGTTGAGGGGAGGGGAAGGCAATGAGAAAAAAAGAATAATTAAGATATATATTGTACAGGTACAAATTCCCTATGATGAATGTGATCATTATGTATGACAGACATGTACCAATAAAAATTAATTTAAAAAGGAAAAAAAAAGAATTTGCTAGACTTTATTAGTAGGAAATCTGCACATTTATCAAATATGTAGAATTTAATTATTTCTCACTTCTTTTGAAGAACCATTCCTACTATTTCTGTCTTTATCCCTACTTAAGTCCTTTTATTCTTAAGATGTAGAAATGAAAGAATGACCAGGATGTCTTCTGTTGGAGAATTTGATGAACAGAGGTTACAGTCATGCATATTTAATATTTGGGGGGAAGTATTAGCTATATAAAAGTATTAGCTTGTTAATAGTCCTTAGAAATACTCCTATGAATAATTCCTATATACTTAACCGTTTTTATGTTTTTCCTTTCTGAAAAGAAATACCACATTAAAATTAGGAAAATAACAATCCCTGTTTTATAGCCAAAATTATTCTACTCATCTTTTTTTATTTCTTCCATTTTCATAAGTAACACCTTAAGGTCTTAGAAAAATAATGTTATCCTTGTAGATGAGAATGATATTGTTGTCCCAGGCTTGCCTGGAGCTATTCCCTTCTGTGTTTTCTCCTTCAATGAGCTATCACTCCCACATGCTACTACCTGGATGCCAGTGATCTGCCCAGAAGTAGAAATCTAACTGGCCCCCTTACAAATTGGCCTGTAATTTGGCCCTCAGAAGGGCAGAGAATTTCCAGTCACTTCCCTCATGACCTCTATGTCCATCGTTGCTCAAGCAAAAGAGTTGTCATCATGACAAATACCCTCCTGGTCCTTATGCCATTCCCCAAGGCTTCTACCTTAAAAGGATTTGTACTTTCTTTCCTGGAATCCAACTTGCAAATGTTTTTGACTCTGGAATGCTGATGATATTATAAGTAGAGTGGTGAAATGATATGTGGTAACAATAACAATCCATGGGATGGGGGGGTCAGGGTGAGCATCTTAGAGGAAATTATATTCCAAGCAGGCCAAAAAAAAAAAAAAGCAGGCAGCAAGCAGTGACAACCTGGCTTTCTGAAATTGAGGGTGACAATCCAATTACAACATGTATCTGTTCATTTCATACATTATGAAAACGTACTGAGATCAGGAAACCCTTCATTTCAGGGTAGAATATTCCCTTCAGCAACTGGCCCACTTCTCATGGGAGCTTAGCACATAAATAAGGCAATAGCATCTAATAAAATAATAACTCTATTCACTGAAAGCTAAGGTATCTACTGGTAAATGTGTTATGTCGTAGCCACAGTATACCAGGGAAAAAAGCAAGTGGGTCCAAATGACAAAATCTCTTCTAAAGACACATAATTGGATTGAAAGCTCAAATAGCAAATAATTGTAGTGGCCTAAGATAATTGATCTTTTATCTTCTCCTTATAAAAACAAAGGTTTATTTGCCCTTTAAATGGTCCAATAAAATTAAATTGGTACCCTGTAGTATGTGCTGAATACATAATCAGAAATAAGAAGCAATAAAAAAGAAAAATCTAAAATTTGGAACAGTGTAGGAAAACAATATAGGAATATAACACAGTTGCCAATAATACCTCCTCATTGTGTAACAGATCCCAGAGCAGCCATTTCTCCTGATAGCCTGAGATTACCAAATGGATTCACAGTACCTCAAAGGCAGAGGCTATGTGGCTATGGAGCACTGTGAGGAAGGAAGAAGCAGAACAGGGCAGGGACAGAAAGGAAGTGGCCCTCCATCAAGGGGAAAGTCATGAAACTTTGAAATTAAATGCAGTACTCATAAAAAGAAATGCTTTCTGGTACTCAAAATGTTTTTCCAGTATATTTCCTGTAATACTTCCAAAGCTACTCATGTGAAGAATTCAAAGAAAAGACAAAACAAAAATTTCATAATACATAAGCATACAGAAATCTAACCTCCAAAAAAAGTCAGTGCTTGATAACTGATGAACATGAAAAACAGTAAATAATAAAAATCCACCTTCCTCCTGATTCTAATTTTGATGATCAGACACATAAATATTTATTTAATGAGTGATAGCACATTAATAAGACTTTTCTACATTAACTGGATAGATGAAGGAGAAGGGAAATTGTACCATCATTCAATTATTTTGCATCAAATATATTTTACATACTCTACTCAGAGATTATTAATCACGTACCCTAAAATTTTGACTTAGAAATCTCAGAAGGCTTTACAGAAATTCATTGAGTACAATGATTCAGGTGGTCAGTTAAATAAGGAAAAAGGAGGGATACAGAATGAGTCTTAAAGAATACACCCTCTAAAATGTCTTAGAGGCTCTTAGTGAAAGTGCAACTATCTAGAGGTCATCTCCCTGCCTCCAACCAGAAGTTCATGGAAATTAACCTGAATAAATTAAATGTATCAGCTTCTGGACAGGAGTTTAAGTTTTCTAGGGTCCTCTCTTAGTTTTCCCCAGCCTTAAAGGACCAAAAGCATCTTTTATAGCTAAAAGCATACAGGTTTTTTGTTCCCTCTGTGCCTATCCCTGGCAGTCACCAAAATCCTCTGTACTTGGTGTATCCTCAAGTACTATTGCTGCCTGACACTTCCATTCAGTACCATTCATATCACTCTAGAACAGAGGCTCCTTCTTAGAGGCAGATAAAAACCAGCAAGGGAAGGAGTATTCACCATAGGAGAAGACTTGGGGTGAAAGATGGCTAAACATAATTATGGAGTCAGGGAGTCTGTAGCATTGTTTTGTGGCACCTAAGCCCCATAAAGATCAATCCTTAACCAACTTTATCGGAGACTTCATTTAAAAGGCAAAGAGGCAGTGAGACCTCAGTTGTGTACAGAAACAAAAATCATAAGCAATAAAATAAAATTAAATACCATAATTGACTAATTGCTGGTACAGTTGGCTGCTTTTTCCCCAGGAAGGCATGGTCTATATGATTTTTGGAGCATTTAACCAAGTACAGCTATAATTATTTTTATTCGTATAATAATAGGGTTCCAAAGGATCTTCATATTTTACATGTTTTATACTTATTATGTATAATCTTAAAACAACTCTCTGGGTGTATAAATACTGTCCTTGCCAGTATGCTGGAGAGGAACAGGGGTGAGAAAAAGGTAAAATGAAGGTCGCAAATTGAATCAACAGTGTTTTAGGAAATAGAACTGGAGAATTTTGCTTCTCAGTACCAATTTATGTCATCAGCTCTTACATGCTTACACTATGAACCAAATTATACTGAGTCTGTCAAATAAACTAACTAACAGAACACACATTTCCTGGCTTTCCAAAACTCTCTTGCCCATTGATAGAAGTTTACATTCACACATATAAGGCAAGCAGACCACAACTGGGCCCAGGTGTGCCATGATTAAGTGCCAGAATGGGGGCTTTAGCCCAAGTGCTTCTGGGCCTCAGGAAAAGAATAGGTCTCCTAGGAGCTGAAGCAGCCACTAAAAGCTCCATGGAAGAGGTAGCTTCAGCCAGGTTTTAAAAGGTAGACAAGAGTCAGAATGCCAAGGATTTGGGAAATGGCATTTCACGATGGTCACACAACATGAGCAAATGCTCAGTAACTAGAATGGGTAAGATGGTGTAGAAATATCACCTAGACTGAAATAGAAAGTCCTTATTGAAGAACTGTAGGAGATAATTTTAGATAGGTCATAAGTTCTAGTGGTGGAAAGCCATGGCATAGAAAATAAATGCCAAATATTTATTGAGCACCTAGTAAGTGTAGCTCTGTCATTCTTATTTTTGTTTTTTTAATGTGAATTCTAAGCTGAAAGTTTTGGACTATATCTGACTAGCAATATGGATCACAGGACCAGTCACTGGGTCCCAATACCTAACATGAGGCAGAGTGTGCTGAATTGCCTTACTTGCATGTCCTCGGCCAACCTATGAGGACTTACTTGAGTGTTTTTTTTGACAGAGTACACAGCTTCTCACAGGCAATGCCATCATTAACTGAAAAGATAAAGCCTTTAATTTTGCATGCAATGCACAAGAGGATTAAAGAGGCCTAATTCTTCTTCATCTTGGAGCAAATGGACAACTCTTATGTGGTTAGATGTATTCATCAGTAACACATAAAAGTTACAAGTTCATACATGACTGAGCAGCAAAGCACTAGAGGGGGTTACTTACTCTGATTGCAGATGAAACTAAATTCTGCAAGTTTCATGTCTTTACTTAATGCTAGCTATTTCTAGCTATTTTTAGTCCAACGATTCTCAACAAAAAAAGTTAGGCACTTTAGGACACAGTCTTATTTTCAAGCCACTGGAGGAGCATGTGCAGTGTCCACAGAACAGAACTCAACTGTTCTGTATTGCTGCCAGAGGTTAAAGAAGAAATCCATTTGAATGACATTCTGCACCAGTGCTTTCTGTTCTCACCTCACAAATGGATTGAGTTCTAAAATATGTGCAATTTGCCCAGTATACAGGTGACTTGAACACCAGAGCTGCTTGTTAAAGTGTGTAGGATGTAGGTCGGAACTGAAGCATTGTAAAACACTGAACCTAACCCCATTGCATGCTAATGTTTCTGTAGGAAGATGCATTCACCTCCCCAGTTTGAAAGTTCAGTAATACATGGTCCTTGATCGCTCCCATCTGAGTCAGTGGGAGTAGAAACTCCTCCAACTCCCATCCACGCATGACAATTTAGTATGACTACAGATGGAGCTCAGAGTGTCTAGGGAGGAGGGATGGATCAGGAAAATAGCAAAAGGAATGAAGAGGACCTCTGCGGGAGGCAATAAATAGTGAGCACATCAGTATTGTAGACCAAACCAGTGCTTGGCTTGGGACAGAGCATGGAGCTAGAATGGTATAAGGTGGCAAAGAAATACATTTTATTTCATGACCTGCAAAACACATGCAAATATTTGATAACCAAAGCATCAGTTTCTTAAAACAATATTTACCCTTACTCCATGGATCCACTTTGGCATTTTTCTGTTCTATTTTATTTATTTTTAAATGCTACATCATGATTTACTACAATGATTTCATGAACCACCAATGGGTTGTAACCTGCAATCTGAAAAACACTACTATAGGAAAAGGAAGGAGAATCAGTTTTCTTTCATCCTTGCCTGGCTCTTTTATTTATTATACATTCTGGTCTGGAAGAAATCAGAAGTGAGATTGAGAAAACAGAGACTGAGATAAGAGTAGAGAAGGTAGGTTCAAGACCACACACAGTAAAAAACGTAAAGGAGAATGTGAGCTTATGTCATTCCCATGAGTTCTCTAGTAAAAGGTCATGTGAAATGGAACTCGGGCATAGAATGCTTTATCTCCAGCATCTGGCACAGTATATGGTATTATTCAATAGACATTGAATCTGAAAAGTCTGTTGAATTGACTCACGTAAGTCATAGCTGCTTGAGCATACACATCTGATCAAAACCCACAGAAGATCAGCACCTACGCTTGGCAAATCTCAGTATTGACAAGGTTTGTTATTAGCAGTTTTACCTCGATCTATGTCTCTCCCTCAGTAACATCCAGTACTATCAAAAAGAAACCTATACTGAGCTGTCCCCAACTGGAAAGGCATTCTGCTAGGGGACAACTGAAAGACTCATACCTTTCCTGACTCTCACTAACAATGGAGTAGATGATTGAATGCAGAAAATCTATCTAGGGGCCCTTATACAAAACCAAAGGCCAATAACTGCCTGATCTATTGGTAGTTGCCATTAATCTTTATAATAGAATGTTCTTCTCTCCAGCAAAAAAAAAAAAAAAATGAAAGTTGCTGGGACAGTGTTTAGAACACAGGGAACACCAAATAAACACTGGTTGAATTAGAATCTGAAACATTTAAGTGAGTAGATGCAGGAGTCAACTTTAGTAGAACATCGTAGTCTAGCACGGTCTGTGATGATGGAAATGTTGCATGTTGCATTATCCAATATGATGACCACTAGCCACATGTAGCTATGGAGCATTTGAAATGTGACTGGCAAGTGTATCTGAGAAATGGAATTTTAATTTATTTTACTTTAATTAACTTTAAATAGCCACATGTGCCTAGCAGTGACCAGATTGGATAAAATATATCTAGACAGTCACTAGATATAAGAAACACATTTTTAGCACGTGACTATCACTGCTGTGTTTAAAAAAAGCAGTATTTTTTTCTAAATTACATCCAAGACCTGAAATGCTTCTCTTCCAAGGGATGTCCTTCCTCTATAGGACAAAGGGGTATAGAGGGATTCGTGGAAGCCAGTTTTAGAGAGCTTTGTTCTCAGATGCAAGGTAGGGTACCTGTTCCCAATCAAAGCAGCTTTCAAACAGAAAGCAGCAGGACCTTGCAATGTCCTACAAGGGCCACTGAGGTTTGCCTGAATATAGGCCCTACGGTGACAGACAAACACCTCTGCCTGAACCTCCATAGCTCAAAGTTTTGCGCAGACCCAGACCATACTCCCAAGCCAAAATCAGGGAATTACTTTCCAAAATCTGACCAGTTGAGTCCAAGTTAAAAGAAATGCCTTTAGCTCAGACTTTCTGGGCTGCAGATATAGCTTAGTGGTAAGGCTTTCCTTGTAGGTCTGAGGTTCTACCAGTACTGATATCTAGACAGATAGTGTAGATTTTTAATGCAGCAACAAAGTAAACAGTTCTGTATATCTAGCAATCCTGGGTCTTGTAAAGAAGGCCGTTCACTGAGTTGCTCTCAATTGAGATTGCAGTTGGGAATTTTATAAAATTGCTTACTATTTCTTTAGAATCTCCTAGCAGGGATGAAAAGTGAGAATCACAGATTCTGGGAGCTGATAAGACAGCAATTATTCAAGCTGTAAAGTAGGCAGACCATTCCTTCCTGACAACAAATATCAGTGAATCAATCGACTTTTGATCTTAGGTAATGACATACTGTGTAAGTCAGCAGGTAGAAAGGAAGAGTTTTCCTCGTTCTTCACTAAAGGGTACTTTTCTGTCTCATTATCCTCTCCTCTCAGCATCTTTTTTTACACCTCCTTCTCTGAAAACTCAGTGATAAATAAAAAGGATACATAGTGAGTGACGATGAGAGAGAGAAGAAAATCATTCCAGTTATTTTTTTTATTCAGGCCTGTGAACATGTATAAAAGTTCAAAGCCAATGTTCATCATTCACATTGTCTAAACTGCGAATGTATTAGAGGTACATTTGGAGCAAACTTAGGAACTCTAACCAAAAAGTATATATTACCTAATTATCATTCTGGAAAGTATAGGAGTAAAGGAAGAAGTAGTTTGCCAAGCAATTCTGTCCTTGACCCTGTCCTCTTTAGCATTTTTTCAATAACTTAGATAATGCTACCCAAAAGCAGTTGATCAAATTTACAGGTGTCACATAACTGGGAGCAATAGTTAATAAACTTGTTTAGCAAATGAAGTTCTAAAATGAACCCAAAAGGCTGGTCAAAATCATGAGAATATTTTAAAAGAGTAAAAGTCTTTATTTAGAGAAAGAATTCAAACAGAATGGGAAGGGAAAGTATATATTCCTTACTGATGACAGACCTGAACATTTTGTTATCTTTATATATTTTTAATTATGAAATATTTCAAGGCTACAGAAAATAATATGAGGCAAGTATTAATTAGCTTTTAAAATAATTTTTATTTGGGGGCCTAGCTCCCCCCCCCATAGCATAGGCTACAAAATGATAGAAAATGATTTCCAGATACTGTATGGAATGATAGCAAATTTGAAGCTCTTATCTGTCCATGACAAATCTTAGGCCTGATTCAATGGCATTATGACAGCATTACCCTCCTGCCCAGCTTTAGAAATTGTTTCATTGTGACTGGATTACTGGATCAATTAGTTTTTCAATTAAGAGTCCTGCTAAATCTCATGTAAAATGAGTTGCATATCAAGACAGGGCCCTGACTGTTAGATGACTGATTAAGATATATGGGCGACTGAGACTGAAAGGAATGACAGACGTTTCGAGTTTTTATTGTGTGGATGGGATGGTGATTACTGAGACCCAAATACCAGCACTACTTACTGACACCCAGATAGCAGTTTTTTTCATTTTTCTTAAAGAATCTTCAGCTATTACTTCCATTATTTCTCTGCACATTCCTGTGAGGTAGGCAGGACAGATGTTAGTATGCTGGCTTAAAATGACAGACAGGAAGCCCGACAGGGTGACTGGCCAACAACATCACACAATAAGAACATTTATTTAATGAATGAATAAACACACAATTTAAAACCCACCTCTGACTGCTAGACTCCAATGCTTAATCATTTTATCTTGATATAAAATGGTCTCAAATGCACCTCCTTATCCTGACCCTCTAGCACCCCTCCCGCCATTTCTGACACAGTTATGCAATGGTAGTTTACACTTACAAATGCAAAATAAAATTTCCAAAATATATGTACTTGAATATAATGGCTGCATTTGTAAGCAGTTATATTAAAGTAGAATCAAATGTTGATAATGAGTGTTTTCTTTGCCAGCATTTAGATACATGATATGTAATTGCAAAAATAACTACTTAGACTGCCAGAAGGCAGCGTACTCCTGGAGCAGAACAAAATGTTCAAGGGAAATAACCCCAAGATGGTAATTAAACCATGGAATTATCACCTGGAGAATGGAACTGATACCTTGCTCTAACTCTGGAACCTAGAAGTACCCACTGTGGTTACTAGAACCCAAAACCAAAGGGAATTCAGGGTGATTGGAGGCTGATCTGTATGAACCCAGTGAAGATATAAACTGACTACTACTTCACACCCATCCTACCACATCCACCCTCCCTTTAATTCTCCTTTGTCTACCTCCCCAAGTTAAACACAAATGACCAATCACAGAGAAGGCCCAGGAAGATACAGTAGCTGTTATTTGGTGGGCTTTGAAGAGTTCAAAATATCAACCCTTCCAAAGTTTCCACCATTAAAACGACTCATTTTGAGATCTTCTAGATATGTATGCATTTTCATGAGGTTAAGACTCTGTTTTATTCAAGAAGAAAGTCAGAAGGTAAACCTGTGGTTCTCATTTTAAGGGAGGAGTGATGTTCTATAAGGACAGTTGATGAAGTTTTGAGGAATTTTGATAGTTGATGAAATTTTTGAGGCATCTGTGGCTATCACAACTGGAAATGAGGGCAGTGCTCCTGAAATCTAATGGGTGAAGTCCAGAGACGCTGATAAACATCCTACAGTGCACAGGACAATTCTAACAACAATTATCCAGTCCAAAATGTCAATAGTGTTGAGGCTGAGAAAACCTGAGCTGACTCATTTGTAAAATTTCATTTATTAGTCCATTAACAACTCGTGCACAGGATAGGTCCTTGCAGAGATAGGGGTTGGGATGGCTGTACTTAGATTGATCAGTTGGAACAAAAAAGAGGAAGAGTAATCTGATAGAAGTACCAATAGACTAGGAACATTTTAGAAGTAGGTGACCAGTTAAGAGACTATTCTCATATCATAAGATAGAAGGAATGAGAACCTGAATTGAAGATAAACAGGAGATAGATAATCCACATGCTTTAGAGCCAGAATGGATCAAGCATTTCAAAAGAATGGTATAAATTTAGGGGTTCTAATTTTTTTGAGTTTGCTATATACACTAGATATTAGTCCTTTGTCTAATGAGTAGCTGGCAAAATTTTTATGGGTTGCTCCTTCACTCTGTTGGTTTCCTTTGCTGTGCAGAAGCTTCTTAATTTGATGTGATCCCAGTTGTTGATTCTTGTTATCTTTTCTTGTACAACCAGGGTCCTGTTCAGAAAGTCTTTGTCTATGCCTATATCTTCAAGTATTTTACCTATTTTGTCTTCCAATAGATTGAGTGTTCTGTTTTAATATTTAGATCTTTGATCAATTTTGATTTTAGTTTAGTGTATGGTGACAGATATGGATCGAGATTCAATCTTTAGCATGTGAATAGCCAATTTTGCCACCACTATTTGATAAAGAGGTATCTTTTCTTCTGTGAAAGTATTTGCCCTCTTTGTCAAAAATAAGGCAGTTGAGGGTGCCTGGAGTCATTTCTGCATCCTCTATCCTGTTCCCTTGATCCACAAGTCTGTTTTTGTTTTTCTGCTTTGTTTTTTGCCAATGCCATGCTGTCTTTATCACTGTAGCTTTGTGGTATAACTTGAAGTCCAGGATTGTGATACCTTCTGCCTTTCCCTTGTTTTCCAGAATTGCTTTTGATATTCTAGATCTCTTCTAGTTCCATATGAATTTTAGGATTGTTTTTTCTAGTTCTGTGAACAATGCTACTGGTATTTTGATTGGGGTTATGTTAAATCTATATAACAGTTTTTGGAAGTATGGCCATTTTGAATATATTTGTCCTGTCTACTCAGGAACAGAGAATACCTTTGCATTTTCTGATGTCCTCTTGAATTTCCTTTTTCAGAGTACTATAGTTTTCATTGTAGAGGTCTTTCACTTCCTTGGTTAGGTTGACTCCTAAGTATTTCATTTTACTGGATGCTATTGTGAAAGGTGGACATCTGAAATAAATAGAAACTTCTCAGATGAAGAAATATGAATGGTCAGTAAATACATTAAAAAAGTCCAACATCACTAGCCATTCAAGAAATGCAAATTAAAACAACACTGACATTCCATCTCACTCCAGAAATAACAAACACTGGAGGGGCTTCAGGGAAAAATGAACACTTCATTGTTGATAGGAGTGTCAACTGGTAAAACCACTATAGAATTCAGAATGGAGATTCCTCAAAAAACTAAAAGTAGAAATTCCACTTGACCTAGTTATTCCCCCGCTAGATATCTTCTCAGAAGAATGAAAGACATCATATTACAGTAATACATCCATATCCATGGTTACAGCAGCACAATTCATAATAGCTAAATCTTGGAAACAGCCTAAATGTCCAAAACAAATGAACAGATTAATTAAATGTGATATATATACACAATAGAGTATTACCCTGCCATAACAAAGGATAAACTTGAGTCATTTGTAGAAAAATGGATGCACTTTGAGACATAATATCAAATGGAATAAATGAGACAAAAAAACTTAAATGTTGCATGGCTTCTCTTACATGAGAATCCCAATGTATAAATAATGTGCAAAATAAAGAATAGACAGTAGAAAATAAGATGGATCTTTGGCACATATATTAGAAGTGGTCTAAAAGGTTCATGGAGGGGGAGGGAGTGGAAGAGGATTAAAAAAAGAAATTGAGAAATATCATGTACATATATCAGCTCTCCATGATGAATACAATCACAATCTATCATGTAGATATAAAATAATAATGATAATAATGTATAGAAGAGCATGTTAATTAGCTTTCCCATCACTGAGACACAATACCTGACAACCACAACTTAAAGGAGAAGTTGCATTTGGTCCACTTTTTAAGAGGATTTGCTCCATGGTTAGCTGGCTCCAAGGCAAGAACATCATGGTGGAAAGGCATAGTGGAGCAAAGCTGCTTAGTTCATGGCAGCTTGCAAGCAGAGCAGAGCAAGTGCACCAGAGAGGAAAGGGGCTAGGGACCATAAATAGTACTCAAGCTCATGCCACCATGACCCAACCAGACACACTCAACATTAGTATTTTACTAATCTGCTAAGCATTTCTTAATTTATTCAAGTTTTCATATCAGGATTAATAGTCACAGGAAATGAGGGAGAGAAAGTGAAGGTAAAAATGATCCTCAAGACTCTAGCTTATGTGACAAGAAGAAGAGAGATGCACTAGAAGAACAGAGATAAAGAACAGACCCAGGAGTGGAGGAAGGAAGCCGAGAAATAATGTGTTGAGTCAGTGGTGTCCTGAAGGCCTCTAAGTGAGGCTGTTCCATAAGCAGTTGGAAATGTGGATCTACCCGGTCAACAGTGTGGCTGGAGTTACAGGTGTCTAGCTGGAATTCATCTACATGGAAAGAGTGAGGTAAGATGCTCTTGCCTGGCCTGTAGTAGGACCTATCTGTATAAATAATATGCACCAGTTTAAAAAATGATATGAAGAAAAAAAATAAAAACATTTAGTGTAAGAAAAGGGCCAGGGACAAAGTCTTTGAAAATGTCTTCACTGAAAAGTAAAACTAAAAATAAAGTGATGCAGAATAGCAAAGAAGGTGAAGTCCTCAGAATTCAGTGCTCTGGAAATAAGAAAGGGGAGTTGCCAAGATTTGACCAACAATAACAAATACTTCTCAGCAGTCAAGTCCAGTGATGTCTGTGAATAGAGTTGGATTTGGCAGCCGAAGGGGTGATTATCAAACTTGAGAGAACAGTTTCAGTAGAGTGATGGGAGCGGACACTAGACTGCAGAAGTTGAGGACTGCAAGGCCACCATCATCCCACCATTAGGGGGAATGGTAGAGAAGTTAGAATAATATTTTATGGAGGTAGCAGGAACTTTAGGGGAAACGGAATTATTTGGCAGATGTTCACCCTGACAGGAAAAAGGCAGCACAAGAGACTACAGACACAAATTTGAATAGCTAATGGCTATTATGTATCTCGTGAGTATATCTGTTGCATTATTGAGCTTCCTGTAAAACTAAGTGGAGGACATGTATAATTCAAATTAGATGTATCATATACTACCCAAGTAGCCCAATGAGTAAAGTTGAACTCAATTTAAGGAAGAGCTCCGTAATTGTCAGAGCTGCCCCACAAGGGTAGTAATGAGATCCCTTGATACTCGGAGGATTCAAGGAGAGGCAATCTGACCTCAGGAGATGTAGCTCCTATATTGAATAGGAGGTTAGACTAGATCATTAATTTCTATCTTTTGGACTTCTCAAAGAAGTAATATTTTAAGGCAAAAAGGTGGGTGGAGTGTAAATTGACTCAGATTAATATACCAATAATTAGTATATTAGTTATACTAATATAACTTCATATATCAGTTTTCTATTTATGGTTGCAAAGAAAATTGCCACAAGTTTAGTGGCTTAAAACAACACATGTTTTGGGGCTGGGGATTTAGCTCAGTGGTTTCGCCACCTGCTGCGCAAGGGCAAGGACCTGAGTTCGAGCCCTGGTACCAAAAAAAAAGAAAAAAACCCCACGTTTTTATCTTCCGGTTTTGTAGGTCAGAAGTCTGGTATGGGTCTGATCATGCTAGAATTAAGGTGTCGGCAAGACTGTATTCCTAGGTGGAGTCTATAAGGGAGAACCTTTTGC
The DNA here is from genome assembly GCF_000247695.1 of Heterocephalus glaber. The sequence continues at coordinate 1,855,339 of NW_004624797.1, forward strand.
TTTCCTACTTCTAGATGCTCTCACATTCCTTGGCCCATGGCCCACTTCCAACTTCAAAATTACCCAACAGCCAGTGAAGTCTTTTCCATATCTTGTAACTCTGATACTGTCTCTTTTTGTCTCTGTCTACCACATGTAAAGAGCCTTGTGATTACATTAGGCCACATTGCTAATATAGGACAATCTCACTATTTTAGGATCTGCCACTTAGCAACCTTATTCTTACCTGCAGCCTTAACTTTCCTCTAACTTATAACCTAATTCACAGATTTGGGGCACTAAGACATGGATGTCTTTTGGGGGAACATGATTATGTCTACTCCATATGCAATATAGATATCAATATAATCTCCTCTGTCAGAGACATTGTTATATTATCAACTTCATCATCATTCCAGAAGAAAAAAGACTCTACATGCAACAGTAGAAAGTAGAAATGACATAGAGAAAAAGACAATCCTTCCTAAGAAAGAACAGTCATTGACCTTACCTTAACCTAAACACACACACACACACACACACACACACACACACATACACACACATACATTTATTTCACTAAACTGGAAATCTACCTTGGACCAAAATCACAGTTTATCTTTTAAGGCCCCTCTCAGGAATAAGCTTGTTTGACTCCCGATACTCTGGAATTATATAGAGAACCTTCTTTTGATATATCACTATCAACTTCTTCATAACTATATTTTTCTACTTCCTGCTTGCTTCAAATGTGATCATTAAATCAGCAAGAGACTTCATTCTCCTTTTTCCCCTTCATTCAAAAGGGTATGAAAGGTGTTCTCTAAATGATACGAAACATTGTTATTCTGATTGTTGGGATAATCAAGTTGTTTGACATTTTTGCTATGAGGCCTTTTGGAATATGGGTGGCATAATTAGCTGCCACACTGTACGTTAACAATACCTGTCCCAACCCTACAGACTTGAGGACTATAAATAAAAGCATGACAGATGGCTCCAGCCTTGCTTGTCACTCATCATTGAAGGGAACGCAGTTGGGGAGCTACACTAAAGTCCCCATGAATCTAGGATGTAGTCAGAAACGACATCTTCAACAAGAGAATCTTGGTATTTTGCTAATGTAAAGAGATGGTGACAAGCACTCCTTGGAAACAAAACAACCAAGTTATTTTACACTGAGGAGATACAGAGGCCCCCGGTAGGAACAACATTTTTACTAGCACAAAGGCATTATATAGGGAGGGGGAAAGACAGAGGCCAATAGCACATTCTGGGGCCAAATTAGCAAGATTTCTTTCTTAACCAATTATTACCCAGAAATGAGACTAGGAAAGAGCACTAAAGAAATGGATAAAGGAGCCAAAAGAAAAGAAAAGCTGGGAAACCTGAGATTCATTGTAAGATTTAAGGCAGTGGTTACTGTGGTAAGGATAATGTGATGGAGATAACAGAGGGCAAAAGATGCTAAGAAAAAAAAAAGAGTTGAGCACATGAAATCGACATTCTTTATATTTACTTATTTATCTCACTTTATTGTATTTTCCCCTCACTAGTATATAAGTTCCAAGAGAACAGGATGTTTTTTTCACTCCTGTATCTTCCAATGTCTGTATCACTTCCTAGTATACATTGGGTGTTGAATAAATATTTGTTGAATGAGTAAATAGTATTATCAGTTACATTCCCAGCACTGCTATAGGTGTTTACCATGAGTGAACTCATTTTAACTTTCACAGCATTGCTAAGAAAGTCATGAGTATTGTTCCAATATTACAGAGGCACAGAGATAGTAAGTAACTTTCCTAACAAGAGATAGATACATAATTGCAACCTACACAGTCTAACCCCAGAATCTACCTCTAAAATAACAGTCCTACACTGAGGCTCAGACAAGTTAAGAAACATGCATAAAGTCACACAACTAATGGTTGGATCCAAATATTTTTTCCATGAGCATTTTTAAAAGGACAGATTTCTCAGACAAAATAATTAGTTGTGTTTCAGTAAGGATTCAGAAAAGAGAAACACATCCCTCTAAAGAATCATGAACCCCAAAGATCACTCGACTGCCACCAGCTGTCATGGTCAGTTTAGGAACTGGGTGGAACTGGGGAAGCGGCAGGAAAAGAAGTCACAGGATAGCCCTTGGTGGCTTTATCCATGCTCCCTTTGCTGAGTGTTAGGTAGGCCTTGGGGGAAGTCCCTTTCATGCCAGGCACATTCTGACTCATGCTGCTCCAGCTAGCTCTGGATCAGGGATGGTGAGGAGATGCTGATAAAGCATTTCTAAGAGACTGGTTCATAATTCATTGTGTGATCTTGTATGAAACACTTTCTTTTCTTGTGTCACAGTTTCTTCATGACAGGGAGGCATAAGACCAGAAGAGCTCCACTTTATCTTTTTACATATTGGACTTTTTCACATAAAATTTCATTTGGGGAAAGGATTTCTCCACCAGTTCTTATGCTTGAAAAAACAATGAATAAAAATATTAAGTTCCTTCTAGCACATTCTAAGTGTCCAAAGACATAGAGACTGTCCTGTGTGTCAATTCAGTGTTCCATTTGACCTTACTCCATGCAATGGGCCCAAGAATCTGCTGTGACCATACTCAGGTGCCCTGTGTCCCAGTGTCTTTCAGAGACTGTTAACCCTGTCCTCCTATAGTAGCTATTTTTTCCATTGAGCTACTCCTCACTGAGTCTTCTATTCACGTTGCCTGTATTTGTTGGCAAGGATAATTCCACAAGAGTCGCTATTTGCATAGGGTAAGTGGGAGGGGTAGGGGAAAGGAAAGAAGGGAAAGAAAAAATTATGAAAGAGTTGCTATTTGCAGGACAGCTATACTTCCATTTTATAAAAAGGGAGTAGACTGTTTACCTATTTTCTCTTAACATTCTTCTTGTTGATGTCCACTGCTGTATATTTGCTTTTGGACTACAGTAGCATACTTTTCCCTGAGGATTGCCATTGATCTATAATACTCATAAGACCTCTGCCTCAATCACAACCAATGCTCTGCATTTCATTTGAATTATTTTTTCTCAGTGGATTCCCTCACACCTGCTTCCTACACATTTTATAAGGTCTTCCTTTATTATGTTTGGCTCATGTTCTACACAGGCCTTAAAATGTCACTGGGTGCACCTTCCTGGAGACAATTCAGAAAGTTTCACTGAAGTCTAGGATTCACATACACAATATGGTTCCCTTGTTATAAAGATTTTTAAAGAGCAAAATAACAATCTGTGGTTAGGTGCATGTGCTTGTAAATTTTTTTAAGTCCCAAATAGGGTAAATATAAAATTTAAGATAGGCATTGGGGGGATCATGACAGGGACATGAAACAGTGAAAGAATACACAGGTGAAAAAAATTACTGGTAACTAAAAGTTCTTGGGTTGAGTGATAAGTTTATAGGTGTTTATCATACCCTACATAAATAGATAAATAAAAGCAATAAATAAAGTATGAAAGATCTATGTATGAACTACTAATGATTCCAAATCCTGAGGTTCGAAAACAATAGTTAGAAGAGTAATATGAGGCTTTTTCTATTTAGTAAAATATCACCACCATAACATACTTCCTTCCTTCCAGTAAGTCAGGGACTTTTTGAAATTTGAAGTGCATCATAGTTATAGGTTTCCCATGTTGTTAGTTGATTTTCCCCTCAATTATCACCCGTAATCTGATAAGGTTAAGGTTCTCCTTGTTGAAAATATATTGTATTTTCCCACAAGTCTATTTTTGCACAGAGTTTATGGATCTTCATCTCTCTCTTGCTAGTAAGTATGGACTTGAGAATTACCAGCTATACTCTGAATCATTTTTTGGGTCATAATTGCCTGTTTCACCATTCCAGCCTCATGACCATTAGTGTCTTAGTTCATTTCTCATTATTGAGATACAACACTCAAAATCCATAAGTTAAAAGAAGAAAGGTGTATTTTGGCTCACATTTTGTAGTGGTCTTGCTGGCTCCAAGGCAGAGCAGCATGGTAGAGGGACATTGCAGAGGAGAAATAGCTCATCGCATGGCAATCAGGAAGCAGAGAGAGGGAACAAGGTAGAAGCGAGGAAGATAGGCCTCCTTCTAGGCCATGCACCCAGGAACCCACCTCCTCCCTCCAGACTTTACTGCCCAACATCACATCTGGCTATGGACTTATCAGTGGGCTAATCCACTGAGGAGTATCATGGCCCCCTGATCCAATCACCTCCTCAAAGCCCCACCTGATCACATGAGGCTTTGGGGGAACATCTAGGCATTAACTATAACATTTAGTAAAATCACAGCTTTTTGTAAGGTTACCGAATAACACCAAGATGCTCCATTGAATTTGATTTTTAGAGAGACAACAAATAATTTTAGTATGCATATGAATTTGAGGTAATTCTTTTTTTTTCCTTAAATTATTTTATTGGTACATTTTAGGTGTACAATATGTTTACATTTATCATTGGGTGCTTGTACCTGTACATGATGTATCTTGGTTCTTATTTTTTCCCCATTACCTGTGATAATTCTTATACTAAAAAATAAATTGTTATTTACCTGATATTCAAATTTAATTGGGCATCTTAAATTATTATTTGCTAAATCTGGAAATGTTACATTATGTGGGCCAACAATTACTGTTTAATGACATTGTTTGATTTGGGTTCCAAGCAGTAATGTTAACAATGATAACATTTTTTGGCCTCAGAATTCTAACCTATTAGTAGTGAGCACAACACCTCATAAGGTTTGTGAGAATATTAAATGCAATAATAGTTGCACAATACGTAACACAGTGCCTGGCTAAGTACTGTTATCAATATTGTTTGTTATTATTGGTCCCAATGGCTGTTGTTATACTCAATTGTCTTTATTGTAGTTGTTACTATTATTATTGTCTTTTTTTATTCATTAAGTTTATTGCTACATTTTAGGTACACAATATGATGACATTCATCATTGGGAATTTGTACCTTTACATGATATTTCTTGGTTCTTATTTTTTTCCCATTCCCTTGCCCTCCCTTCAACCTATCCACCCCTCCCTATTTATGAAGACTTTGTTTCTGTTTTTTCCTTTTCTCATATATTTTTCCTTTCCCCTTCCCCTCCCACTTCTCCCTCCTCTTTGGACCTTTTCTTCCTATTTCACATTATTGTTGTCAATTTTATACAGAACATTATATGTATTGGTCAAGATTTGGCCTGATGTTGTGAAATTCTCCATTTATGGGATTAATTTGAGAATGGGATTTTTCTTTCTTCTAATATCTTCCTTGGTGATGACCAAAGTAATCTTTCTGTTTCTGAGTGTACCTTTTGATTCATTCTCTAGTTGGCTTTCTCTTTCTAATATAAGGACCTTTTATTTGCATGTGTTTTGAGATCATTTAAGAATTCCTCAAGTTGAAGGCCACAGTCTCCCAATTGGAGATGGTCAAGTGACTTTGAAATGCTACCCTCAAAGCAATGACTAAAGAGTTTGGCTGATAAAAGAGAACAGCCCTAGTCACCATATTTAAATAGATACATGGAAAGCAAAATACCGTAGACAGAAGAACTCACCGTTTTTTACAAAAGAGTTAAGAAATTGGTTTTCCACTTGCCTTCATCTTACTTTTCATGTTAACCATATTTTTAGTGTCCAATGCCTTTATTGTTTCTCCTTTCAAAGAGGACTCCAAAGCCTGTAATTCTTTTTTCCAACCCACTCATCCCCATCAAAATTTATCCTTCTGCTTTCCCACCAACCGTGGCATCTAATTGGACATATTAATTCATTTTACCATTATAAGGGCTAAAAAAGATTCTATTTAATCCCCCTCCCAAACCATAAACTTTTTCTCAGGACTCTACAGCTGAAGAAGTAGCCTAAAAGTGGTATTTAGGGTTCCTTAGCAGATAAAGGAGACCATGCAAGACCCCTTAAATCACACCCCATTATGATGGTTATGTCTGCTTCGCATGAATGGAAGGGAGCATTGGTGCAGATAATTTAAAGATCATTTCCACTTGGTTTGGGAATGCACCAAATGGTGTTGTTGTAGCTGATTTGCTTTGCTAATTATGTTCTACTAAAGCTAATACTAAAATTGGTTCACATTTTTTAAGCTCATCTGGGCCAGAAGAATGCAGAGGTAGCAGCATGGCCCACTTTGAAATGAAGGAAAACTGAAAACAACTATTAGTGGAACGTGAAAGTTCCACATGTGAACCATGAGTCTATAAGATAAACCCAAAAAGGATCAAGATAGAATGTTGGCAATTACACACTGGGAAGAACAGGCAGCCACCTACCTTATGTGACTGAATGGGCACTTAAAGTCCAGTCACTCCTACAGCCTGCTCAAAATCTTAAATCCTCTAAATTGGTAGCCTGTGCAATGGGTCATAACATAATTGTAATTGAACCATTATGTAACCTAGGAAGAGTAACACAACAGACACATTTCACAGTGAACACATTAGTAGTTAGTCTGACTAAATTTTCAGTCATTATTGTCACGGAAGAGAAAAGGCACTGAGGGGAGTGGAAAGACAGTTGTACTTTGTTGGGGACATGGCTACATTAAGAGGCTCCTGCGCCACTCCAGTGGAAGGACAAGAGCCCCTAGTGCCTCAGAGGTGAGCTGGGAAGGTTACTAAAAGGGTAAAACAACCTTCATCTCTCTCCTTCCCACATTTTCTTGGTTTCTTGCTCAAGGTACACATAGACAATATGTAACTATTTCAAATATATCTTCCCTTTCTTTCTTAACTCCTGCTGAGCAACTAGGCTTTCAAGGGCTCCTCGAGATTTTCTGAGGTCTTGCTTTTCTTTTGAGGCATGTAATTCAGAGCCTAACTGTACATTGGATTTCTAACACTGCAAGCTGCAACAAGGGACAATGGGCCTATTGAAATTACTTTCTCTTTTTCTCATTGCAGTCTGCTCCCAGTTCTCAAGAGGGGTGTATGCAATCTTTGGATTCTATGACCAGATGTCAATGAACACCCTGACCTCCTTCTGTGGGGCTCTGCATACGTCCTTTGTCACCCCCAGCTTCCCCACTGATGCAGATGTGCAGTTTGTCATCCAGATGCGTCCAGCCTTGAAGGGCACTATTCTGAGTCTTCTGGGTCACTACAAGTGGGAGAAGTTTGTATACCTTTACGACACAGAACGAGGTAAGAAGATGTATCTGATCTCATCTTTAGATATTCATATAATAATGGTATTCCATCTTCCTCAACACATGTGCCCTTTTCTTGCAATAAATAAAATCTAATACTCTTCTTAAATAATATTTAATATTACCTATAAATCAAAGATTAAGATAAAAAATCAAAGCAATAATAATTTTAGAATCTAATTTTACAAGCTTCATAGGTCCTCACTGAAAAGCTGTTTGAGATACACTCCTGGTTGAGACATTGTTGTGAAAAAGAACACACATACTCCCCAAAAAACTTTTATATGGCCTAAAATCCACAGAGTAAAAAAGCTTAGTCTGAAGTAGAGAGATGCCTAAACTGGAAGGTTTCAAGAAATTAATTCTGTTAGAGATCATAATTATTCCCCTTTCGTAGATGAGATAACTGAAGCCCAAATCGCAACAGTTAAACCACAGATGTGGGACTGGTGGAAATGTCTCCTGCCTCCAGTGTTTGTTCCACCAGGTTGCATTTGGGCCTCAGCTTACAGGACCTCCACAATTCCTTGGCAGAAATCATGAGTGGAGACTGACTCAACTGGCCTCTGGGCGTGGATGATTTTTCTAACAGCAAGATAATATATTGAGGACAGAGTATATTGAAATACTCTTACAAATTAAGTCTGATCTAAAACAGTACACACACACACACACACACAAAAGTGTACTAATTAGCTAAAGTACTTACATCATAATTCACCTTACTGGACTCCAAAGCCCATTTTTTTTGAGGGAGTCCTCAGTAAAAATCAAGGGATAGGACTGATATTCCTTTATCAGACATTTGCCTTTAACTCTGCTTAAAGACTAAGGATGACTCTTTCTGACTCAGGAGTTTCAGAATCAGAGAAAGAACGAACAAATTAAATGTCTGCCTTCCTGAGGGGTACTGGAGAGGAGGTCCTTCTAAGTAACTTAACTTGAAAGCTTCATTTTGCTTTTGGCAACCCAGAGTACTTTTCATTTTGCTGTATCATCATATCCTATCAGGAAATATTTAAGCTGGTATTTGCTTATGGTACTTACTTCCAAAATACTATCAGCTTTCAAAAACCTGGGCCAGGAGATCAGCACTGTAGTCCAAAATCTGCCATTAGCTAGCTCTCTGACCTTGACCACCTTACTGGATCTCTCTCGCTCTTTGTCTTATCACCTACAGTGTGTCCCTTCTTTTTTTCCCATTAAGTTTATTGGTACATTTTAGGTATACAATACAGTTACATTCGTCATTGGGATCTTGTACTTTTACATGATGTATCTTGGTTCTTATTTTTTCCCCATTCCCCTGCCCTCCCTTCACCCCCTCCACCCTTCCCTATTTACAAAGACTTTATTTCCATGTTTTTCCTTTTCTCATATTTTTCCTTTTCCCTTCTTTCCTTTCCCCTACCCCTCCCACTTCCCCTACTCCTTTAGACCTTTTCTTCCTATTTCACAATGTTTCCCTTCTTAATGTAATATTATCTGATTCTGATTTTTTTAGATATTATGTCAGACACAGGACACTTTGTATCTTGCTGCTAACCCTAACTTACATATTATCAGTTAATTAGTCAATTGATTCTATAAGCTAATCCTATGATAGATGTATATACATATAATATGGTTCCAAAAGAAGTGGATTGAAAAAGATATTCATGAAGCTATTCTTAAACAACACAGATATTTTTCAAATTGAATGCTATACTATAGATTCTGATTGCTTTAAGAATTATGAAGAGATAGCACTCTAGAAAAATAGAGTTTTCAGAGAAAGCTTGCTGGAGGAGCTAGCCCTAAGGGATAGGTAAGTTGGAGTTTGCAAGACAGAGAGGGAGGTGGGGTTGAAGAAGTGGAAAAGAGCAGGAACAAAGGACAGAGTCAGGAAGAGGCTCTACATGTTCAAGCAGAGACTTATTTGACTAGGATACCAAAATAGTCTGGATGTTCTAATTCCTAACTTGCTAAATTTTAATGCATTTCATTTTGTGCAAACACTGAGAATGAATTAGCCTATTTCCATATACTGTATATAATGCAATCTAGTGCATAGCAATCTAGTTTTCAGAACTGAAGTTTGAAGATCAGCAGCTTCTCATTTGAAACTTTAAAAGCAAAGTATCAATTCTACTAATACTATAATTCCCATTTATTCAAAAGAAGACACGATTAATGTATTCTCCTCATCTCTTGTGACCCATCTCTGTTTGTTAGCTCTCTATTAGAGAAAAAAAAAAGCCAGTGTCATCTATGCCTATTTCTTATACATGCAGCTTTTTCTCAAATTGTCTCACTAAATGGTTTAGACACTCCTATGGTCTTCGAGTCAAAAGAAACCTTTTTGATTAGTGTAAATTTGTCTTTCTTTCCTGTGTATCCATCTAGCTGGTAGGACTAATCTCTGCTTTAGAGACGTACTTTTCATAAATGTTTGCACAAATTTATGTTTTGGAAAGCCCTCTGAAAGCACTACTATACAAGAAACGTATTCCAAAATTTTTAATGGGTTTTTGTCATCCACATTGGAAAAAAAAAGCAGTCTATTCTTCAAGATTCAATATGATTATTCTTCAACCAACTAACAAACTTGGTCTTCCTATGCTACCTCATTTGATCCTTCCACTGCAGGCAGCTCCCATTTTCCATTATTGCCCAAATGTGCCAGGACCATGCTTGCTTTCACAATTCCACTTCTATTGCTACTACCAGAAATTCTCTCCTTTGTCTTGATTATGAAAATCATACCCCTCATCCCATTTTTCCCAAACTCACATCAAACTCTAGTTCCCCCATTCTTTATTTACTTAGCATTCTTACTATGTCACACATCTACAATGCCCTCCTGGGCAAGAACAAAACCTCAACATCTCTATCTTAATCTGCTTCCACATTTCTTTCCCTGACCACTCCAGTCCAAAATGATTCATTCAATAGATCATAAGGTTACAATTACAAAAAGATACATATGCTTCCCACTGAGAAAGATATACAAAGATCAAGTAAAGTAACAAAAACAAGTGATTTCACATTTAGATAAGGTGGTATGGAAGAAACAAAGAGAAAGATAACAATGGAAAGGACCTAATTTTAAAAGTCTGCTTAGTAACAGGCTCATTAAGAAGGGGCATTTGAGTTGAGAATTGAAAGATTAGAAGGAAGCAGTCATGTAAAGAGTAAAGTTTCAAGCAGTGAAACTAACACACACAAAGGCCCTGTGGCATATTTTAATAACTGAAAGAAGACCAGTGTGGCTAAAGAGTAATTAATAGGCAGAAAACCCCTAAAAATAGAATACAGAGTTAGATAGGAGCCAGATCATAGCCAAGGAGTATGAACAGGAGCCATTGTAATGAGTATGGATTTTATTCTAACTACTATGGGAAGTCATTGGAGGATTCTGAGCAAGAGAATCACATGACTTCATTTAAGTTTCTGTTGAAAATGAAGTGTGGAAAAATAATCAGTTGAGGCTGTTTTGATCATTCAAGTGAGAATGATTCAAGTGAGAATGTTGTGATCATTCAAGTGAGAATTATACTAGGTTGGAAGAGGAGAAAGGTATATGGAGTTGAAATACACTTTGGAAACAAAAGCAGCAGAAATGAAGGAAAGACTGACTATGGAAGATAGAGTAGAGGAAGAATTCAAGGATGACTACTAAACTTCTGACTTAAAAGACTGGGTAAGTTGATAATGCTGTTTACTGAGGTGGACAAGAGAAGAGCCACTTTCGAGGAGCAGAGATCTTGCCAAACTCTAAACCACAGAGATACTTTTTGTTCATGTCATTCACTTGGCACTTAACTGCTTTCCATTGTTATTTCACTAGTTTTACTGTAAACCTTCTCTCTTGAGTAATAAAAACTAATTAACACTTAGATTTATACATTGTGCTTCTGCTGCTATATAGCACAGGCCTGATTTCAGCCTCCATTACTGGTTGATCTAGAATAAGCCCATGTCTGTTTTTCAGTGCTGTGCTGAAAGAAAGAGGGACAGAAAAAGGAAAAAGAGAAGGGAGGGTATGGGGGTAAGAAAGGATGGAAAGAAGGAAAGAAAGAAAGATATGAAAGGGCAGAGAAGAAGGAAAAGAGGGAGAGAGAAGGAAGTAAAGAAAGAAGAGAGGAAAGAAGAGAAGAAAAGAAAGTTCCAATTTATAAACCATTTGGTGCAGTTCTTTTACTATTCAGTAAAGTATTCTGTATTTTCTTATTGTCTACAATGGTTAGCTATTGCTTTAGTAATAAAAATTATAGGGAAAATTATAGCATCAAAGTATAATTTTAGAATATTTTAAATTACATAAGAGAAATGAGAGACACATGAAAGCACCTATAGTTACATTTGAATAAACTAAACATATAAACAATGTGACTACTGTAGAAGAGCAGGAATGATGAGGAGCTGAGAAATGGGTCAAACTTTTGAAGTCACTTGAAAGATGTATAGCACAAATTGGATCATTTTTCTCTCTGAAATTATAAAACATTGAATGGATTTTCAAGGATTCTCTGTGATTCAATTTCTGTTGGCAAAAGAAAAAGCTTGCTTGAAGTTTGCAGGTCATCATTTCACTTAGTTATTAAAATACCACCTTAGTTCATTAGTATACAGTTGAAAGTTATGCTCTTGATGCTATATACGTAAAAGGGCAGCTCTTGGAAAATATTATGAGGTTGGTTTAAGTGTGCTATCTCCCAACTCTGTACCCTGTCCTCTTTATTGACCGACCATTCTTCATTTACCTAGCACTTCTCACTATGTCACACATCAACACTGCCCTCCGTGGGAGGAGCTAACCCTCAACATCTCTGTCTTAGTCTGCCTCTATATTTCCATAAAAATTTTCCTGTCCTGCATTTTGTTCCCACTGATTAATAGTCTTTCTCTGCTAATGATAAGCTCAATTCACCAAGTTATTCATGCCAATTTACTATAGTTACTAATGACTTGTGCACCCAGGGAGGAAGAAACTTCTATTCAGGAAAGGGACTTCATGGAAATAGAATTTTCTTCCAAAATGTAGTTCTCTTTTTATTGTTATCATTTTTAATTAACATACAACAAATGCATGTATTTTTAAGATGCAATGTGAAGTTTGATCCATGCATATTTTGTGTAATGATCAAATCAAGGTAATTGTCATATACATCACTTTGTACTTTTATCATTTCTTTGCTGTAATAGCATGTGAAAACCTCTCTTTTAGTTATTTTGAAATATACAATACATTATTGTTATCTATAATCACCTTACTGCATAATAGAACACCAGCATTTATTCCTCCTAATTGTAATTGTGTACTTATTGACCAGCCTTTACCCAAACTTCTTCCCTATTCTCTGGTAATCACTGTTCTACTCTTTATTCCCATGAGATCAACATTGATTCTGAGATTCCAGGTGCTACAAGTCCAGTTTAAGGGCTTCTTTGCCTTTGTGCTTTCCCACAGAAAATCCTCAAACCATGACAGGGGGATGACTACTTCTTCTAGTTATTAGGCCTATCTCTTGGGTACAAGTGTTCTAGTTCTGCATGGTATTAACAATTCCCCCGACAAAAGTCACATTCTTGAGAGCTGCAGCCAGACTCACTCATGCACCTGACAACTCTCCTTGGCTTCAATGGGTACAGCCAACAGGGATGAAAGAAGCCAGCCAAGCAGTGACTCTCAGCTTAGACAATGAGATAATAACTCTGGGTGCCCTTTGAGGCAACTAGTCCCTACCTTCTTGCCAGTGTTCAGTAAACTCCTGCTGTCTCCCCTTCTCAACTTGAAACTCCCTACTCAGTTCCCAAGTAACTCTCTGGAAGTCAACAGCCTTCTAACAGACCTTTCTATTTTCTTTCGAAGGTTGTGGCAGGAACCTGGGCAGTTGTAACAATTATAACATCAGTCAACAAGCAATTATTCTGCTCACTATAGTACTAACTTATCCTAGCCCACTGTTGAGATTTAAAAGCAGCAGAATTAGTGCATGCCTCTGAGGAGTTAACGGTCCTGTTGCAGAAATAGTGATTTATCTCAGGGGCTGGAAAAAATAATTTTTAAACCAGCTGCTCCCACACCCACCAATAACATTTGCATTCATTATAGCAGATACCTTGGGAAAAGAGTAAACGTTGTCAAGTAGCTAGGAAGGTGTGAACATTTTGGAAGGTCCTGAAGGGCTTCAGTGGTAAAGAGACTCTTCAAAACAAGGAAAAAAGGGTCCTTCCTCAGAGCACTGTGAATGTTCTCAGGCTGGCTGCATTTGAACTCTACTGAGAGACAGGCAAAGCTTCAGTTGTGCACACCTTCCTGCATGTTGTCACTCATAACTACTTACATAATGTAGCCTCACCCCTTCCATTCAATTCTACTTTCCAGACTAAAGCACAAAACCTTTTTTCTCTCTCCCTTTTGATCTTGTACATTACTCTCTTCCTCCTCCCTTTCCTCCTCTCTGTTCTCTTCCTACTTTTTTTCTTCTTGTTCTCTTTCTCCTTACAAACACATACACATATACACACACCCTAATACCAATTATTGTCACAAATAAACAAATCTATTGTCATCTTATTGCCTTATTTTTATAAGAGCAGCTGTGATTTCTTAAGCATTTATGAATGACTAGGGCCTAACCTTTTTCATTATTACATTTAATCCTCAAAGCATCTCTGCATCTTTACAACTGAGGGAACCAAGGCATAAAAATATCAAATGATACAATATATGACAGTTCCTTGGATTACATAGCTCCAATGTAATAAAACCATGTTCTAACCAAGATCTACCACATTCCATAGGCACATGTTTCTCACAGGCTCACATAGTACTTCTCACACTCAACATTTGGAAACATTTTGTGTGTCTTCCCTTCTTTTTCTCTTCAGCCATTCCTCCAAGGACCTGGTACTTAGGCTCTCTCTATTCTATTTTTCCCCTGAGCATGCAATCTAGCTGTCAGTGTCCTTCTTTAAGCATGATGTCCACAAATTAATAGTTTCTTGTGGTACCAGGGGATACAGATAGGAAAGAAGTCAAAAATTCAGTTTAAGGGGCAAATAGGATGCAAAGGTGAAATCAGAGAAAGAGCAGAGTTCTAAATGCAGGCAGAAGACAGGCTTGCTTATGCTCCACACCAGTGGAGTGCCATGGTGAGGACCTGTTTTTGCTTGGAAGCACAACCTGGGCCACACTGTGGAGCACCTTCACTCATCTGTCCTTCTCTGGGGCAGAGACAGTTTCCAGAGCACAGAAGGATATGAACTTGCAAGTCCTCGTTGCTAAAGGGCTGCTTTTCACTGGTGAAGAAAACAAGAAGAGCAATGATGGGTCACCATCATGAACTTCTTTACAGTTCCTGCCAAGTAATATGATTAGATCTATTTTTTAAAAAAACTATCCAGGATTTTTTTTTCTCCTCCATTTTAAAGAACTGATTAAAGAATGTGCAAAGGTAACAGATGGCTCCAATTCTAGTCATGTCCATTTGCCTTCTGGGAAATGTGGAGTCAAAAGAGTTTGTATTGAAATTCAAGCTACTTTTTACATCTGAATAAATTAGGAAGGCCCAGAGAGTATATTATCCTGGGAGAGACAGATACTAAATTCCCCCGTTTGAGCAGCAATAATCAGGGTTGACAGTACCTGAGACATTTGGTAGTTTCTGCAGCCTGCCTAATCTATTGTGACGAGTCTTCAACTATGAGCACGTCTTGAGAGCCTGCACAATAATAATAGTGAATGACTATTTGGACTGGATTGTGAATAAAAGACTGTACATATGTCTGTAATGAGAGTTTCATTGAAAATGAAAATACTGGAGCTGTCATATTTTTTAATACTTCGATTTGCACATCCTTGACTGCTTTGGGGCATAAAAAGAAAGTGCCAAGCAATTTGTTGTCAGCTCTTGAAATAAATTATCATTTAAACACTTCCTCTTCACAAAGGTTATTAGCTTAGTAGCACATTCCTAGGGTTGGACCATCAGTAGTGGAAAAAAACCCCACATGACATTAAAGTATCTTTTCAAAAGCTGAATATTAGTTACTGTGGAAATTACTCTCTCAGTAGCTTAACATATTTTGCTGTAGCTCTCCAATACTGCAGATTAGGCTGCAGCGACTATTAATAAATACTGTCATATTTTACAGCTGTCATGCAAAGCTGAAAAAAGGATTCACTGTGATTAGATCCTGTTTACTGTAATATTTCCAGCTCAGACTCAGAAAGGCAGTTTTCCTATAAAGGTATTTTCCATAAGTAGAATATTTCTCCATCGAATGACATGACTAATTTTAATATATCGTTAACTCTTTGGTGGCAGTAAATTTGAGGTTGAATTGATTTCCCAGCCAGAGCTACATTTGTCTCCAGACACATTAAGCTAAAATGTCAAATTTTCTCTCCTGGGTTGTCCTTCATATGCAGAGATGGTGCTCCTTTCAGGAAATGTGCTTTGAGTAGTTCCCATCCCCCTCAGAAGGACAAATCTGAGCTAGCCTATCCACCTTCTTTTACCCTGTCTCTCTTGTGACTGATCGCATTGTTTGCAAGTCAGCTGGTCAGGATTTAAAGTAGGAATGTTACCTCAGTAGGCTAGCTAGAAATTCTGCTTCCTGAGCTAAAATGTTATCATACAAGCAAAAAAAAAAAAAATAGATCTCTAGACCCCCCCCCATGCACTAGCTGTTTGGCACGATAGTCACATCTTTGAAAAAGAGGTGACAGCTGGCAGCGCTGCTTTTTCTCTGACCTTCCATTGCTTTTCATGGAGTTCCCTGTGGAATTAACCCTCAGTAAGTGGAAGATCTAGTTTTCAGTGAATGAGTAGTTTTTACAACAGTAAGGGTTAGCAGAAATATACTCTAAATCTGGGTTTGGGCCTGAGAGGTCCTTTTGAAAAAACTTGAAAGGATTTTCTTAAATGTTTCTTGGGGAAGGGACAGACTGTGATGTAAATCTGCAACTATGACTTTGAGGCTTGTCCCTTGGAGCTCTTTAGACAACAATTAAAGCTAATGCAGCATTGTTATGAAAGTAAAACAAGAGAATGCAGGTAAAGACTTTAACACCAAGCTGAACATAGTGATGTGCTCAATGAAATTTAGCTCTTATTTTATCACAATCATAAGACAGTACTGCTCATTGGGTAGGGAGAGTAATTTTATCCCTGTCAGAGGACATTTGGCAATGTCTAGGGATATAGTAGTCCTGAGTAGAGGCCAGGAATGCTGCTACACATTCAGCAATGCACAGAATAGTATTCTCCCTCCCAACAAAGAATTATCCAGCCCCAAATGTCCATGGTGCCAAGGAAGCAGCAGGTCAGGAAAAGGGCTGCAAGAACTTCTCAGGGGGCTGTCAGTAACCAATCTAGCATTTGCTGAGTGCCTCCTACTGTGCCTACATCAGTATTAATAGCTATGTTCAGTAAGAGGTAGCCTTCGAGTCTGAAGACCTAACATCATGGCTAAAGAGACTGTTTAATATTAAAGCACATGAAGCAAAGATTAGTACAAAACAGCAAATGGAAGAACTAGATTGCGTAGCACAGATTTCATGTGCTGTGGGAGCCCAAAGAAAAACAGAGTTCATGAGCAACAAGATGGACTAGTTAGGGAAGGCTTCATGGAAGAAGTTATAAATGTTTCTGAGCCCATTGCAGAACTGCCTCCCCCAACAATGATCTTGCCTTGATGGCTAAGGCCAAGTTGGTATCTAGAACCAGAACAACATGACATTCCCATCAATGCTTCTCAACGTCAGATCTCAGGGCAAGAAACACAATTAAAAGAAAAATCCCCCAAAAGGAACAATGCTCCTTTTACTAAACGGAAAGCAATTAATTAGGGCTGTTGAAAATACACAGTAAGCAAAGGGAGGGAGGAGAATACCAGCAAAATTCTATTTTCCCAACTAATCCTGTAGCAAAAGTGCAATTTTGCAACAAAATCAACAGTGTTCTCTCCCTCTCACACATGGACTCTTTGTTTGACATTAGCACTGCTACACATGCTGCCTTAGCCGAAAAATGGATGGAAGCTAGGAAGACAGAATATGTACTAAAGAGGAGGGAGGCTAAGAGTTGAAAGAAGAGCACAGCTCACTCTACCCCCGCTCAGGGCTCTGTGGAGCACCTTCACTCAGGGGATGGGGAGGTCACACAAATAGAGACTACTTCACTCCCTGACTTCCTGGATCCTTTCCAATCAGTGAGTTGCCAGGGTCGTATGCTGTCCTGCTTTGTGGACTCCACAAACGATCTGATTAATTCTCTGGCACTAACTGCCTCAGCGGGCTTTCTCAGCAGTAGAACAGAGGCTAATTAAGATCATGTCAGGCAAGGAGGCTGACAGGTTATGTTCCTGGGCCTCACTGAACTTTTAGAGGGTGCTTCAACCTCACTGCAGGCAAGCGGAGCTTGGCCAGGCACTGATTCCATTTCAGGCTCCCATTTATTTCCACAGGTTCCTGCATCACGGACCTCCATTTTGTCAAGGATTTACATGCTTCTCCTTGGGATAATTAGCTGATACTGTGTTCACTTTTAATTGCATTATTCCAGCTCCCTTTCATTTGAATTTTTAATATGCTTGTAAACAAAGATAATAATTAATACTGGGGTCATTTTTCCCTACTAAATAAAGTGTGTGTGTGTGTGTGTGTGTATGTGTGTGTGTGTGTGTGTGTCTTACTGACACTTGGCCTACAGAGGTGAGCTTAGGACAAATAAAGGAAGCTCTACTTCTCACAGCAGGTAGAAAATGGAGGAAACATATGGAACTCATTACATCAAGTGGTGGATTAGACTGAAAATATAAATAGATTTTCCCTTCCTCCAAATGAAAGCTTAGATGAATTCATGGAAGACAGACCAAATAGAGAGTTATTAAGGGCAACAGAAGTGCTAGAAGATTTCTCTATACTAAGGTTGACAAATTACACAGTAAATTTTTGAGGCTGTATTTATCTTCTCATAGGCAAATACTCATACAGAGGACTGGCTTTCCATCTTCTGAATTTTAAAAGATAATGCCAAGTCCACTATGCATCTAGGAAGTAGGAAGAACTGCCCAGAAGTAAAGTTCTCCAGAACATTCTGTACTGTCTCATATAATCAGTCTCTAACTAACGTCAAAGATAATACAGTTGGACACTGAAGTGTTTAGGGCAGATTTTAATCGGTAATCTACTATTGCAATGGGAAGGAGTCCAGCATAAACTGAACCCATTTTCAATTTGTACAGAAGTGACTGGACATTTCAGAGGGAGACTAATCAAATAGGGGAGGGATGAATGGGGCCTCAGGAGACTCAGGGAAGTGAAAAGTTACAAAGAGCAGGAAGAAGGGGTTGGTCCACATGAAACTCATCTGGGTTTGTTAACTGGTACTCTTATTTTTTTTAATCAGTACACATTTGTAGTACATAAAGTTTACATTCCTTGTGGGGAGTTGGTTCAGGTGCATAACACATCTTAACTCCTTTTTTTATTCCCTTTCCCTTCCCTCCCTCCCCTCTCCATCAATCTTCTGATCCCCAAAGACATCATATTACAGTGATACAGTGATGTTAACTGGTGTTCTTTAAAGTCAGGCTCCTGTGCTCCCACAGAGTCATACAGAACAGACAGTAAATTCTTTCGGACCCTTGAGTTTTCTTAGACAGGTACTTTAGGATGTGGTATGGTCATTCTAGGGATACAGCCTTGAGGCTCTGGAAACTATGTTAATGCTTTGTTCAAATCTTTGTAGGCCAAGGTTGAGGCTTTGTCAAGAAGAGGCCTCAGAGGAGGCTAGCAAGAGTTTGGTGAAGGCAGAATCTTTGTTGCTATGCATCACAAACACCCAGTTTTGAGAGATGAATGGGCCAATTAAGAGGTTTGAAGAAAAGCATCATTGAATTAGAACCTCAGTTCCAGGCTCACTAAGCAACTGTGTGATCCTGTCAAGTTACATACCCTTTCTGGTAAAATGAGAGAGTGAACTCCATCATCCTGCAATTAACAATTCTTGGGTGCAAGAATCATGTCGGGGCATTACTGGCTTTATAGAAGTGAATGAAACAGTGTCTCACCTTAATAAGTTTATAGTTTATAAGAGTATCATAGACAAATAAATATAATTTACAGTGATTCTTCAGGATTCTAAAATTCTGTAGGCTTTTATAGTACTATTTATAATGAAACTATAACTCCTTTTCAAATGACTATTCTAAGGAAGGGTTAGGGGAACACACAAATAACCACCTACATTGACTGACAATTAGCCCAAGAACGTCAGAACATTTATGTTTCCTTCTTGCTCACCTCTAGTACTCAGCCCTTAATCTTTCTAGGATGCTTGAGGGAGGAAAAACAAGAAAACCATGCCCGTTGTATAGATTAGGATGCCCTAGTAGATCTTAAAATCCTTCTAGGTAGATTTCCAAACTGGCAACTGCCATGGTGTCTACTAACAAAATATTTTATAAGGTTTGCTGGGATTTTCAACAATGGCCTCTCTTCCACTTAAGACCTCTACTGCCAGCACTCTTCAAAGTGTTAAAACATGGTCCTACACAGTCATTTGCAATCTCCAGGCTTCCCAAGATTGAAGCCAGTGTTTCCTACCAAGATTTACATGAGTTTCTAGGATAAAGATAGAGCAGTTTTGTTTCTTGAATGTAACCAATTTCTCTAAAGATTCAACATTCATCATTAGGTAAAGCAATCACAGTTTCACATGAGCTTTCCAGAAACCCTGACCCCTCTTCCCAATTCTAGATCTATGTCTAGTTTCCACCCTAACACCTTTACCTTGATACCCTATCTGAAGGTCACCATTCTGAACTCTTGAGATTATTCAGTGTCCCCAGAAAAAATTTCTCCTTCCCCTATGTTCCTAGGCCAAATGAATGGCACTATGCTACTGCCTGAAACAGAAAACACATCCTTGAATCTCCCCTCTTCATTGACCCTTACATCCCATCACCATGACCCTCTTCTACAGTTCCGCTATTACTGGCTCAAATTCAAGCTCCCATCATGTCTCGCATCATCCTTCTAATTGATTTGCCTGATCCTGACTCTTCCACTTTTGCAAATAAAAATCTTCCCATCTCATCACTCCCTTGCCTCAAAGCTTTCAGCAGCATCTCACTAGTTTTAGCATCAAATTCTAACTTCATAATATGGCTCACAAGACCCTTCACAATCCAACTCTAATTCACATTCTTTTACTATATTATTTTAATTTTTTGGTTTTTTGTGGCAGGGTATCATTATATAGTTCAGACCACCCTTGAACTTGCCAAATTGCCCAGACTGCCTCAAACCTATGATCCTCCTGCCTCAGCCTCCCAAGTGTTGGGATTATAGGCCTGTGTCACCACACCTGGCCTAGCCCACATTCTCAGCTTCATCTCTGCCCACCCTTTACCTACTAGTGCTGTGTGCTGTAACTATACAGAGCTTTCCATATTGCACCTGTATCATGCCTGCTTTTGTTCCTTTGCACGTGGAATTTCTTCTTTCTAGCACTCAGCTCCTTCATTCCATTCCATTCCCTTCCCAACACACACACACACACACACACACACACACAATCTGGAAAATAACATATCCTTCAAAACTCTGCTCAAGTATTTGCTTCCCCAGGCTTAGATCTCCCTCCCCAAAACACCCTCTGCCTTCATACTACTTTGTATATAGGTCTAGTATAGCATCAATTATATAATAGCACTATTGTTATTATTATCTGTTCATGTATTATCCTCATCATACTGTGAACTCTCTGAAAAAAATAATTGTCTTATTCATCTCTGCCAGCACTGTGCTAAGTGCTGAGTGTAACACAGTGGCAAGTAATTATTACTGTAAACTGAACAAACTAATGAGTGTATGAGAGTATAGATAACCACCTACCTCCTATGCACTGGGCTAAACCTGATCTTGAGTTCTTGTGTGACCCAACCACCACACCAAGGGTATTATCTGATAGGTCTCCCACTACCTCAGTGGCTATTATGTATAGTAGCTGCCCTCTTCCTATTGTGCCTTGCCCCCTCCCCTGTGTGACATCACGCCAAGATGGTTGCTCCTACCAAAGAAGAAACTTTTCTTCCCAGCATGCCCCTGTTCCCACCTAGAGAGTAACCTAATACTAGCTTACCTCCTATCAACTAGTGACGTCACCGGCTACTCCATTCCCTAGTCACTACCTCACTAGATCCCACCTCAGCTCCTACAAACCCCACCCCAGTCTCTATAAAAGACACTCCCTGCCCTGGCCATATTGCCTTTGTCTCTCCTTTGTTCAGAGACAGCCGGGCAGATCTGTTCCCGTAATAAAGGTTTGTTGTGGCCTGGTCTGGTCTTGGTTCTTCCTGTTCCAACCGACTTGGAAGCAAAACAGGTATTTTAGTGCTAGGAACCTTAGTCATGGATTTCTGACTAAAGGACAAACTTGCAGTACACTACATGATCCCTGAGACTCAGCCAATACAGAGTCATTAATATTTGAGGATTTTCAAGAGCTAGGTATAGATGTTGCACTATTTTATCCAAACCACAAGAGTTCTCTAAAGATAAGATTAGCATGATATTAATTTACACAGCTCCCAGCAAAAACTAAAAGAGGGAAATTATTTCAAAATATCTGTGTGGGCAATGTAAGAAAATGAAAAGCAATTTGAGAGTAGATTTAGTCAGTTCTCAGATAATCCAGGCATAGATAATCCAAGGGGCATTTCTGTGGTCATGACATAATGCCTTCTCATAACAGATTTTTCTTTTTGGTTCTAGCCCACTGAGGTTTGGCTGAGCGTGGAAAGTAACAGAGATAATCCAAGGAAAGGGATGTCCTTTCAGTTACAAATTCCCCATAGGCAAGAAGAACCCCTTTGAGGCACCAGCAATAATATGGGATAATAAAATAATTATATAGAGAAATAGAAGTATATTGGGGAGTGGACACAGAAGAAAGGATAGGGACCCTGAATCTGGGGAGAAAGCAGGCAGTATCAAGACTCCAAAGACAAATGCTGTTACTCTTATAAAGGCCAGTACTGTTCCCGAAATCATAGTGCTTGTAATACAGGGGGAATAAAAAAATCAACACTAAACATTGGTAAGGCTCATAATTTTTGCTAAAGACATTTGGTGAGAGGTTTATATTACCTAAGAAACCGAAAGAGTTGCATCAATTATTACATTTCTAGGTTTCAACAAGCAAACTACAAAATGATTCCACAGAAGCATTTTGTAAGTCTGAGAGGCTGAGAGAAGGCTTGCAAAGATTAGTCAGGTCACTTTCCCTCCTGGGAAGCTTTTGAAAGAATTGTATTTCTTCTGAAAATTCTGGCAAAAGAATTAGGGATTTCTACTTGGCATAGGGTAGAAGGAAGCAGAACAATATTATTTACAAAAACAACCCATTGTCCTCCATTTTGTAACAACTTTCCATAATATAAATATGTAATGATTCATCAATAAAGTGGAAATTTTCAAAAGCCAGAACTAAGGCTTTAATAAGTGATTTTAAAAAAAAATAAAAATAAAAAATAAGTGATTTTTTAATCCCACCACTTTTATCCACCTAGTATATTGCTGAATAGTAGCTTTAAAAAATGATCTTAGACATGTCAAACTGGAAAGGTTTTTTTCAAATTCTTAAGTCTGCAGTTCCAGGTTCTGAAAAATGAATTGGCCCCATATTTTGTCAAGTTGGTAAGTCTCTTAATCTGTAATTCTACTTAAAAAGTGGGATTCCAAAAATCTAAAGGCTAGCCCCAGATTTATTATATTAAGCCTTTTTCACCCTGTCTCAGTTCTTTCATCTGCATAGTGATGGTAATAGACTTTGCATCCCATCTCAAAGGAATAAAGAATGACACAACAATGTAAACTAAAATCAAATGCTGACTGGGATTGTAGACAAGCAGCTAAAATGTGGGAGGTAGGGCTCATGCTTTTGTGCCTAGAGTCACACTCTTTTCTACAAAGTCTGCCTGGTTGAATTCAAAGAGTCAACAAATGTTCCCATGTTCCTCATGTATTCACCCACCTGGAGGATCCAGCAACCACTTTATTCTTTGCATTATCATCAAATCAAAAGTCACTGCATTAAAAGATTAAAAGGGAATTGTTTACAAATGCTTATCCAAATAAGTAGCTCCTGTCATATACTCCTTGGGCCATATCATGACTGCCAAGAATGGGCACTAAGCCTTAGGTTACACGTCTGTTTCCTCACCTTTAAAATGAATATAATAATTGTCCCTAACTCATATGATTGTTGTATAGATTGCATCTGTGAAAGGCACCTAGAATATTTCCCCCTGCTCATCCTTCCAAATGTGGTAATTTTGGTTCTCCTCTATCAGAATCAGAACTTGTTCCCAGGAAAGGAGCTGGGTGTCTCATTTACATTATATGGAGGCAAAAATGGCTAAGATGGAAAGCCTTGAGCCAATAAAATAAACAAGCTTCACTTTTAGAACTGCAATGCTAGTGATCAGGAAGGGGTGGTATTTGCTTGCTCCCATGCTAACTTCACAGCCAGCATTCCAACTATGCACATACTGCTGAAGCTAGACCCCTTGCTGAAGAGAAAAATGCGATTGGAGAAGCTAGACCAATTTTTATGGTTTTGCTGGGCATATAATTTGGAGAATAATAAAACAGAAAACAGCATTCTCTTCATTCACAGCAAATGGAAATACCTAAAGGCAACTTATGCTGAACAGACAACATATTTGGAAAGTCTTGAAGTCAATGACTCCACCAAGAATATACCCATATTTTCATTTTTTAATGAGCTGATGAAAATCAGATCATGTCTTTTTCAAACACATTTTTAGGATCCCCTGGATTCACAGTACATAATTAATCTTAGAATTGGGAAGCAAAGCTAAGATTATGGTCTTACATTTGTTTAGCTTAAACTGGTAAATATTAGGAATTGGGAGGTATGACCACATCTCCACTTCCAAGTTCTCTTCCAGTTTCTATTCCTTTATCACCTGCAGTTTCTCCCACCCTGTCACCTGAGGCCATTGCCATATGGCTGAATGGGCCTAGTCCTTTGTGTGCATTATCTGTGAGGAAAACTACAAGAAAGTAAAAGACAACTATCAGAGAGCATGGGGATGCTGGTCTTTTTGTTGGAAATCACAAGACAGATCTTCCTGTGGCCTTAAAAATGAGCAGATAAAAAGATGTGTTATCAATTGTCTCACTGCCAGCCCTTCAAAATATACAGTCAGTGTCCTCCAGACTCCAACTTCCCTTATAACTTGATGTGAAGGGCTATTCTCATCAAGCACATGTTCAGATATCTATGGTACATGGTCCACACTATCTGAACTAAGAAACAAGACACGTGGTCTGAAGTTTTTTGTGGTTTTTTTTTTTTTTTTTTGCTTTCTGGTCTTTCCAAGACAGGCATGAAGATTCAGTCTCAGTTCTGACATAAATCAGCTGTGTGACCTTGAGCAACAGCCTCTCTAAACATCTATAAAATAACAATGATTATAGTATTTACCACGGTAAGCTGTCACACAAATTAAATGAGATACTACAAAAATGCTTAACACAGTACTTAATAAACAGAAATATACTCAATAAATGGTAGGTATTATTACTTATAATAAGAAAATTTTACAGTAGCATCAACATGAAATCTTATTTAGTTACTAAATTCAGGAATCACCTTTACAGAAAAGAAGAAAGATATGAAAGATACATGAAATGTGTACTGTTCCAGAAAATTCAAAGTATCTTATCACTGTATTTATAGATACTGCTTCCTTTTCACCCCTTCAGTTTAATAAAGCATCCTGAAGAAGAAATGGGAAAAAATACAAAAACAAGAGGAAAAGACAACCTCACTGACCCCATAATTCTTAATAGCTACTGATAAGCTATTTGGAGCTCTGTGGATCTGATTTCTATTCCTAGCACCCATCCATTTTGCTCCCTGAATGTTCCAGCTCAAAATTAGAGAAATATTTCCATAAACTATTTGCTTTCATGATCTCACCCAATATGTAACTGTGAGCTCAAAATTACGGCTTAACTGGAACTCATTGAAATGGAAGAACATTCAGTTATAATTAATACTGTTCAAAAGAAAATCTATCACTTTATACTTCCAGGCATTTTTCCCATGTCTTTTGTCATCATTTATACTCAATCAGAAGAGCAGGGCATATGTATCATTGTTGGTTTACAGCTGAAAGAAATCTATATTCCCAAAGAGAGGAATGATTTGTCCAAGGTCACACAGCTCATAATCAGTAAAAGCAGGACCAAAGTCCAAGTTCTTAATACCAGAAATCTATCCCCTCAACCAAACTACAGCACTCCGTTAGGACAAGTGATTATTTCCTCACTAAACATGAAAGATTCAGCTTTGGGAGAATGTTTGGACGCTGATGAATAACCAGTTCCTCAAACTATTATTCACCCTTGACTGAGCACTTGTTATGTGCCAGGCTTTGTGCTAAGCCTCTTAAATGCATCATCTCCTTTAATCATCACAACACTTTTACCAGGGAGGTCTTATCATGAGCCTCATTTTACAGATGAGGAAGTGAAGGCATGGAAAGGATTTGCTCAACATCATACACCAAGTGAACTAGTACTAAGCACCCAATTTCCTAATTGCCAGTACTGTGTTTTTCCTTTTGCTCTACACTGACAACTATCCTCAGATCTCCTATTAACAAGGAAAGGATGGCATTTTTAAAGATGCTTTAGGGACAGTACTCTCCCAAATTCTCATATTGATAGAGATGAGAAGTACAGAAAGGAAGGATACTGTACCTAATCCCAAACCATGAAAGTGCAGCTGGGAAAGGACAGTTGGGGCTGCAGACTCCAGAAGAGAGAACTCAGGGGTAGGGGTACATCCTCTCTCACCCACTCCACCCCAGGCTTCAGTCACAGCTGGTTCTCAGCCAAATAGACAGGCAAAGTCGTAGTTGTCAGTCCACAGCTCCTTCCTCCTATGGGAGTCTGGCACCTTCGCCATACTCCTGACCTCCCTCCCCCACCATCCCTCATCAAAACTGTCCAGTTTCTTTTTCCCTAGAATTGTATTAAATGCCCAAAACCAAGTCCACGTCCTGGTGACTGGAGACTATGATGGTTGCCCATCTTTGGTACTGTCTTTCTTAAAAAGTGCCTTCTAGGCCTTCCTTCACCTTTGAGCATCTGAACAAGTTGTATAGGACCAGACCTATTCACATCAAGTTAGGAGAGCAAGGGGAGGGTTGCCATGGCTAACTCACCAGAAGTTGACCATCTTCATTTTTTCTTGCCTCAAGGAATCCTCTCCTGATGATACAAATGTGTGCAAATCACCCTAAAAACAGGAAAGGTGAAGTTCCAAGTGCACATTTAGACTGAGAAAGGGAAAATTGGTTCATTATTTCAAGACCTCTTGAAATGCTGTAAATACACAGTCAACACAGAACAAAGATCCCTTTTTCCCCCTTACATTATTTATGTGCCATCTAAAAATTACATGCCCGTTCTTTTTCCAGTGCTAAGAGAAACATCCATATTCATGATCTGATAAATATTTAAGTGGGATTTATTTAAATGAGAGAGTCCATTTACAAACATTCCCTGGCTCTGAGATCTTATCCTCGGTACACAGAGGGAGGATAATTTCCTCTGGTATATTCAAAACCTCCGCTGGCCACCTGTCCCCCTAAACTTGGAGCTCTTCCTTGAGAGCTGGTGAATGCCACTTGCAGTATTTCAAGGGAGTCTTCCGTACCTCCTCCCTCCAGTCCTGCCTTCCTGCTCTGAGATCATGCCATGGTATCAGTCATTGGCAAAATGTTAGACTTGGCAGCTTATTTGGGGGCAGAAGGGCTGGTCATCACTCTTTTTTCCTGGGCCCTTCCTGCCACCACACTAGTCCCACACCAGCACTCATTACTTACATGCCTCAGGTTCCTGTGGGTCCATCTCTCTTACCTGA
This sequence comes from Heterocephalus glaber, assembly GCF_000247695.1. The sequence continues at coordinate 1,882,458 of NW_004624797.1, forward strand.
GCAGCAACAATTATGTGACAGACCAGGTTATCAGGACTAGTCGGCTGCGCAAACCTTCATTGGAGGAAATGCATTTTGATGATTTTTTTTCCTACTGTCTTTCTTCTTTTGTGCTCTTGATTTATTTTCTGGATTTTTTTTTTTTTTTTTTTGGTACTGGAATCAAACTCAGGACCTTGAGCTTGCATGGTGGGCGGCAGCACTACTGACCTAAATCCCCGGCTCTGGGTTTTTAATATAAGAGAAATCATATGACATTTCACCTTGTGTGTCTGATTTATTTCATTATCATTAGAGTCTCAATGTGCATCTATGTTTGTAAAAATGACTCAGGTTTATCTGTCATTATGGCAGTGTAGTATTCCATTGTATATAGATAGCACATTTTCTTTATCCATTTATCTTTGATGAACATATAGGCTGATTCCAAGATTTAGCTACTGTGAATTGTGCTGCTATAAACATGGGTATGCATGTATCACCTGAATATGAGATCTCTATCTCTTTCGGGAAGATATCTAGAAGGGGAATAGCTGGGTTAAAAATAATTTCTAGTTTTAGGAAATTCTATACTGATCATGATAGTGGTAGTTTACACTTCCACAGACAACAAAGAAGGGTTTCTTTTCCCCAAAGCCACACCAACATTTAATATCTTTTGATTTCTTGATAATAGCCATTCTTTCTGGAGTAAGATGGAATCTCAGTGTTGTTTTAATTTGCATTTTGTGAATGCCCAGAGATGGTAAACATTTTTTCATGTATTTACTGGCCATTTGTACTTCTTCTGAAGAGTGTGTATTCAATTCTGATGCCAATTTTTGACTATTTCTTTTAATTTGGGGAAGGTCTAACATTTTTAGTTCTTTATATATTATTTACATTAGTCCTTTGAGAAATAGCTGACAAGTTTTTTCCATTCTGTTGATTGTCTTCACTCTGTTGGTTGTTTCCTTTGCTGTGCAGAAGCTTTTAATTTTATATGATCCCACTTGTTGATTCTTAGTATTCTTCATTGGTATTTGTTGATTTTTGGTTGATTCTTGTTCAACTGGGGTTCTGTTCAGAAAGTCCTTGTCTATGGTTATGTCTTCAAGAGTTTTGCGTATTTTGTCTTCCAGCAGATGAAGTATTTCTGTTTTAATGTTTAGATCTTTTATACATTCTGCTTTTAGTTTAGTGCATGGTAGGAGATATGGCCTAGGTTCAATCCTTGGCATGTGGATAGCCAGTTTTCTTACCACCATTTGTTAAAGAGGATATCTTTCCCACAGTGTATGTTTTTGGGCCCTTTGTCAAAAGTCAAATAGTTGAGTATTCTTGGGATTGTTTCTACATCCTCTATTCTGTTAGGATCCACAGGTCTGTTTTTGTGCCAGTATCATGATGCTTTTATCATGGTAGCTTTGTTAAATAATTTCAAATATGGGATTGTGATTCCTCCTACTTTAGTGTTGTACCCCAGGTTTGTTTTTGCTATTCTGGATCTCTTCTGGTTCTACATAAATTTTACTATTATTTTCTCTGGTTCTGTGAGGAATGAGGTTGGTATTTTGAGTAGGATAGCATTAAATTTGTGTATCAGTTTTGGAAATATGGCCTTTTTCACTATATTGGCTCTACCTATCCAAGAACAAGGTATATCTCTCCATGTTCTGATATTTCTTTGATCTCCTTTTTCAGAGTGCTGTGGTTTACATTGTAGAGGTCTTTCACTTCCTTGTTAGTTTAATTCCTAAATATTTAATTTTTCTCGATGCAGTTGTGAAGATATTGTTTCCTTAATTTCTTTCTTGGTGAGTTTATTACTGGGCTACAGGATTGCCACTGATTTTTGTGTACTGACTTTGTATCCTGCTACATTATTGAATTTTAATTCTAGAAGTCTTTTGTGGATTTTTGGGTCTTCTATATAAAGGATCATGTCATCTGCAAATAACAATAATTTAACTTCTTCTTTTCCTACGCATATCTCTTTTGTTTCTTCCTCTTGTCTAATTGCTGTGGGTAATATTTCAAAAACTATATTGAACAGGAGTGGTGACAGTGTACATCCTTGTCTTGTTCCTGATTTTAGAGGGAATGCTTTCAGCTTCTCTCCATTTAATATGATGTTGACTATTGGTTGTCATAAATGGATTTTATAAGGTTGAGATAAGGTCCTTCTACACTTATCTTCGCCAGGGTTTTTATCATGCATGGATGTTGGATTTTGTCAAAGGTTTTTTTCTCTGTCTGTTGAGGTGATCATGTGATTTTTCTCTTTGCTTCTGTTTATATGATGTATTGCACTTATTGATTTGCATATGTTGAACTATCCCTGAATCTCTGGAATGAATCTTACTTGGTCACGATGTATGATCTTTTTGATGATTTGTTGCATGCTGTTTGCCAGTATCTTATCAAGGATTTTTATTTCTATGTTTATTAAAGAGATTGGCCTGTAGTTCTGGGGTTTTTTTTGCGGGGGGGATCTTTTCTAATTTTGAAATCAGGGTAATGGTAGCTTCCAGGAATGACTTTGGGAGTACTCCTTCCCTTTCAATTTTATTAAAGAGTTTGAGAATTATGAGCACAAGATCTTCTTTAAAGTCCTTGTAGGATTTAGAAGTGAATCCTTTAGGATATAGGCTTTTCTTAGTTGGTAATATTGTAACTACAAAATGGAATTATGTCTCAAAATGCCATAGCTGGCCTGTAGGCAGGAAAACTAGGCCTAATCAAATGATTTTTCTCCAAAATTATGTAGCATTGCTCCCAACACTTTACTGCTCACCCTGCCAGTTCAATTGATTCTATTTGACTTATTGGTGTTGTTAGCTTCATTGTATTTTTCTAGTATATTCTTCAGGATTTTTAATAATGCTGGTTTTGCCACCATGAGTTTCTTGAGGTGCTCTTTATCATTGAAATACCTTATTTTTTCATCAATTTTGAAGGAATATTTTCCAGGAGATATAAGTCTGACTTGGAATTTGTTATCTTTCAGGCTTTGAAAGACTTCACTCCAGTCTCTCCTGATCTTTAATGTATGTGTTAAGAATGCTGTTGCAATTCTAATGGATTTACTTTTATAAGTGATCCACTGCTTTTATCTAATAGCTTTTAAGATTTTGTCCCTGTGCTGGACTTCTGGTATTTTAACTATAATGTGATGTGGGGACACCCTCTTATGATCATGGTTTTTTGGAGTTCTGTATGCCTCACTTATCTGTATGTTTATTTCTTTCCTTCTATTTGAGATGTTTTCTACTATTATTTCTGTAAACAGATTTTTATGCCATTTGCACTGTCTTCTGAATTTCCACTTACTCCAATTAATATTAGATTAGTTTTTTAGTCATCCAACAGCTATTGAATCCATTTTTCATATTTTCTTGTTGTTTTTAAGGTACTTTTGAGTAGTTTTTGAAAGCATCCCCATCTTCTAATTCTGAAATTCTGCCTTCACACAGGTCACATCTGCTGCCCATACTTTCAATATAAATTTTAATTTCTTGGATTTCTAATTTAACCCCTTTGATGGACTCTAATTCTTTGTTAAAATGGTAGTTAATGTTTTGTATTGTTTGTTTAGTTCAACTAGTTTTTATTAGTGTCTTCTGAAATCTCCCTGTTCATTTATTACTTCCATTATCTGTTTAGTTACATCTTCTGTGATCTTGCCACGCACCTCTTTGATCTATTTTTTTAATCTTCTATGCTATTGTTTTGAATAATTTGGGTGTGTGGCTTTTGCTATTCTTCTCCTTGATGCCCCCTGGATTGGCTTTGCGGGACTGAGTATTTTAGGAGGCATTTTGTTGCCTTGTTTTCTCATGTTTCTGTGTTTTGTTTATTTGTTTTGTTTGTGTTGAGGTTTGTGGGCACTTATAATGGAATGACTTTGTGGCTAGTATGGAAATATCTTTAGTTAGTCTGCTTTTCAGTGATGCACTTTGGGCATGGCTATAGTCTTTTGCTTGTGCCCCCAGATCTAATCACCTCTGGTAATTTGGGAAGAGAGGATGCAGTGCAATGGGCCCAACACCCAGTTTTCTGGGAATGGACCACAGTATTGTTAACATCAATCACTAAGGTAATGTGGCTGTTATCATACAGAGAAAACCTATTAATAGCAATAATTTTATAACTCTGGCAATATCAAGGAAATCAGCTACAGTAATATCATCCAAGGTAAATTGGTATTGACCTACCTTAACCGTAGCAAAGAAATCCACAATTGTAGTATAAACACTAAGACAACCCAGATACTGACATACAGCTAATATATACTAAATATGACAACTATATCTCTACCAGTAGTAGAAAAGAATTAAGCATTAATTATATAGAGTTTTCTCTAACTATCTACAGATTAATAAAGTATAAGGTTATACTATGAAAGGTATAGGGGGTTGGGAATGGGAGAATGCAAAAAGAACAAATTGTAAACAAACTACAGGAGATGGGAAGAGGGTAGAGAAGTTAGACAAAGGTTCTACTAAGGAGTAGAAGTATATTTATAGAATTAGGTAAGGGAAACAAAATACAAATGAGAAATAGAAGATAAAAGAAAAAAGAAAGGAAATAGACAAAACAATTTAAAGGAAAAAATTAAAAGCAAAAAGTAAAAGAGAGAAAAAAGAATAAAAAAAAAAAAGCAAGTAAAAAGGATAAGGGAAAAGTCTCTAAACTACAATAAACCAGTGAAGAAGAAAAGGGAAAGAAAAAAAGTCTAAAAAATTCTCTGTGTTTTTGAATGGGTGGTTTCTTTCTGGAGTCCACAATGTTTTTTCCTCCTTAAATTCTTTTATTGGTACATTTTAGGTATACAATACATTTACATTTATCATTGGGTTCTTGTACCTGTACATGATGTATCTTGGTTCTTATTTTTTCCCCATTCCCTGTCCTCCCTTCACCCCCTCCACCCTTCCCTATTTACAAAGACTTTGTTTCCATTTTTCCTTTTCTCATAATTTTTCCTTTCCCTTCTTTCCTTTCCCCTTCCCCTCCCACTTCCCCTACCCCTTTGGACCTTTTCTTCCTATTTCAAATTATAGATTATTCAGTTTAATCATTTTAATCCTTATTTACACTTTCAGTTCTCACACATGTGTGTCCTATTTATTTCACTTAAGAGTATGGCCTTAATATGCATCCATTTAGCTATAAATGTGTCTAGTTTGTCATTCTTTATGGCTGAGTAGTACTCCATTTTATAAAAAAAAAAAGGCTACATCTTCTTTATCCAGTTTCCTGTTAGTGAGCAGTTGGGCTGTTTCCAAGCTTTAGCTATTACAAACTATGCCACTATAAACATGGGTGCATATATGGGGTCCACAGTTTTGAAGTGTAGCAACTCTTGAGTTTTCTCTGCCTATCCTTGAGGCCTGTGATGTTTTTTAGGTGTGTCCCCGCTATTCCAGTGGCTCCTCTGTGTTACCCAGGCTGTGGCAATATCCAAGCCAAGATGTATCCCTCCTCACTCTGGTAGATAAAAAAGGCAGTCAGACCCTAGACCCATGCCAAAGCAATCCAGGCATTAGTGTCCGGGCTTGAATACTCAATCATGCTTTGATGTTTTGAAAGCATTTTGTTAGTGCTTCTTTTCTAAGGACTTACACAAATAGTGTCTCCATTCACTCCTCACAACAATCCCACAAGACTTCCAAGGCAAATTCTCACATTTTCGCAGCCTTAGAGATGAAGAAATAAAAGATACCTTGCTTGCCCAACCTAACTCATGCAGGTAGTGAGTGGTAGACTTAGAACTAGAATGCTAGTCTGTCTAGGACCTTTTCATTATACAAGCCTGTCTCTCATCTAGGAGGATGCCTGGAGAGAATGAAATCATGACTGGAATGGAAAACTAATGGAGTTCTAGCAGCAATATGGCTAGAGGGTTGTTAGCAGGGGCAAGACCTCTTCAGTACTATCTAATAGGTGACTGTCTGTATGTGAAATTCCCTCTGGGCTCTTCACTCTGGTACTATCCTTGAGTACCACCTCAATCTAGTCTCAGCCCAGCTTTCTCTTTCCAAAATTAAATTCAACTGTTTAGTGTCTCATATATGTTGTTCATGAGATAATTAGTGAACTTACCTAAGTGCTGGTTAATGGCTCAATGTACAACTCCTCCCCAGTCATACACATACTTTGATGGAAGATTTTAATGACTTAATTCAAGGACACTGTGTATGGCAAGAATTACAAGCAATGAGCCAGGCTTGTGAGGGCAACATCATTGGGAAAATGGATTTCTCAGATTTCTAACTTATACTACCTGAGTGACCATTTATTCTGTCTGGTTAAAGGTTGCCAGACAAAAATATAGGTATCCAATAAATTTTTATTTTTAGATAAATAGCAAATACTTTGTTAATATTAGCATGTTATAAATATTTCAAGGAACATATTTACATTAAAATTATTTGTTGGTTTACTTGAAATTCAAATTTACTGGGCTTTCTGCCTTTTTATTTGCTAAATCTTGCAACCCAACCTTAATTCTGGGACCCATCCCATTGAGAATCAGCATCCCAAGATTCCCAGATGGGCTTCTACTTGCTCATGACATTTGATTATTACTGATCCTGTACCACTAGAGGTGCTAGATGTGTGGGAGTGGTAGAGAGAGCGAAGACAGGAGAATGAGAAAAGTATCCCATAGAGAGACTAGTCTTAGCCACTTATACATGACCTAAAAGTAATGTCAAAAGCCTTTTTAAGAAAATATAATTGGCCCTATTTGCTTCTCATCACCACCACATCCCAAACTGGTATTCTGTTCTGCTCTACTCTTTGATAAATGAAAAAGAAATATATTTTGGCAGATAGAAGTCCCTGTGCTCTCCAAGAGTGAGCTAGGCCTCCAAAGGTATATTGCAAGCAAACAGCAAGGCAGGCTGAAGGGCATAGCCAGGCCAGTGCACAGACAGCAAGGCTGCCCAAATGTAATTAACCACCAAGCAGACCCCAGGAGTGACAGTGGGACAGTTTCATGACAAAAAAAAAAAATTAGGGAAGTGAAGTGCAGAATGTTTAAAAAGCTAATTAGCAATTTTCACAACTTCAGAATTAAAATTTTGCCAGTGTCAGACAACTTTGTGGACTGACACTCTGGAAGCCAAAATGCACCCAAAGGAACAGGTAGCACAAGCCTCATGCAATTCAGCCCAGTTCCCTGCCTATGGCCTACATCAAGATACTCAAGTTGAGAAAATGACCAAATTAGGACACCAACAGTGGGCTGACTCACTTACGAACAGGCTAAGTAATGGAAGCTGTAGAAATGAAGCCATTGAGTGGAAATAATAATGGTAATAATGTTGATGATGACAAAATAGGAAACCTTATGCAGTGGTTTATGCATGCTAGGCACAGTTGTATGTACTTTATGTCAATTGATTCATTTAATCATATCAACAACCCAATGAGGATTTTCATCTAGATTTGATGAGGCACAGAGATATTTCATGACTTTTCCAGATATGCACAAGTATTGAATGATGAATCAGAAAATCAAATGTAGGCAGTCCAAGCCAAAGCACATGGATTTAACATGCAGTGTATGTCACTACTCCAATCTGTTCTTGAAGAGATTTTCCCAACATGGGAATGGATTTACTTAGCCCTTCTCAAAACCTTTTGCCAAGTAGTGCTGATATAAGGGGCACCCAATTGCTAAATACGTGAAAAGGTTAAGAGCCGAGGACAGGTTCCCTAGTGAACTTCTCAGCATCACCATGTGCTAATTAAATTAACTAACTATCGGGCCAGGGATTTAGCTCAGTGGTTCCGTCACTTGCCTTGCAAACGCAAGGACCCGAGTTCGATCCCTGGTACCAAAAAAAAAAAAAAATTAACTAACTACCTCTGGGCTTCTGAACATCCCAGATCTAAGACTTTAGGGTTTGGCTTAGGTCCCTATGGTGGACACCAGAGAGATGACACGTATCTGATGGACGGTGCTTTGGAACTTAGAAGGGAATTTAGAAATCATTTAATCTGCTGGTAACAGTTTATCCTTTGAGGCCTATCTTAAATAACATCTTCTCTATGAAGCCTTCCTCATTTTCCCAGATGGACATTTGCTCCTTTGTGCTCCAGTGCTTTTTTTCCCCACTATTGCATCAATATATAGCTGTCTCTCCCACAAGAACATAAGGATTTGAGGCCAGCACTTATTTTATTCCTACTTATAGCTATCATATATTTTGCCCAAACACACACACAGAATATTTGTTAAACAAATAAAACTAGTCTAACCCAACATTTGACATATAAGAAGACAAACACCCAAAGAGGGAAGTGGCTTATTTAGAGTCACACAGCAGGTTAGTGGTTGGTTGTCTCCTGACTCGAACACAGTGCTCCACCCTCTATCCAAGGATGAATTTCTGGAGATTCTAAGTGGATTCAGTTCTTTTTCTTAATATTATTGTTCTACTAGTGCATATGGTTTTATTCCCAGAAACTGGTAGTTCAACATTTCAAAATTCACTTAGAAAACAGTTATTCTGATCTCTCCTTGTTTCCTGCTCCCCTATCAAATTATTTTTTGATCCTCCCACATTTAGATAATGATTTTCAGTATATTTTTAATTGAAAGACACAGTAACAACTGAGTAACCCAGGACTCTGCTTTCTTTCCTTTCCCACCTGATAATGTGCCTACTGTAGCCAATCACTGTATTGAAACAATGCATGAATTTTGTCTCATCTCATCTTCATAATAACCGATGGTATAGGCAGTATTATTGGTCTCATTTTGCAGGTGAGGACCCTAAGGTTCAGAGTGCTTCAACGATGCTTCCAAGGTATTAAGCTAGTAAGTGGCACAACTGAAATTTGTACCCAGGCGATATAACTTTAGTGTCTATGCTTTTAGTTTTTACCCAATCCACTCTAGAACATCAGACATACTGCTGCCAGAGTACTTTTCCTAAAGCAGTCATTATTGTGACCATTCTTACTGCCCTAATAGCTGCACTTTCAAATACAGTAGTAACTACATGCAAGTGGTTATTTAAATATAAGTTTAATTACAATTAAATGAAATTTTGAGTGTAGCTCCAGAGTCTCACTAGCCACATTGCAGGTACTCAAAAGCTACATGAAAGTAATGGCTTAACTATTGGACAGCACAAGCAGAGAACATCTCTATCATTGTAGAGAGTTCTATTGGACAACACTACTCTAGAGGCTACAGTTTGAACTCTTCTGCATGGTATTTCAGGTATTCTGCAATCTTGTTCCTTCCAACTTTTCAAATGAAAGGCAGAAAACAAGGAGTAAGAAATGAAGCTGGAGGAAGGAGCAGGTGTCTGAGAAAGGAGGAACTGCTAAGCTAACCAAGCAAGTGAAGCCTCGCCCCATAGGATACGATGGATTTCCTCCCTCATAATACAGCCAGTGCATGTCGAGACCTAAACTCCCCTCTCTCAGCAGTGCCAGGAAGGGCTGTAATGTTTACACAAAAATCTCACATTCAAAATGGAGTCAAAAAACTTGTGCTCAAATCACAGCTCTGCTAATTATTAGCTATGTAATGTTAGCACTGCCACTTAGCATCATGAAGCTTGTTTGCCTATTTATAAAATAGAGTCACTTACTCTCCAGATTTTTTGTGATAAGATGAAGAAGGGAAGACAATGTCTGGGTTAAGGCCTAGACTTTAACCATGCCCATATGATTCTAGAGCAGCTAGGATTGAACTGGGTGATCTTTGAAGTCTCTTCAAGCTTAAAAATTCAAATTTTGACTCCCAGTAAGAAAGTCAGCAGTCAGTTTAGACAAAATATATACCAAGGTTCCTGTAGCAGGTACAGACTTCACAAGCATTCACTGTTTCAGCCACCATCTTAGTCCAGATTTCCAAATAAAGCAGCTTCTTTGAGAGAGTGCAAAGCCAGTGTTGGCTTTCAGCAGAGTCCCTCTCCACCAAGTGATAGATGCACCCAAAATTCCCAGTTGAGGACTATACAATCATCAATTTTTATTGGCCTCAGAATGAGTCACCTAAAAGAAACAATGGTTTAGAATCTGGATATTGACTAAAAGGTTTTTCCTATAGGATTAAATTCACATCACTCTGACTCAAGTCCCTATTTCCTACTTCCTTATCTTGGGGTTAACGTTTTCCAAGGAAATGGGAAATTCAAAACAGTAGGAAGATGGAAGTATAGAGGTATGCAAGGTGAAGAGGGATGAGAGGAACTGGCAGAGAGAGGGGGGCTCTAAAATTCAGATATCATCCTGCAACCCCATTAGAATGATACAGCGAACTCCTATTTGCCAGCACTTTAAACTTCCACAGATTTCTCTGTGACTGAGGCTTTCTTGCACATAACAATTTATGGAGAATTGGGAATCCACCTCATAGCTCAAGAAGCCTTCAAGACCTCCTTAAATTGGCAAAAAAAAGATAAAATTATGCTCAAGATGATGTGATATTATTACTTATTTTATTTTACATTCACTTCATGAAAATCACAGATCCCTATAGGGTGCATAGAAAAGCACTTAAACTATTTGATGAATCAACACACCCTATTCCCAACTGTCCATAAAACTGAATGTTTGCAAGGTTTCAGGTGTTTGTACCTCCATCTTGCATTTGGAGAAAAACAATCTAATGGAGACCAGGAACTCTGACTTCACAAATGAAGTTCACAGCTCAGAAAAGGTCTTCCAGGGCAAATCAATCATCATTACCTCGATTCTCATCATAGCACACTCTTGAGTTCCTCTTGAAAAAACAAACCAGGGCTTTCAACATCATAACCAAACGAGATCATGCATGTGTTCCTTCTTTCCACTGTAGTCTCACTTTATTTCTTGTCCTGTTGTTGCCTCAAACTGTATAGAAAATGTTTAACTTTTTTCTAGTGCTTTTGACTTTGACTCTTGATCTTGTTCCAAAGCAAAAATCCAGATTAAATATAATCACTTTTTTATTATTAAAAATAAGACAGTTGAGGATTAGTCAATCAAAATTCTCAGGGAATGGACTTTTCCAGTTAACAGACTCTCCTGACAATTGATCAAGCTGAAGCTAAAAGAATGTTGAAACAATTCATTTAATTTGGTCAAATTTTTTGAAGAGTCCAGTTTATCATTGAAGCTTTGTTTTGTTTTTGGGGCTCATGCAGGATCTTTAGATACCCTTTTGCATATTCTCAGTTTCCAGAATTAGAAATGATAGCAGATAAGGCTATAACATGAACTGAGCCCAGGACACAGCCTGGTGAAATCTCCAATTTTAGAGGGTTATTATTCATTGTCTCCGTTATTCAGTGATAAGAAATGAGGAAATCCTATTCATTGAAGCTTCCAGTTACACAAAACTTAATGTTATAATACTTTTAACTTTGTCATTCATCTTCGTGCCTGAACTCTTGAACCTCAGGCCTAGCAATACTAAAGAACTTGCCGAAAGCTACTAGTAGTTAATCAAATTTTCTAAAGTCTCAGCCTAGTGTTCTTTTCAATATACCACGTTATAACATCCATGCCAATTCTACTTTGACAATATTTATAATGACTTCCTCCCATGCAGACCACACTGGGCTCAGCTTAATCTTGCCACAGTAGGAATAATATCTGAATATGCACTCAACTTTGTAGCACTCAGAGTAGATTAGGTAAAAGTCATGGTTAAGATAATAAGTTGCTGTAATAATGTCCTTAAGCATCTCAGTTGAGAGCCATTATTTTGCATAATATGATGGTGGCATACTAAATGCTCATTTGCATCCTTGTGTTGAGGACACTTGTCTGTGGGGATAAATTTCCTTTGGAAAGGTTTTAGTGAGTCCAGCGATGCACTGTTGAACTTCTGAGCAGCTAAAGAATGCTAATGTGTGAAAACAAGGGATGTGTGTGTTCTGAGATTATGTCCTTTGAGTAATAAAAAGTAATCATCTCTGTTGATCTTTATAGTGATGTTAAACAGTTGATAGAGTCATGACCTCTCTTGCAGAAGTGGGTACTGAGGTTTAGCTAGGTTGTCATGGAACCCTAAAACTGGCTACACATTCCTTTCCCTTGTGGTCCTTACCAAAGCTCATTTATCATCAGAATGCTCTGCAAGCTTTTTTTTTTTTTTTTTGGTACCGGAGATGGAACTCAGCACCTTGCACTTGCGAGGCAGGTGGCGTGGTGGCGCCACTGAGATAAATCCCTGGTCCTCTGCAAGCTTTTTATAAATACAGTTTTCCTAACTTCATCCAAGACATGCTGAAAATTGCCTGCCCTGCCATTTTTATATGATTATTATCAACTGATTTAATTTTGTTACTGAAATTGAAGGAATTAAGGTACTAGAGAAGAGCAGCTGCCTAGAGCAACAATTTTACAATCACCTACTCTGTATTCAGCACAGTATCCCATGTTGGTGGTTGAGTGGGAATGGTGACACACAAGATGCAGAGAAATCAGAGTTGGCCATTGGAGAGTGTATCAGGCAGTTGGTTGCATCGGCCAATGGTCCTTTAACTCTACCATGCATTAAAATCATCAGGAGGGTTTGTTAAAACTTCACTTACTGAGCCTGAGCCCAGAGTTTCTGCTTCAATAGATCTAGAGTTTTCAGGTAATACTACTGATTCTAGTTCAAGAAACATACTTTGAGGACCACTGGCCTAGGCATCATTTAAAATCCTATGGCTATCTTAAGGTTTAAAAGAGACATTTCAGAACATGTGTGTGAAAAAAATTGAAACAAAGGAAGCAATGCCCTGCAGTGTTCTATTGCTTCCTCTGCCCTCCTTTCTCTTCACTGCCACACAGAGTCATGTGTCCATGCACCTCAGTCACAGAAAGAAATCTTCTTGACATCTGAAAAACGACCCCATTTTCCTACCACAAATGCACTGGCTGGCACCATTTCAAATGGAAACTTTTGCTTCCTTCACTGCCTGATTTTGCTATAACTAGAAAAGCCCTATGCTTTGCATATAGAAGAAAGTAACAAAGGGGACATCTTTTTTTCTACTGTATGAGGCACTGTTTCTCAAAATCTGATCCCCAGACAAACAGTGGCAAAATTACTTGCCATATCTATTAAGAATGGAAATTATGGGTACCCACTACAGATTAAGTAAATCAAAATTTCCAGAAGTCCTGAGAGTCTGAAGCCTTAAGTGCCTTAAGTCATCAGACATTTCTGAGACACACTAATATTAGAGAAGCACTGGTAAAAGGACTTAATGTTATTTTTGTACAAAGACTCTAAGGAAGTTCTCACTTATTGTAAGTAATCATCATTGCCCTTTCCTGGATTTGCACATCCTATTAAAAGTCTTGTGGAACAAGGGGAAACACCAGGCTCCTCCTCCTTCACTTTTCCACATGACACCTCACCCCCATCCACCCCATGAGAATCCATCTACCTGGGACATTTCTTAGGTTACTAAAGGACACACACTTAAGTCCTTAACAAATTCCACCCAGCAAGGAAGTGATTCTTTTATTTTTTTTAAGGTGCTTTTATTTTATTTTACATTCTCTTTGTGTTTTAAAATTTTTATCTCTGCAGCTTGTTTTATGGCATGTTCTGGAGATATTTCAAAGCCATTTATATTCCATACTGGCTTTGGTTTTTTTACTGTTCTAAGAAATGCCATAGCTTATATTGAAATGATACATTAAGACATGAGAAAAAAGAGACATTAAGAGAGAGCAAGAAAAAAGTGGTGAGAAAAACAACTGAGAACATCAGTGATTAGAAAGATAGTCAGGCAGTTCATTACTTGGAATGCACCTCTTCCTACCTTTCTAAAGTGGGGAACACTTGGGAAGTTTGGGGATGAAGTGCAGTCCTTTCACTTAATTTGGCAGCTGAGTCTGCCAGTGTTTCTCTCATTTGATTTATTGTCAAGTTACAGCAAATATATATTTTGTGTCTCCTGGAATAGTCACTGTATGTCTTGCATTTCCTTGTTATGGACTTCTCAATACAATTCTACATAAAGTAGATTAACTAATATAGGTCAGAAAATACTGTACTATGGAGGCATAGGTTGCGAGAACACAGAACCAAACACGTGTGTCCTCTGGAAGGAGACAACCACCACATGTAATTCATCAATACTTAGCTTTAAATGTTTTCTAAATTCCATCTCTCTTGTTTTTTCTCCTCAAAGAGTGTGAGTGCACATGTGTACGTGCATGTACATTTCACACATGCATGTGTATGTAAGAGTAGATGGCTAAAATGTATTTGCATTAGACATCATAATCATGCCTTCAATTTATATAGCACAATAACTTTTATAATTCTGAAGGTCATACTCAATGTTCTTTTTGCTTTACTTTTAGGATCATGCTAATGTTACTGACAATTTGAATTAAATCTGTGAAAATAATAAAAAGTCATTCCTCTTAGTTCCAAAATGGAGCCAGAAATTTTGAAGGCAGCCCACTTCCTAGATGGGGTTGATGAGCACCAAAAATCTTTCTCTGACCAAAAATACAACTGGTTTGCCTGCTACAGCTATTAAAACTCAACTGTCACAATCATAGGGATCACCCTTTGAATCTAGCGTACTAGAGAATTCTGCTGTAAGTCAAAGCTTTAATACATGGTATTTATTCAAAGAGTTTCTATCACTGTGCAAGGCTCTAAAGGAATAAAACATAAAATGATTAACCCTTGGTTTTGTTGGCGGTGGTGAATGGAGGTCAGGAAAGAGCTGAAGCTGGGCACACTGGCATAGCAGGCTGACATGCACAAAGTACCTTTGAGGAACACTAAACAGCCAGGAATTAATCTGAAGTTCTGAGAAGCCTGGTGGTGGGGAGATTTATATCTGTAAGAATCATATTAGGCTGTAATTGACAAAAATCTGACTGTGGTTTAAACAAATAGGGATATTTTTTACACAATAAAAGTTTCCAGCTGAGCAACCATAAGCACTGTTTCTGCTGCTCATGAATACTGTTAAACACTAAACTCTTCTGACTCTATTCTTAGCACAATGGCTTTTACCTCATGTGTGTTACTTCATGATCACAAGATGGCTGTAACATCATTTCTCCTAAGAGGTAGGGAAATTAGGAGAGCACAATATCATATCTGTCTCCTTTTATGAAGAAAACAATAACTTTTCCAGCTTTCAACAAACTTCCATTTGCATGTCATTGAGAACTATATTGCAAGGGACTCTGGGAAAGAGAGTATTTAATTGGACACATAACCATCTAAAACAAAACCAGGATTGTTCTAGCAAAGAAGAAGAAAACTGATATGAGCTAGGTAAGAAACAATCCCTTTCAAATATCAAAGAAGAGCCTTAGCTGTTTTAATTCAATTCAACAAATATTTATTGGGTGCCTACTATGTTCTAGCTTTTACTTTAAACTAACCAGAATTCAAAGAATGAAGCTTCTCACCAGAGGTTAATTACCAAAACAAATGTCCAGCTATGTGTTTAGTTTTATTTTGTTCTAAGCCACCAAGCCACAGTGAATTTTGAAAATGTAATTTCTTCAGATACTTTAGGGCAGAGACTCAAACATCAGCTAACCTGATCCATATATGGACCTTCATAAAGAAAAGCCTTTAAGTTTTAGCTAGCAGAATCTTTTTTTTTTTTTTTTTTGTACTGGGGATCGAACTCGGGACCTTGCACTTGTGAAGCAGGCACCAGAACCACTGAACTAAATCCCCAGCCCTTGTTCTGCTTTTTACTTGGATTTGTCCCTGGGTGTACTGAAAATTTCATTTGAAGATAGACTACAGAATAGATCCAGCTACGGACAGAAATGCAGTGGCACAAGTGCATTAGGTACCAGCTCATCTCCACATCTTTATTTCCCACAGTTTCCAATCTCATCTTAGTTGCTGGCTACGGACATTTTATAAACTGAGAATGAGCTGTAAAGAAGCTTGCCCTTACTGCCTGCCTGCCTTCCTCCAAATTAGGGGCAAAATGATTAAGAGTTCTAGACTGATTTCTATTAACGGTTTGCTCCTAGGGATTTTCTCCCTAAGGAAAGACCAATAAATGTCTCTCAGGAAGAATCATTGCTGTTTGGATGTGAATGGGACCAACCAGGAAATCCCTACAGTGTGAAACCTAGGCTCAGTAACACTTTAAATTAGAATGGAAAAAGACTTTGGGAAAGTCAAGAGATAGCCAGTAGAATCACATTGTATAGATCCTTCAACATCAAATTTTCTGCAGGCTGGCATGGATGGCCTACAAAATGTGACCTGAGAAGGAATTTCATGCCCAAAGATTTTGCTTTCCTTAGTCTATTGTGATAAAAGTTTCATTAATGTTGTTTCTTAAAGGCTTTCTGGTAATAGATGTACTCCATTCCCAGGGAAAGATAATATGTTACCTAGGATTTATTTGCCTGGTTGGCCTATTATTATACAGAAGAGATCAAAACCCAAAGGTTACCATGCCCTTTGGTACTGTCTTGTTGTTTTGCGCAGTAGAAAAGGGATGGTTTGTAGTTTAGGAAAAAGGCAGAACTCAGTGAATTGTCCAAAGAGGAAGTCAAGAGTAACCAAAGAAGAGCAGATTGCCACTAGACTCTTGAAAAGAAGTGTATTAAAGGAGGAGAAGGAAAGTGGCAGGGCCCTGGGATGAATCAGACAATCCTGACAGTTGTCCTTGACAAGCTTCTGTTGAATCAGTAGAATATACTTGTACTGGGGTATTTAGATCATTTCTTAAATGAATCAGAGTGTCATAAAGTGGCCAGTACAGTGTCTTACACACACTTCTGGACAGTATATAATAATTCCTAACAATGAAAGATTGTGTGAATGACAGACTCACTGAGAGAGAAATAGGGCAAATAATTCCTTTCACAATAGCATCCAAAAAACTGAAATACCTAGGAATCAACCTAATGAA
>NW_004624797.1:1908818-1920030 GCF_000247695.1 Heterocephalus glaber
AATCAATTTTAATATATTTATGTTTTATTCAGATGTGCCCTGTGGCACTTTGAGGAAGAGGTGGGCTGCAAAATCTAGCAAGGGTATACCCAAGCTACTAACCAATCACATAAAAAAAAGCAAAATTACTTAGTAGTGGCAAAGATCTAGATTTATCATTGACCAACCAAATAAGTCATAAAATCATGAACCTGTTTTCAGAGCAGTGTTTTGGGGCCAGGTAACTTATTTACATCCAGTCAAGGATTGCACAGAGAAATGAAAGTAAATTTTCAAGGAATAATTGTCACCTTATTTTGGGTGACAGTGTAATGTATACAGGAAAGGATTTAAAGTAAATTGAAATACAGAGTCCACCAAAAAATGTATACACACTTCAGGAAGAGAAAAACACTTATATAAATATTTTAATACTAAATTTATTGAGACATTATGAGATTAATACAAGTTACCTTTGGCCAATACAATTACAAGAGGTGCTCAAAGTGGTGGCCATTAGCTCCCAGACATTTATTAGTATGGCAAACTGCTGCTTGGGTAACCTTGGTCATTGAGATTGCTGCACATGCATTTTCAATTTCTTCTCAGTGCTTCCACTGCCTGCCCTGCAAGCACAAGGACCCAAGTTCGATCCCCTGTACCAAAAAAAAAATTCTTCTCTAAAGGCCAGCAGTGTACTAGAGTTTCTGTGATATCCAACATCTTCTATGGTCTCCCATACAAGGGTAACACCATCTATTGAAAAAAAATCATACTATTTTTCTTTTCCTGAAGCCTGTATAAATTTTTTGGCAGACTCTGCATATAATTTATCTATAGGACATCTACGGATGGGAATAGGTTATTATCCATTGATGAGATCCTTTGCTTTACCTTTAAACATTTTATGGAAAAATGTATCTGCAAAGAGACTGTGGTTAAAAGGTTCATTCCATTCCCTGAAGTTCCCTCTGAGTTTCACGCTTTGCATTGTCACTGATTTTAGGCAGGACCAGTACTATTCAGTGTCACTCTGCAATATAGACATATCTTTGCCCCACAGTCTGAACCACTCTACACAACATCTGACTTCCATACCCTAGGAGCATCCTAGGTCACTTCAAACGTTTCTCATGTGGGGAGGATTTCCCATCAGCCCCCAAAAACCCAGTTTTAGCCCTGAGTCCAAAGAGAATCCAATGAAGGCATATCACTTGTCTGTCCCAATTTCAAGTTCCAAAATAACATTCAGCTTTCTTTTTATAGTAAAATCTCAATCAACCAGTATAATGGATCAGAATCTTCAAAGAGCCAGAATTCCAGCCCAAAGATTTTAAAAAAGAAATAAATGGTTACCAAAAAAATCAGGTGATATCAGGAATTTAGTAAAAGTGACAATTTCCTTGGGCTACTCCAGGATCAGTACGCATTTGGCTAATTGCCTCTACTTTTGAATTCTACAGTCTTGCATGGTGAATATGTATGTTCAGAATGATGATCCTGAATTCTACAAGATCTGTGGGCACCAAAAAAAGGCTCTTCAATATTAATTTGATTATTAAGGGAGAAAAGTAGACTTGCATGACTTAGAAACACAATGGAATTTCAATAAAAATAACGAAAGAATTTCTGTTTAGCATTCAAATGCCCGTCAAATTCCACATATGTTACTGCAAGACATTTCTACCTCCCCTTCTTTTAAAGTTTTCTGAGTATGTCACATTTCCCTCTGGTCTTTAGTGTGTGTACTTGTAAAATAAAAATATTAGATTGAATGGTATCTAAGGTCTTATTTGATTCCAGAGTTCTATGATTACGTCATATCTATGATTTCTTGTATGGCCACTACATTTTGGGACATTATATATAATTCTAATAGAGCCTACCTCAAAGGAAAATAAGTTCACCAGACTCTTTCTCTCATTTAGTGTTTTTAAAGTATCAAAGGCCAGGGAGAAGTCTTAGGACTATTAGCTCAAGTTGACTAAGGACAGAGGTTTTGTTAATATCATCTATGAGAGGCTGCCAGAGCCCCTTTGATGACTTCCTTTCAAGGAGGCTGATAAGATAGTTCAATGGGAACCCATCTGACAAGCATAGGGTTGTAGTTTAAAGAATTAAAGGACAGTTTGGCAACTGCTTCCAAAAAGCTACAAGTGGCCTGAAGGTACTTTGAAATTAAGTTTGTATTATTAAATGAAAGGCAAGAAAAGAGTCAGAATAAATCACATAAAAAATAGAGATGATTTGACTTACTGTCAGTAATACCACAGGCAGTCTAGGGATTTGGTGGCAGTTTTAACAAAAAAATGTCTTAAGATTTTCTTTGCCGGGCCGGGAATTTAGCTCAGTGGTTTCGCGGCCTGCTGCGCAAGCGCAAGGACCCAAGTTCAATCCCTGTTAACAAAAAAAAAAAAAAAAAAAAGATTTTCTTTGCCAACTTTAAACAGGGTCAGTCTTCCTCCATTAGGTATAAAGCTCAAATGAGCAAAAGAAACAAAACAACCTTCAAACTTCTGTAATGTTAAATATTTCTGAGGACATAATTCACCTTCCAAATAGAGATAGCACCTGGATACTTCCTTCCACCAGAAAGAATTGCTCTAGCTGCTTGCCTGAGCCATATGCATTACATTTAAGACTTAGCTTTTAGGAGCCTAAGAAAAACTCACTTTCAAATCAAGCTTATGCCAGTCGACCTGATTTTGAACCCACAAACACCCAAACACAGTAAAATTCTGCTGCCAATTCTGACTGCCGGAGAGTGACCTGGTCTACTTAACAGAGAATGCAATGCCAAGACTTAGAAACTAACAGAACAAAGCAAAACAACAAATAAAAGAGACCAAGAAGCTGAGCATGGTAAGGCATGTCTGTAATTCCAGAACTTTGGGAGACAGAGGCAGGAGGATCAAAATTCAAGCCAAGCCTGGGCAACTTAATAACTTAGGGAGACCCTGTCTCAAAACAAAAAAAAATAAAAAGGGCTCAGTGTGAAGGCCCTTGGTTCAATCCCCAGTATTGAAAAAAAAGAGAAGAAGAAATTAGAAAAATGACTGCACAAGCACTGCATTGCCTATATAACTTCAGTATCCCAATGTATGGATGTTCTATGCAGATCCAAATGCTACTTCTTATGCCAAAAGTAAGCACCCAGACCTTGGAAAATTTATCTTCTATATTATCCTTGTCCAATTACAAGGGATTAATATCTACAATACCACTACTAGTTTTGAGTTTAACTGATAGCATCCATTTTTCTTAAAATCTTTTTTTGATATCCCACACTTCTGTTTCCTTTCCATTCATCTTTAAAAACTGGTAGCCACCCTTTTTGTGCTAGAGAGGACATGAGGGAGGGAAATTATACATGGGTGATTATTTTTAATAAATCTGAGAAATGAAGATGGAGAAAGTTGAGACTGAGGGTAGACAATACCTAAGACCTTAGTATAAGAAACTAGTACCATTTCCCATTTCCTCTGGCATCGTGGCTTTATTCAAGACATATTTAAATATGAAATATAAGAAAGTTTTAAATATATGTGAGTTCAAGTGCATCCATCATTTGATACTACCCACACCTTGAATTCTCTGTTCCTGCTGTAAATAATAAAGAGTAAAATTTAAAGAGATGGTAGACAGGATGGCTGGAGATGAGAGGCAGCAAGAAACTGTGTTGATTCATCTGCATGTCTACTGAGACTTCCACTTGCTCTATCATTCTGTTGGGAGTTATTGATGGTAAAGTTCTCAGAATATTCTGCATGAATAAAGCAAATTGTAATAGACCCAGAGATCGATCATTCAAAAATCTGAAGCTTGTTTTGAAAGATCACTCTTAAACTCTTTTCTTATTCATCCCTTGAGTATATGGATAATTCAAAAGCAAGTGATAGACATATCTGTTGGGTCTGTCTAATTGGCCACTTTGATCTTCAATATTATACGGTCTCTACTTTAGCTTTATCTAAGATCATATGTGTCCCTTATATGCCACCAGATCACAAGCTGACCAGATATCAAACATGCAAACACAAGCCAGAGAGCAGAACAGGTGGTTGTTGTGGCTGTGTCCCAGATATACTATTCTCTAGCAGAAAGAAAGGGAGTAACAAACATTTAGAAAGCAACTATCACGTACAGACACTGTGATAAGAACTTTCATATATGACAACTAAAGCATATTCTATATTGGGAGATGGGTCAATCTATTCAGAGAATGGACGGCACATGGGAGAGTAGGAGAAGACAGAGTTATTGCATCTGGGAATCGAGAAATCTAACAACAAAATATCGATCCAAGAAATACCAGCATCCTCTGTCCAGAGGAGTTTACCTTTCAAAACGATATCATCATAGCTTCAGCTAGCTAAAGATAAGAATGTCAAGAGACTCAGGAAAAAAATGAATATCTTTTGAAATGATCACAACAGCAGTGTTTCTCCAAGCTACATTGAGCTTTCTTGGCAATGCAGACATAGAAAGGTAGCCTAGGGTTGGACTAACACACTTATACCCCTCCAGCTGTGCCCCATATCTGCCACTTCCAGATAACCTTCTATTGGCCCTGAGACATAGGCTGATCATACATCATTTCCTAAAATGAATTTTGCTCTGTCCTGCTCTGAGAACTTTGGCAGAGGATTGGAGAGGATGTTTTGTGTATCCTCGGGCATTCAAGTAACTATCTATTGCCGAAATCTTGGAGTCAGGGGAAACTTGTCCAAATGCCTGACCTAAAAGGGCCATGGCTTTCACTTCTATTCTAATTAGGATAATTAACCTCCCCTGCTTGTTCATTCTATTCCAATCCAAAAAGCTCAAATTAAAATAGCACAGGGGACTGTCTGGCTCTAGGGACAGGAAGCAATTTACAAGCCTTTCATCTTCATGCAGCCATCGTCAAAGAACCAAGAACAAAGTTATCACAGCATCTGCACCTTTGAAAGGACCTTAGGGTACCTTGAAGGTCGCTTTCAGGATTTGCATCAATGTAAATACCCCACTAGGTATATAATTTTGCACAGCTCCATCACACTTAGTAAGCAAATTAGACCTGGGGATGGGGGGAGTGGGGAATGCTAATAAGAGATAGTATTTCTCTTTGTATTGCCACATGAGTTTTGTAGTTGGGCCAGGAAAACAAAAACTGGATGGCTTTGCATTAGTAGGGTTTGATATGAAATGTACAGATTTGTTTTCTTTGTGAATAACCACTGGAGGCAAAACTTTAGGAATATTTTAAAAACTAGAATTCACCAGCAACATTTCATGTAGGACAGAGACACAACTGAAGGGTTGTGATACAGCAATTCTTCTCCAGGTGGCTTTACTTGCCCATTCCCCACCTCTGAGCAGGTTTGAGAGTTTCCGATCAGGTGTCTACCACCTCTATGCTACCTAGACAGATAAGATTGAGCACTACCCTCTAGATTGTCTAGTTTTTCCCCACTACAAGATTCAGTCGAGGGGCTTCCTTCCTTTTTCCCTGTATGTGAAGCCAATATGCTTTATAGTCTCTATGCTAATAAGGCATTGACTACAGACTTTCATGAGCCTCCATGGCTGATGGGATGAGTGAGACAACACTCTAATGGATGAGATCAGGATGCACATATGCACTGAGTACTACAGAGTTACTTTCAACACAGTAGTGCTAGAATTTTTCCTAATCCACCTTGATTGGAACCTTGGAATAACCACAGTAGACAGGTACCCTGATTTGCTCTTCAAATGCCATAGAGCCATCACCATAAATTTCTCAACATGTTAGTAAGAAATTTGACTGGGGTCTAGATTGAGCAAGTTAGTCATTCCTCAAACTTTGCCAATTCATGCCCCAGTCCCCTCCTAACCCTACACTGTTCATATTCCATCTATAATCTCCACTGCATCCTGGGTTTCCCCATTTATATCATCCATTTTTGTCAACCAGCCAAAATATGGTGCTCAATGGTTATACAATAATCCTAGACCAATCCTTTTCAAGTTCTGATGTGCTAATGAATCACCAGGGGAGCTTGTTAAAGTGCACATTCTTGTTACTTAGGTCCAGGGTGGAATGCAAGACTCTGAATTTCTAACAATCAGCTTTGATGGTGCCAAAGTTGCTGGTCCATGACTATCTTAATTACTTTTCTCATTGCTGAGACAAAATACCTGACACCCAAAGTTAAGAGGAAAGATTTATTTGGGCTTACAGTTTGTAGCAGTTTCAGTCCATAGTTGGCTGGTTCTAAGGCAGGGTGGCATGGAAGAGGGGCACTGCAGAGGAGAAAAAGTTCATAGGCAGAAGGCAGCAAAGGAGCAAAGTAGTGAAGAAAAAGCAGCAGTAGTCCTCTTTCTTTCCCTTATAGTCCATCTGAACTACTTGCCCTTAGGGCAGGTACTATTCACACCCAGGGTGGGGCATCTGTAATCCCAGCATCGCACACCCTAGAACCAGCCACTTCTGAAAAGCTCCATCTATGACTACATGAAGCTTTGGGGTGGGGTGGGGGGGACAACTAGACAAAAGCCATAACAATGACACACACTTTAAGTTACAAATATACAACATTTTTTGGATCTTCTGCATAGTTAATACTCATACAGGGGCTATACTTTAAGTAGAAAGAATATATACCCCCTTTCTGAATTAGTTAATCCCAATTTAGATACTTGGAATAAGAGAGGGAGTCTCATTCATCTCTCTTAACAGCTAACAATAGCCTCCTTTCCTACTGAGGCTGAAAGAATAATTTAGTGTATAGCCAGAGCTATGCAGAGGTGTGGCAAAGTGGACTTTAGGTTAAACTATCTTGCTTGGAACCTGGGTTACTAGAATAAACCTTTCTGAGTGCCTACCCAGCTTCCTAAAGTCAATCATGCAGGCCAAACTCATTTTGCATCCAGCCACTCCATTCATCGCATCCACTTTCATAGAGGCTCTGGATGGCTGCTGCTACCATATCACTCATGCTGTGATCTGCATCAGTAGTTAAGACAACGGAAGCAGCTACATCATCTAAGGCACATGGCACAAAACATTTATTTCATATGAAAAAAAAATCTTCTATCTAAGTGAGGCCAGCTAAACTAGGCAGGTGCCACAGTTCTAAGGTTTTAAGGAAATATGCTTTGTGCACTAGTTAGCTCCTCAGTAGGGTGCAATGTATTCCTTGAAAAGGACCCAGATGTCATTAGTGCATCAGTTCCACACTGGACAGAACAAGCCAGTATCTCCTCTGAGGTATAAAATATAAAACCCCTGGAGTTGTTAAAATCAATTTTCTGCAGAAATTGACTGCTTTGTTCTTCTTCTAAGGTAATTCCTGAATTTTTTCTCGATAACAGTGCTGCTGATTGTGTTCTTTGTTCAAAATGCCTAATAAACCTTAAAGAACATTAGTATTTCTTAATTTTTTATTTATTTTTAATTGACAGCATTATAGGTGTTTATCTTGTACAACATGATGCTATGCAGTACATATACATTGGGGAATGATTAAATGCAGCTAATTAATGAATGTGTTACCTCACATAGATGTCGTTTTCATGGTGCTAGCATAAAACATCCACTGTCCTTATATATTTGAAGAATATATTATTAACTGTAGTCACCCTGCTGTACAATAATCTCTTTAAATTTACTACTGCTATTTGACCGTAACTATGCATACTGTGACCAACCAGGTCACAGGCTGTAGCCATGCCAGCTTCTGGTTACCACCATTCTGTTCTCTAATTCCATGAGATCAAATTTTTAAAATTCTACATATAAGAGAGATCATGTGATATTTGTCTTTCTGCACCTGGCTCACTTCACTTAAGATAATGTCCTCTAGGCACAATCCAGGCTGTTGCAAATGACAGGATGCTCCATTACATTGATATTTGCCAAGTTAAATACTACAGATGGGAAGGTTCCTCTAAGAAGATTCCAGAGCATTATGATTATGTGGATTCAATCCAAAATATAAACATGTTTTATGGCCTAAGGGAGTTGTCAAGCAGTGTTTTAAAACACACTGGAAAATTTAATACAGCTTTAAAAGTAGGCCAACTTGAGGAACTGGAATGGCCCCACACCTACACTTCTCAGTGACTATATGGAAACAAGTATTGCTGGACTGGCACATTGCTGGCTCTGGAAGGACCTCGAAGATTCAGAAATATTTATTATTAATCATTTCCCTCCTACCCTCATAGTCTGTAGGAACTTAGACATTTTGTTAGGTTCTCTCCCTGAGCACTCTGCCTGAATGAGCACAAAACCTTTTGGGGCATGGCTGACTAGTCCCTCCACTAACCCAATCATTGTGGTGACTAGCTACATGATTCCTAATTACATTCATTTTATTCAAGTAAATTCCTAAACAGTGCAGTTTCCCAGCAATCCATCACCAGAGTTGGCAACTTAATTCTAAGTGACTCAGGGCTCTCCTTCTGTAAACTCCTCAGATTCTATTTTGCTGAAGCACTCGTAAATTTAGTAATAGCTATGTGGTTGTTTATCCTTTGCAAATCATTATCCCAGCTGGGAGATCTTCAGATTAAATGAAGCCAGGGCCAGGAAATTGATGATGGCTATAACCAGTGAGCTTCTTTTAGTCCATGGGGCTAGACCCTTTCCTCCATCTTGGCCAACCAATCGTCTTAGATCAACTGGTAGAAAAGGAGGTTGGCCCAAATGATAAGCTGAAACACTAACCGGTAACAGTGAGGGGAAGTGAACAGAAATATTTTTAAAGGTATATTCTATCTGTACCCTTTTGGAGTATCTTTCCTTTTTCTGCAAGTTCTAGCATCCCTTTATCCCTTAAGAAAATTGAACTCTCCTGAACCAGTCAGCAAATTCTGTCTGATGGTCCCTATTTATACAATTCTTAGGAGAACCTACAAATAGAATATCATTTTACATAAGAGGAAACTGAGTTCCACAGTGGGAGAGAACAACCACAAATTTATTGAGTTTAATGAGCACCCCAGAACTTTCTTAGAAGGTAAATCCTACATTGCAAACAACTTGAAACGTATGTAATACCTGCTCTGAACTACATCCTATAGACAAAGAAACACTAAAAATTTTTAAGAATGAGCATGGTTGTCATATAATCAGAAGAATGGGGAAGTTAAAACAGGCTTTAGTGAGTAGCTTGGGTGGAACCAGAAAGACTATTGCAGTAGCTCTAGCATGTACCAATAATCACTGCAAAATAACTGATAGAACTTGAAATGTAAAGAAAGGGGCAGAAACATCAAAGATGCATTAATTTTACTTCACATATACTTAGAGCAGTGAAAGACCCAGGTTAATGCTTAGATATTATAACTAGGAAATTTGAAAGAAGTAGGAAAGTCAGAAGAAATAGCTGCTTTGGAGCCAGGGAGGGCCTCTGAGACAGTGTGAGAAATAAAGACACAAACAAAGATAAAACCCACTCAGACTAGTAACTCCAGCTCAGTTCTAAAAGTGGCGATTAACTGATGGGAAAGATGTCATTATGCAGAGAACCCTGACTATGTTTCTCTTAAACTTTGATCCAGTTGATTGCATGGTATGTATCCCAGTAGGCCCCCAAAACCCTGGGGCATTTTAAGGGAGTTATACCAGTGTTCTCTAGAGCCCTCTCTGCCATGGAGAAACACAGAGAAAGATGTATGATTCCCTCTTTCCTGGGCAACTGCATGTTCAGTCACTGATGAGTGGAAAGGAGAAGAGTATGACCTGGTTGTAAATCCCATCTCCAAAATTTTCAAGTTACATGCTTTTATTATAAACATGTATCTCTCTGATGCTCAATTTTCTCATCTGTTAATTGGGAATATCTACTATGTAATGTTGTAGGAAGAGATAATGTGATCATGTGTATACGAGCCACAGAAGACAGTGCAAAGTATGTATTCAATAAATTTTAGTTTTTAATGCTTCCCAACATTGAAAATGAAAGGAAAAGCATTTTAATTCAAACTCTGAAAGATGAGACTAAAAAATTTAAATATCGTGATACAAAAAATAAGTCTCATTTGAACAATGATTTTAAACTTAACATTGAACCCTAACCCCTTAGAGGTGGTGGTCACCTTCTATAGCCTAAGATTGTCTGTCTAATAGAGGATAGATGTGAGCTCAGAATCTCATTTCTAACTGTATCAGTCAGGAAATCTGCTCATTGATAGGTATTTTGAGTTGAGTCTTAATGAATGAGATTATGGGATGGAAATGAAACTTTTCTAGATGTAGAGGGCAGCCAGAGGAAATCATTAGAGATTCTAGATGCTAGAGAAGGTTGTACCCTGCACAAGAATTTGTGCAATTAAGAAAACTGAGCCAAATTATGGGCTCTGAGGTCTGCATTGAATACAGTGTGATCTAATATCAAATGGGAGTCTTGGCTAGATTTGAGAACAAATATATGCTCTCATGCAAAAACTTGCTGGTTGGCTCCCTGGCTACTCCATACAAAGGTACTGAGAGAAAGAAAAAGATGCCCTTAAAGAAGTTGCTGAAATCTCATGGGGAAAACTGCAAGCGTCCTATCTGTCATGACATTTCTGTTGAACTAAAACTTGGATCACATATCAAAATAAAACTTGATTCAGAAAACATAGCAGATTACATTCTCAGCAACAATGTAGGAGGGTTCCTTTTTCACGGCAGCCCTGCCAGCATTTGTTACTTTTTTAATATCTTGATGATTACCATTCTTTCAGGTATAAGATGGAATCTTAGCATTATTTTAATTTTCAATTCTCTAATGGCCAGGGATGTTGAACATTTTTTTCATATATTTGTTGGCCATTTAAATATCTTCCTCTGAGAAGTATCTGCTTATTTCATTTGCTCATTTCTTAATTAGTCTTTTTTTTGTAGTCTAATTTTTTGAGTTTTTTATATATTCTAGATATTAGTCCTTTGCCTGAGGAATAGATGGTAAAAAAAAATTTCCGATTCTGTAGATTGACTTTTAACTTTACTAATTGAATACTTGGCTGTGCTGAAGCTTTATACTTTGATATAATCCCATTTGTTGACTCTTGCTATTATTTCTTTTTTTCTTTAAATTCTTTTATTGGTACATTGTAGGTATACAACACAATGACATTTCTCATTGGGAATTGTACCTTTACATAATGCATCTTGGTTCTTACTTTTTCCCCATTCCTAGCCCTCCCTTTACTCCCTCCACCCTTCCCTATTTACAAAGACTTTATTTCCATTTTTTCCATTTCTCAGCATTTTTCCTTT
>NW_004624797.1:1983601-1994597 GCF_000247695.1 Heterocephalus glaber
GGGGAAGGGGGGAAAAATAAGAACCAAGAGAGATTATGTAAAGGTACAAATTTCCAATGATGAATGTCATTATATTGTATACCTAAAATGTACTGATAAAATTGATTAAGACAATAAATGGTGCTGGAAAAACTGGCTTTTTACATGCCGAAGACTAAAACTAGACCCATATCTCTCACCATGCGCTAAATTAAAATCAAAGTACATCAAAGATCTAAATATTAAAGCAGAAACACTAAACTGGCTGGAAGAGAGAATAGGTAGCATGCTTGAGGACATAGGACTAGGCAAAGACTTCATGAACAAAACCCAAACCACATGGGAAGTACTACTAAGAATCAACAACTGGGACTTCATCTTGTTAAAAAGCTTCTGCATAACAAAAGAAATCACCAACAGAGTGAAGAGACAACCCACAGAATGGGAAAAATTTTTTGCCACCAGATCCTCAGACAAAGGATTAATATCCAGAAATATAAAGAATTGAAAAAAATCAGTCCACCCAAATTTAAAGATCCAGTTCAAAAATGAGCATCTGAGATGAACACACACTTCTCAGATAAAGAAGTAGAAAGAGCAAATAAATACATGAAAAATATTCAACATCACTGGTCATTCGAGAGATGGAAATTAAAGCAATGCTGAGATTCCATCTCGCTCTGGAAAGAATAGCTACTATCAAGAAATCAACCAACAACAAATGCTGGAGGGGCTGTGGGGAGAATTGAACCCTTCTTCACTGTTGGGAGTGCAGACTGGTGCAACCACTGTGGAAATAAGTGTGGAGACTCCTCAAAAAACTAGGATTAGAGGTTCTATTTGACCCAGGTATTCCCCTTCTGGGTATCTTTCCAAAAGAATTAAAAGAATCATACCACAACGATATATGTACACCCATGTTTATAGTGGCACAATTTGTAAAAGTTAAATCTTGGAGACAACCCAAATGCCCATCAACTGATGAATTGATAGTAAAGGTGTGTTTTTTATACAATGGAGTACTATTCAGCTATAAAGAAGGATAAACTGGAGACATTTATAGGTAAATGGATGCACTCTGAGAACATACTTTTAAGTGAAATAAATCAAACACACATGTAAATATTCCATTGTCTCTCTGGTGTGAGAAACTGAAAGTGAAAATAAAGACCAAAAAACAATAATAAATACACTGAAATAGGAAGAAATTGCTCATAATTATACAGAATGTGAGATACTTTGCGAATACTTAAAATGCTTTAAGCAAAAAATAGAAAGCAATAGTATTATTAGGAAATGAGCTGAGAGATTGAAACTGAAAATATATTCTCTTTAGATCATGATGCACAGTGTATTTAGCATTATTATTCTCTAATAATTTTTGTTATGAAAAATTATTCTTTCATAGAATGGCTTTTATATTTCTTTATTAATATCTGCATCTGTTATATTAAAATAAAAAAATCTTAAAATAGAAACACATTAACCAAATATAGCTATTTTAGCCCTCCATGAGCAACATGTATATTTTCCATTGGCTTGAAAGAGAAACACCCTGATATGCCTTACTTTATATGGCTTATACAGTGAGCACCTCTCTTAAGCCTTTGCCGGCACCAAGAAATTAGCAAAGTCCTACAGCCTAGAACTACCAGGTTGTAAATATTGAAAAGTTTTTAAAATTTTTCATCCTGCTTTATAAGGAAGTTTCCCATGATTACTAGCAACAGAAATGTAGCAATTAGGTTTATCATATAGCTGTATGATTCAAACAGATGCTGTAACAGTTTTGTGAGGGTTCCAAGAACCACAGTTTACAACAGCATCACAAAAGCTAGTTACTGTTGAAGCTTGCATTGCCACATGACCCTGAGTTTAAAATAAATTAGACCTTTGACTCCCAGTACAGAGAGGCACCAAACAAATGCAAAATAAGAACAGTAACAAAAATGAAATGTGTAGCTCAACTTCTTTACTAGACTAACACTGAAGGATAAAGGTCATTGAAAGACGTGTGTGAAGATCTAGACTTTGCTGAGACTGAATGTGGGGAATAGCCCTGGATCATTTTAACTATGTTATCAACCAACTGGTTGGCCCTTCCAGTCAAATTAATCCCAGTCTTGTTAGGACAGCTTTATTTCTGTCCAGATTTCATAGCTCTTTGCTCAAAGGTCATGACAGATTGAAAAGTGAGGGGCACCATTCAATGGGCCAGGGCTTTGAGGAGACCAATGACAATTAGTGTTATGTCACTAGGGGTGGAGGTTAGTAGAATAGATTAATAGCGAGACAACACTATTCTATCTTGAACTTATTTTGAATAAATATAATTTTTAAATATATTACTTTTCAGGATAGATTCATACCCAATAGCATCCCAAATACCACTGTCATTCTACCCTGAAAAATAACAGCAACTGACTAATTAGCTTATGAAAGAATCTAATTCTACACCAAAGACTAGGAATCTGGCTAAATTGTTTTCCCAGATCACAGTATGACTTTGGACAGTCACCTCACTTTTCGTCATCTTAGCAACTTCAGCTGCAAAAGACCAAAATCCTTTCCGGACTTACTAGGATGACATTAGGATGAATCAGATAATTTTTCTAAGGCATCCTAAGGTCCTCAGAGAGAGCAAGTCCACAAATACAAAGCATTATAATTAGAATCACTGAACCTCATTTCTTTAGGAGGAAAAAAACTGAATGAGGAAAGGACTGTGTGGTTACTGGGACTGAGAACTCAAAAAGCATTTAAACTCCTAGAATCTGAGGCAGGTCTCAAGAAAGGCAGACAAAGCAGAGTCAGAGAAGAGTTCAGTGGAGCACTTTCACCCAGGCTGTGAAAGTGGCTCTGAATGCTCCTAGGACATTAGATACCATTTTGTTTGTCTTTGACAGTATGATGCTCCTTTACCACAGTCGTCATAAAGGCTTAGATTTGCTAATGCCACCAAGTGAGTGGCAAATGCTTTGATTTGATTATGGTTTTGTTGGCCAAACAGGTCTTGACTACCGGAATGGGAACAACTGGTCTTAAAAGGAGGTGGTCGTGTATTAAGTGATTGAATTTCAGTTGTTTCCATGCCTTTGATTCTCTCCATAGTAGAAATTCTGACTGGTATACCTGGCATACCTAGATTATTCTTGGGGCAGGAAGAAGGGGGGCCCTCTCAAAGTTCAACATTGGCAGAAAATATGTCTGCCAACTTTAAGAATGGAGACATAATCGTCTCCATTCATAGGAGGAGTTTTTGTTGGAAGTATGGAGTACATGTCTTTGATCTGTTGAGAAGGTTCTGTTCTACTTCTAGTCTCCTGATAGCTTTTACCATGAACAGCTATAGAATTTAGTCCAATACTCTTTCTCCAACTAGTGACAGGATCACATGGCTTTCTCCTTTCCTCTGTTTAAATGATGACTTATGGGGGTGGATCTTCCAATGCTGAACCAACACTGCCATCCCTATAATAAAACCAATTATTACTCATGATTCAGGTACTGGACAATTTTCAAGCCAATAGAAAATGATATGGCTTCTCCAAATATAGAGAAAGCTGTTCAGCCTGCAAATAGTCTTCGTGAGTTCTATATTATCTGCTTTGCTCAGAGCTTAAATGAATAGTTGTCAGATAGCAATTAATTTATTTTTACTGTGTTCCAGAGAAAGATAGGGTGGGTTCTTAGAAATGGTTCTGTCTACCATCTCATTACAACAGAGCCCAACGTAGCTCACAGAGACTCTTTGCATAAAGAGAATCAGCACAGACTCAGTTCTTTGTGGTAATGGAAAAGTACCCATTACTCAAGTGTCTTCTTCATAGACTGTACATAAATATGAGTAAATGTGAAGTGGGAGAAACAAATAAATGGCTTTATCTTCTTAACTTCATGGGAAAAAGAAATAGAAGGCCATTATACACAATCTTTACCAGCAGATCTGCTGAAATGCAAAGAAATGGTTTCAAACTCCTCTTGAAAGCAAGACAGCATTTCTATTCGTGCTTCCTTTCTGTAGTCCTGGATAAGAACTTGTCATAAGTTTAAAGAAAAAGTGAAAAATAAATAAGGCATGCTTTCAGCTCTCAAGGTGTTGATTATTTGGTAGGGAAGTATCCCAGTAAATACATGAGCATGGTCTAGTGAGATAATGAAACAGCTATCATACAAAACAAGTCTGTTGTCTCACAAAGTCAAAAAATGAAATTGCAGACAGAAAAGAGGTTAAAAGGAGAAGAATTTACTGGAAAAATAAGAAGAAAAATAGCTCCTGGTGTATGCTCAGGTAGGGTCCTAGAAAGTAAAGTGCCAAACAACCCCTCAGTCCAGAACTTTTTATGGATAAGTGCCACGACCCACACAGCATAGGGTCCAAAGTCCAGTGGGGGATGAAGAAAAAATGAAGAAACAAAGACTATTCTTGAAAGTTGGGACCAGGTCGAACCATAGCTTGTCAAGAACTAATGGCTGCCTGGAGTCCCAGGCACTCTTTATTTATAGTGGAAGGCAAACAGGAAGAGAAGGACAGGGCAAATAGTGCTACATAGCCACGTGGCCTAGGCAGAACATAGCATGATTGCTTCATGATCTGGGCACGCGCAGGAAGGGAACAGGGAAGGATACATAGTGTAACTGTCTCCTGGGGCTATGCCATCCAGGGTTCACAATAATAGTCAAACAGACTGTTTGTTTGACTATCTAATCTATGGAGGAGAAAGAGAGTAGGAAGGAGAAAGGGAGTAGGGAGGAGGGGAAGCACCATCTTCAGGCTTAGCCCACAGCAGATAAGTGGAGCACAGAGATTGCTTAGTTGTTTCATGACCACCTACTGCAGGCAGCTCTTTGGGTTTAAAACTGCCAGCTGGAACTCAGCCTCTTTAAACTAGTTAATCACCATGTAGAGTTTAAAGGAAACCAGTTATTCTGCATTTTTTAATTCCTCAAAACTCAGGAGCTTAGTAGGGAAGGTTTAAAACTCCCTTAGCAGGGAGAAGTTACATTCCATGTTGCCTGAAGACTTCCTTGGTCAAAGACCTAGTTTGACTGCCTGTTCTTATTTTAATTTTTGTCCATGTGGCTCATCACCCAACTCTATCTCAGGCCCTTTCTCTAGCTAGCTGGCTATTCATAAGCTAAATAACTGTACTGTCTTTTACAGTAAGTGCAGTAACAAAGGGGATCCTAACAGAAGTGCAGAAGAAACATGCCTAACCTAACTCAGCCTGATTCAGATATGGGATGGCAGGACTGAGTCTTTCAGGACCCATTGAAATTTATCCAGTTTGGAGGAAGGGGATGGAAATTTATATTTGCCTAGCTATGACAATCTCTATTTTCTTCTCAGGGTGAATGCAAGTAAGCAGTATCAAGTGAAATATTGAGATTGATCCAGATGTCCTAAAACAGAGCACAACTTAGTCTTTCGTCATGAGCTTTGAGTCCTCAAAAAAACACTGTGCACAACAGTTGCTCTTTAGGGAGACTTGAAGAAATTACTACTCAGCCTATGACTTAAATCTTTGCAAAATCCTAAGATTTTGATTCTCTGCTGCTCCGTGCCATGGATAGGTATTTCCCAGTGATGAAGGGTAATATAGATCCAGGGCTTTTTGTTTGTTTGTTCATTATGACATCTAGCTCTTTTCAGCAAGGGGTACTGACTGCCTTTACATAGCAAAACCATTCTAGGAAATATAACTCCCATTATTTGCTTGTCTCGTCTAACAAGGCAGAACACAGATTCTGATTTAAAAGTAAGCCCCTTTAATGAGTTTTAGTTAGGGTTGAAGGATAAACAGTTGTGATTATTTTTGGTAGGCATAGGTTATAAATGTCTGTTTTACATGTTTATATTCCATTAAGGGGGACTCATTTGGGCATCAGAATACAATTCTGTTTTAAAAAATGGAATCAGGAAAGAAAAGCAGTTTCCAAATGTAGTCATTTTGTGCATCCCCAAATGGTCAAATTCTTAGTTTTCCAGAGGTCTTGATTTTCCCCCTTATTTTCTCATTCTTTCTTTTTTTAAAAATGTATAACTTTATTATCATTCACTAAACATACACATATACAAAAATTAAAATAATTCAAAGAAAAGCAATGCAAGGGAAAAAACTATAATAATATTCAAATATAATAGAACTCAACCAAAGCAAAACTGAAAAGTACTTAAACATTTTTCCATATAATTTAAAAAAATATCTCAAGCAT
Source organism: Heterocephalus glaber (assembly GCF_000247695.1). The sequence continues at coordinate 1,989,797 of NW_004624797.1, forward strand.
TAACAAGACATCAAAGGATGTGATTTGTTTTAGAAAGATTTTCAAAACTAGTATTGAACAAATAGTGGTCTGGAAAAAAAATTTAATTAGCTAGTAGATTCCACGTAGGCCAAATTTTTTTATTTAAATTTCGATACAGTCACGTGACACATGATGGAAATATAATCTGAGAAATATGTTATTAGGCAATTTCATCCGTGTGAATCACAAAGTAACACACAGAGTGCCAACTTCTAAGTGCAAACTGAGAAGGTATACATCAATCATCTGTGATGGCCCCTTGATATTATCCAAATACACAGTTAAACACGAGATACATGAGGCTACCACTGGCATAGCAGCACACTGTTTTACAGTAAACTCTTTTATATAAGTAGGATTAGGCTCTAAAGGATGAAAAGCACAGCATGTTATGATAAGCACATAAAACAGTAACAGTCATTTATCACACTATTGAGCACTCTGTACTATACATAGTTGTATGTGCTTCTTTTGGAAACATACCTTTCTCTCCTTTGATCTCAGGGACTCTTCCTTCCCAACCCCTTGATGAACTCCAGCCTACTCTCTATATACATCTCTTCCTATAGTTTTAAATACAATCTATATATGGATTCTTTCCAGATTCCAGCCTGTAACTCTGATCTCTCCCCTTCCCCTCCTGCCACCCTTACCCCTTTGAATCTTTTCTTCTAGGCAACAGAGACATGGCTGGGGCTATTACAATCCCCAACTTGAAACTATACTACAAAGCTACTGTGATAAAAACAGCATGGTAATGGCAAAGAAACAGACCTGAGGATCAGTGGAATAGATTAGAAGATGCAGAAACAATTACAGACATACTCAGCCATCTCATCTTTGACAAAGGAGCCAACAACCCTCATTGGAGGAAAGATAGCCTATTTAGGGCTGGGGATTTAGCACAGTGGTTCTGGCGCCTGTCTCACAAGTGCAAGGTCCCAAGTTCGATCCCTGGTACCAAAAAAAAAAAAATAGCCTATTTAATAAATGGTGTTGGAAAAACTGGATTTCAACCTGTCAGAGATTAAAACTAGACCCATACCTATCACCATCCACTAAACTAAGAACAAAGTGGATTAAAGATCTAAATATTGAGACAGAAACACTAAACTTGCTGGTAGATAAGTTAGGTAGAACTCTTGAAGACATTGGCATAGGAAAAGACTTTATGAACAAAACCTCAGTAGCACAGGAACTAGCACAAAGAATCAACAACTGGGATCTCATCTTATTAAAAAGTTTCTGCACTGCAAGAGAAACCACCAATAGAGCTAAGAGACAACCTACAATCTGGGAAAAAATTTTCAGCAGCTGTACCTTAGACAAAGGACTGCTATCTAGAATATATAAAGAACTGAAAAAAATCAGACCCCCCAAATTCAAAGACCCAATTCAAAAATGGCCATCTGAAATGAACAGACATTTCTCAAAGAAGTAAAAGCAGCAAATAAATATATGAAAAAATGTTCAACATCACTGGTTATTCAAGAAATGCAGATGAAAACAACACTGAGATTCCACCTCACCCCAGAAAGAATCACTATTATCAAGTAATCATCCAATAACAAATGCTGGCAGGGATGTGGGGAGAAAGGAACCCTTCTCCATTGTTGGTGGGAGTGCAGACTGGTGCAACCACTGTGGAAATCAGTATGGAGATACCTCAAAGAACTAAGGTCATAGGTCCCATTTGACCCAGCTATTCCCCTGCTGGGTATCTTCCCAAAAGAATTAAAAGAATCATACCACAGCGATATATGTGCACCCGTGTTTATAGCGGCACAGTTTGTAATAGCTAACACTTGGAAACAGCCCAAGTGCCCGTCAAGTGGAAACTGGATAAAGAAGATGTGTTTTTTTACAAAATGGAGTACTACTCAGCCATAAAGAATGAGAAACTAGAGACATTTATAGCTAAATGGATGCATATTGAGATCATCCTCTTAAGTGAAATAAATAGGACACATCGTGTAAATACTAAACAGTTTCTCTAGTGTGAGAAACTGAAAGTGTAATTAAGGAATAAAATGATTAAAATGAATAATTGATAATTTGAAATAGGAAGTAAAGGTTTGTTCTTTCTTTTTTTTCCAAGAAAGAAAAAAAACTTTCTTTTTTTCTAAGAAAGAAGAACTTCTTTCTTACTCACTTACTTCTTTCTTACTTGGCTTTCAGGACTTGGGAAGATATGGACATGTAGATCATATCTGAATACTAAAAGGCAACCCAAGCATTCATGTAAAAAAAAAAGAAGTGAAGATAGAGCCCCGCTGCAACTTACTCTTTCTTCATGGTAACGCAGTGCAGTGCCAGCACATAATTTCAAGTAAAAGATTTATATAAACATGAATGGAGAAGGATCTAGTTTCATTAAAAAAAATTCTTAATCTGTGTGCTCTCAAATGTCTCCCCAAAGCCCCCAAGGCCAAAATTATTTTCAGCACTGTAGGTGCACTTCCTAAGAAATTAGAATACCATGCACTATCACACAGAAATGGTGCTGAATGCCTGCCTGGCCTGATCCTCTCACTTTTTGAGAAGTATAATTCAGAAGGTGCCTGGTTTATGGAAGTTGTAGGAAAAACAATTTTTAAAGGCCATACTCAGAGTAGTCTTACACAGTAAAATAAAAAAAATCCTTGATTAGAAAACTTTCCTGTAAAGCAAGAATAAATACTGTCTTAAAGAGCTTTCCATATGTTTTTCAAAGCTTTTTCACAAAATATTTCCTTCAACCCTCTAAGGTGGGTTGTACTAATAGTATTTTTTCCATTACATAGATATGAAACAGACATAAAGAGTTTAAATAACTTGCCTAAGATTATGTGCTTAATACTGTTGAATTCTACTCCTAATTGCCTAAAGAGCTACACTCATTTTATGTACCACATGGAAAAGGATGCATCTGGAAATGCAGCAAATGAACTGTTACATACATTACCATGTGCTTTCCCAATCAGGCCCCCTACTTTCCAGAGGTATGGCTAATAACCTTTACTTACATTCCTCTTCCCAACTGTCTCCTGAAAGAACAATTAAGATCCATCTGGGATTAATTATAGCAATTCTTGAATTTGAACTTGCAGCCATTACCCAATAGAGGTCACTTATTTTAAATTAACTTTTCTGGTCACAACATAAGTTTGGTTATCTTCAGAGCCCAGTGCAGAGAGGCACCAGCTCACTCAGACTTTTAATTAACTACCTAAATAACCTTCACTGTAACAAGCTGCCTCTGATTTCATGGAGTCATTCATTTGCATTCAGACAAGGATCAAAATACATTGTCAGAACTTCAGGGACTGAATCCTAGAAATCTTCACACAGTCTCTATCAAGGGTGTGAGCCACTTCCCTTTGGTTCCCTCTAATGACTTTTCCATACTTTGTTTAGATTATCCAACATTCATCACAAGTGCAGCTTGTGATTAAACAATGACAACTCATGTCATATGCTGATAGGGAATCGAAAATTGGAGCCAGTATCATATGAACCGAGTACAACACTTTGTCAAATAATTAGGGGAAACCAAAAGAAGATTCCCAAGATGCCCTGCAACAAAGGAGACTTTCCAAAGATGCAGGCTGCAACTGCTCCCTATTTCAGTAATAATACATAATAACACTAGGTACTAAGTCATCAATGAATTAAATTCACAGTGGGAGCTGATCATCCCCCAATAATGATAGTTCTTATTATCAGCTGTTGTTGTTGTTGTTGTTGTTGTTGTTGTTATTATTATCATTATTATTGCTGCTAACAGAGACTGGGCTTTTGAGTCAGTCAAATCTGATTTTGTTTCTTTTTTAATTAATTTTACTGCTACATTTTAGGTATACAATATAATGACATTCATCGTTGGAAATTTGTACCTTTACATAATCTCTCTTGGTTCTTATCAAATCTGATTTTGACTTCAGGCTCCATCACTTTCTGCCTGTGAAGTCTGGAGCAAGTAATCAGTCATCTCTGTGCTTCAGTTTCTTTCCATTTTTCTTTTTTAGATGCCCCCCCTCCCTGCCGGGCTTCAGTTTCTTAGTATGGCAGATAAAATTAATAATAGATCTTACACCATACAGGGTGGTATTGAGGAGTCAATGAAATAAAGTATGTTTAAAAAATCATTTATCACAGTGCTGTGTACATAAGTAGTAGATAAATATTACTTTACATTTGTCCTCTGTTATATCCCATCACCAGGCCTTTGTCCAGGGCAGCTTCCCACAAGGAATCCTCTTTCTGGACCCCTGCCAGCAACAGTTACCCTCAGTCAACCCTAGGCTAAAAGTCCTTTCTTCTCTCTAGAGGAAACCTTTCCTTAGTTTTATCTCCTGCATCTGAACTGACTCAGTGCCCAACCTTTCAGCACAAAATCTTAACATTTCATATTATCATAAAAGGCACCATCAAATGCAGTTTCATAAAAAATCTAAACTTTTCTCTAGGGCACACTATTTTTTTTTTTTTTTTTAGCAAAAGCCGCTTCTTTATTGGTACATTTTAGGTATACAATACATTGACATTTCTCACTGGGAACTTATAACTTTACATGATGCATCTTGGTTCTATTTTTCCCCATTCCTAGCCCTCCCTTCACCCCCTCCACGCTTCACTATTTACAAAGACTTTGTTTCCATTTTTTCCATTTCTCATCATTTTTCTTTTCCCTTCTTTCCTTTCCCCTGCTCCTGCCACTTTCCCTAACCGTTTGGACATTTTCTTCCTATTTTGCATTACCAATTATTCATTCTAATCATTGGTACATTTTAGGTATACA
>NW_004624797.1:1999574-2016283 GCF_000247695.1 Heterocephalus glaber
CTTGTGGTCCCTTACAATTTTGAAGCAGTTTTTCTTTTCCTGGTCACTAATTGCAATCTTATCTTCTATATCTGAAATTCTGTCCTCTCATTGGCTCATTCTGCTGTGTAGACTTTCAATGGAGTTTTTATATCCTGGAAATCTGTTTGCATCTGTTTTATGGATTCCATTTGTTTCCTATGTAGCATTCCATCATGTTCCTGAGCTCCTCTCTAGATTTATTAATCACATCTTGCACTACAAGCACAATCTCTGCTGTTATCTGAGAAATTATTTCTGATTTCATTTTTTCCAGATCCTATTTTGTTGCCAATTCAGGGAGTCCAGGTGGTTGAGTATCAGAGTGTTCCATCTCATTTACTTTTGGGGTTGCTGCAGGTGATCTGGAAGTATGGTTTTGAGACTTGTTTACATGTCTTCTCATTTTGACCCAGGCAGGGGGGTGCTGTTGGCACCCATGTGCCTCACCTCCTCTGAGCTGGGAGTGGTGGGATGGCAGCCTGGAAGCCCCGTCCTCTGGGCCGGGAGCAGCGGGATGGATGGTGGCCCAGAAGCCCCTTCCTCTGGGCTAGGAGCAGCAGGATGGGTGGTAGCCTGGAAGCCCCTTCCTCTGGGCCGGGAGTGGCAGGATGGATGGCACTCTGGAAGCCCCTTCCTCTAGGCTGGGAATGGTGGGCAGATCTAGGGCATACTATTTTTTAAGATCACCATGTTAGAAATATTGATTGAGCATTGCACCAGTGCCACACAAAATGAGTCAAGAAACAAGCAGGGGAGGAAGGAAAGAAATTTAGGTTAACTCCTTATATCACAGGTGCTCTGCTATGAATTTTAAGTGCATTTCTTCCTTTAGGCCTTACAAATAACCTTAAAAGTAGGTGTCATAGAGATCTCTGTTTTACATATTTGGGAAGTGAGGTTTAGAGAGGTAAAATGACTTGTCCATGGTCACTTCAGCTAGAAAAAGAAAGGACTGATGAGTCTAACCCCAGAGCCCACTCTCATCACCATTACGCTTTACTGCACACCTTATTGTTTGGTTTGGCTTTATCAATTACAGAGATGTGTGCCAAGGCAATGTGTAAACTGTAAAGTCCTACATACATGACATAAAGATTACTGCAGTATAGCAGATGCTGTTGATTCACCACCCATGTGCCCATGGTACTAGCCTTTCCTACACATCCAAATGCTGTCCTAATGTAAACATCTGCTGTTCTCCACTTGGCGGCCTTCTCTTATACTGAGAGCGAGATAAGGCAGAAATGTTAGGGAGGAAAAAATATTCCTGACAGTGGTTACTAGCTGATGAATGGAAATTGAAAGTCAATTTTTCTGGACCTTTCAGTTTGTGTGTTTCCCACCACTTTTATAGGTCCCCAGAGCAAATTTGCTCATAATACATCTATATTGGCTTCCTTCCCCTCCCTCAATTGTCTCAGTCCCCCTACCAGTGCTTCCTGGAATCACCTCCAAATACACTACTAGCCATCAAAATTTTGTCTCAGGAACTGTATCTGGGGGAATCCTGCTTGAAACAAAAATCTTGCAGAAATTCCTCTTTTGGCTTCTTTCCCAGAAGTCTGGATGAGTGCCCTAATGCTGCCTCCTAGCTGCTCCAGGATTCTTATGGCAGCTCCTCAAGAAACCACCCTTTATGCTTAATGGTTCTCTAACTTTTCAAGAAGAGCTCACTATTGAGGGTACTGCTTTTAGCTTTTCAAAGTACATATATTATGAGATGCAAAGGTGGTTCTTAAATTTCAGTGTACTTCACAATCACTTAAAATGAGATATTAAAATGTAGACTCTCTGGCCCTAACCCACACTTGTGAATGAGACTCTTTGTAGAAGAGCTCAGATGCCTGCATTTTCACAGATTCCCCAGATAATCCACATAGTGTGCACTTTGAGAAATACTGTCCTAAGATATTCTTGTAGCCTGGGCCTCCAGGGAATATAGATTGTTTTCCTTAGTGTTCTGTCTACCTCCAAGGCTTCTGTGGATTCAAGTAAGAAAGCCTGGAAAACTGTGCCTCCCTATTCCAGAAATAGAATGTGCACATGGCCAAGGTTCAATTGTTATTGTCAGAATGGTGCAGCCTAAGACATCACAATAGTGCTCTACAATGCAGAGGAGAAATCCATCCTCCTGACACTGCCAAATCCCTGCTCTCACTTCTCTCATTATTCACCCCAAACCCTGATCTCTTGTGGTTAAAAAAAAACTGTTATGACTATACCTGCCTAGTTAGGTTATAATCAGGGCTCCTCTGTTTCTGGATGAGAACTTTCCCTTCATGACACACGTGCGGGCGCACACACACACACACACACACACTTCCTTCCCAAGTGTGCTGAGGCCAGGAGGGGAAGGGGCAGTAGAAGGCGCCAATGTGGGTTACTTTGTTGTTGGTTTGCCCCCAACTTCTGGTCATTTTGCACCCTCACTTCAAATATTCAAACTTCAAGTACAAACCTCAGCTCTTTCTTCCAACCTCCAACTCAGTGAAGTGCTATCCTAACCAATGGCCTTAATACTTCTCTGCAGCCAAGCACTGATACCTCTCCATGTCCCTCACCCCACAGCAATAAGAAATCTCTACCTTCTGAGAGTGAGGACATGATGTCAGGAAAGGCTTTATGGAGGAGGCTGCATACGATCTGGACTTTGAAGGGTAGATGTCATTGCTGTGGAGAATAATAAAGGTAGCAGGGACTGCAATGAATAAATAAGGAAAGAGAAGAAAAAGTTTAAGTTAATTGCCCAAAATTACAAAGCAAAATAGAGACAATCCCAGGCAGCCTGGACTGTACTCTTGACCACCATACTCTGTTACCTCTCAGCTATTATGTTCCCTATTTTACCAATGGAAAACTGAGGCTGAGATCTTAAGTACCTTGCCTAAGATTACAAAGCTTACAATTGGCAAAGTCGGGATGCACTGCCTTTAGCAAATCCCATCCTATTTACTATCTAGCTATTTATAGCCCCTCTAACTGAGCTTCTTCCACCAGTTACTTCTGTCACAATTTCTCATAGAGTCAGCCATGGCTACCACCACACCAAATGCATAGAGTTGCTCCAAATAAAAATCTTTCTTCTAGTGTGTAAGCACTGTAAAACAGCAAGACTCTCTGGAAATCAAGAGAAATGACCCTCTGAAACACATGTCTCTTCATTTTCAAAATAGCATTCCATTTAAGTTACCTGTTTGTCAGGTTCCCACTCACAAAACCACAGGAAAAAAATCTTTTGATCTTTAGTTGGAGACAGAGTACTTTCTATCTATAGCAGGTTGTGAGTTAATCATTTTCTCCTCAGTTGTACTTTGTACATATTTCTGTTCTCACACTTCTCCCACTGGGTTATAATTCTCTGTTATTGTGGCTGTCTTTCCCATTTGAGTGTGAGATCCTCCAGGCTAAGAACCAGGTTTTGTGACCTCTCTCTCCCCAGGACCTAGCCTCAGAATTGGCACAGAAAGGGCATTTAACAAATATTCATTAAAAGAAGACAAAAATTAAATGTAATTAATAGAAGCAGCCCTTCTATCCACTAGGGATTTCAAAACATATTCTTCCAGTGGTATGTTGAGAAACTGACTCTTGGCAAAAGAAAAAACCCTTGATTTTTAGTATTGTCTGATTTCTGTGATGTTAATACTACCACTGCTGATTTTAAAACACCAATGGCTTAATAACTAGCTCATATACATCCTGAATATTTAACAATTGACTTTCAAGCCCTCCCTTTGTTGGTCTGAAAGTCAACAATTCTGCCTGGAGTGCTTGAACTGCTTGCATGTCAGTGTGATCACAAAGGTGGGTGAGCTGGCAAAGTGGGGGAAATTATGCCAAGTCCAAATAGCAAGAGGGAAAGACTAAACCAAACACTTGTGAATTAGGAGAATTCTATGTTCTGTCCTCCATAACCTAAGCCTCTGTCATTTGTCATCCATTTGCAAACTGAAATCTACTTAAATGACATGGCTCCCAGAAGAGAAAGAAACCTGCCAAGTAAGAAATTTTCCTGAAAATCAAAGTCCCTCCAAAAAAAAACCACATTGTGTTTCTGAGAGATATTTACTTTTATTTGAAAATATAAGTATGATCACTTACTTTAGCTACCAAAAAACTCACAGATTAGGATGGCAAATGCAGGAAACACTGCACAAATATAAAATGTATTCATAGAGGCATAATAAGAGAATTCAAAGGGAGACCATCCTATCCTCTATATCCTTATGTGCTTTTTCCTCTCTCCTCCCTGCTTGGAGGTACCATTATTCAGCATTGGACCTACTGTCTAATATTCAATCTTATCATTCATGCTTCAATTTTGCACACAATAATGAAACCAAGAAGTAAATGGCAGGACTTGAATCCAAAATCACCTGGCTTCATGGATCACGTTCTTAGTAGTAAATCACCTTTAATAAACACCTATATGTTTTAGAATTCAGGGGTGACTCAGATCACATCTATAAAGAATTTTAGGGTGGGGGGGGGCGGGAAAAAAAAGAATTTTAGGGTGAGCACAGTGGCACAAGCCTATAATCCCAGGACTCTAATCTCAGGAGCATGAGGTAAAAGGATTGCAAGCTCAAGATCAGCCTGGGCAATTTAGCAACTTAGAAAGATCCTGTATAAAAATAAATAATTTTTTAAAAGGCTGGCAATGTAGCTCAATGCAAAGGCCCTGGGTTCAATCCCTAGTAACACGAAAAAAAATTTTTAGACCCTTACAAATTTAAACACTGTAAAATGTCATTTTCAGTGTAAGTCCTCAAGAAACTAAATTTAGAAATTTCAGTTGACCCAGCGGTTCTCCGTCTAGGGATTTTCCGAAAGAGTTAAAGACATCACATTACAGTGATACATTCATACCCATGTTTATAACAGTATAACTCATAATAGCTAAATCTTGGAAGTCCATCAACAGATGAATAGACAATGTGGTATTTATACACAATGGAGTACCACTCAGCCATAAAGAAGGATAAACGAGTTATTTGTAGGAAAATGGATACACCTTGAGACCCTAATTTTAAGTGAAATAAATCAGGCACACAAGCTTAAATATCATGTGATTTCTCCTATATTAGAAACCCAATATCTAAATAAATTAAAGAGTAAAGTAAATGATAATAAGAAACAGAGAGCTCTTTTACAAAAACAAAGGGGACCACGAGATGGAAGGGAAGGGGATTAAAAAAAGAATTAAGAAGCATTACGTGCATGTACCACCTCCCCATAATAAATGTAATCTTTATGTACTCCAAACCATACTAATAAAAATTAAAACTAAAATAGAACACTGTCATTTTAAATGCACTGTATAAAATAAATTTATCACTAATTTGAGAGTATAGCCAATTCAAAACTCAGAGCACAAAAATCAGACCATGGATATGTTGAATAGAAACTAACTTCCTTTTGCTGTATTATTCTAGACTGATCAATAATTGAAACCATACTCCACCTACCCTTTGAAAAAATGACTAGAATATTTCCAAATACAAATGGTGTGTTATGAAAGGTCCTGTAGATGAGGTACTCCAAGGACAGACACAATGCTGGAAGTGCATTAGAGCTGAATAACATTTTATAGGAAGTTGGCTGGTAAGAAAGTTTGGATTTTTTAAGTGTGATTGACTCCATGAGCAAGAGCTCTGACTGATCAAAGCTGCAAGGCCTCTTGAGTGGGGCAGTACCTGTAAGTTACCTTAAGAAATGGTTTTGTAAGTCTCTAAAATTTATCATTTGTACTCAGTCCCAGGCATCATATGCTACCTCCCAAACTCTGTCCATCATTGTGTTCTCCTATGAAGCTTAAGAACCTTTGGAAGTAGATTGGGGTTCATGTTAAAATATGAACCATAAACTAGGCAAACTAACCTTTCATCAGGACAGGGAAACAGGATCTGCATTCTCTTCCCAAAAGACATGATGGCTTTAAGGAAATATTTCCCATGACCCTGATGATACGCAAAAGGATTTTCAGTGACACTTGGAGGAATATGTTTTGTTTGTATACAGTTATATTTATTTTTTTGTAAGTAGTTTAATGGCTATTATCACTTTAGATATGGCTAAATTTAAGTAAAGACGTGAATAACTCTAAAGAAAAATATTAAGTAAATAATAGGATTGCGCTATGTAGATGAGGCACAAATCATTAAGTCTATGAAGTGAAATTTCAGAAATATTGTTGTAGGATTAAAACAATAAGATATACTCACATGTATTTAAATGATCTTTTATCTCTAAGCACAAGAATAATCTGTTGTTCCTTTAACTTACTTGTGGCCATTTATTGTGTTATTTGTGCAGGACCTTTGCTTCTCCTGACATTTATTAAATCTCTCACATATTCTATTCAGTCATGGGGAATCCCATATTAACTCTGGGAAGTGAAACTTCCTGAAAACATGTTCTTTGGTAAAATCTGTCCTCTAATCCACATATGTTAGCATATTATTTAATGACTTCTGAGTTGCTTTCTCTGCATGAGCTTCCCTGTAGACAGCAAAAGCCTGGTAAGATTCCTCAGTTATACCTCCATCCTCCTCCTTTATGAAAAGCTTTAGCCTTTCTTTCTCTGTTTACACCCCTCCCACTCCCACTGCCATTGACCTGACTTGGGTATGGATGATTGGCTCTTCTCACCCTCACTCTCCTCCCATTACTGCCTGTAATCCAGTACATTCATCCAAGTCAGATGACTACAATATGAGGCACTATAATTCAGTCATAGAAGAACATGTGTGTGCAGATTGAGATTATTGGAAAATAATTTTAATGGAATTGACTTCTGATATGTATGTGCTAAAATGAGCAATTTAGTAGCTTGGAATCTTCATTCAAGAAAATAAATGCCTTTTTTCATATCAAAAACTTCTTTTGGAAGAAGTCTAATCTAAGGCATGACACTCATTCAGCTCCCCACATAGCTACAATCAGATAGGGTGTCATAGGACAACAGTATCTTTTTTTTTTTTTCAACTAAGGGAGCAAGAAGGGACAAAGGACCTGAAAAGTGTCTTTTATTTGACCATAAAGAATGTGCCCTGCTCGGCATGGAGGCGCATGCCTGTAATACCAGCACTGGGGAGGCAGAGGGAGGAGGATCACTGCAAGTTCAAGGCCAGCCTAGGCTACATAAGGAGTTCAAGGCCAGTCCGAATCACATGGTGAGACCCTGTCTCAAAAACAAAAACAAACAAACAAAACAGAATGTGCTCTAATAACTTTTTCATAGGGAGAAAATATCCATACATCTCACATACCCACTCTTCTCTCCCAGCCCCTCAAACCTTTACAGGGCACTCAAATCAAAGAGAAACAAATTAAGGTGAACATCAAGCTATGTTCTGTACTGAAGGCAAGATTAATCCTTATACATAGATTCATTTTTTGGCACTGATGTAGGAAATCCAAACATGGACATATTTCGGTCTACAAATAACCTAATCTGCATACCAGATGGATCTAAGGGAGGGAGGACATACACACTTCTTCACACACATATTTTCTTTCTGAAACATGAGCATAGAAAAACAGATGCTTCTGCCTCCCAAAGGATCTATGGGCCTCTCTCAAGTAGTCTTGTGGAGCAGTTTCATTTCCAATTTCTAAAATTATGAAAATGTATAGATTAAACATTAAATGGAGAAAGAAGGTCCTCTTACAGAGAAAACCAACTGAGTATTTTATAAATTATTTTTAACTGCCCAATAATAGTCAACTCTCAGTTTCATAGGGAAGGGGTTGAGGAGGGTCAGTAAAGGGAAGTCTCCCCCAAATGGGTAGTCTATAATTCACTGACTTCTCGGACACATAACTTGATACCATCTGCAAGCCTCAGTGTGTTAGTATGTAAGAACTCTTTCCTCTGCAGAGGAAACTGCTGTTTAAGCTTCAGTGAATGAGGATTGTGATGTTCTTTTTTTTCTTTCAGATGATCTGAGGATAAAAATAAATTTCCTTAGATTAGTGAATTTCATCTGCATTTCACATATTACCCCTTATTACATTTATCATATCTGCCATCACATCAAGTTATCTATCATCTCCAGCAAATCTTACAAAGGCAAAGTGAATAGTACATGGATTTGCAAACTTGGTATTTTTTCTTTAAGTTTCAGTCGACTGGAAAAACAGCTTTTATATTCGAAGTGCTGAAACTAATTCAGAAAGCATTATTATAATTACTGTAAAAGCAACATTGAATATTCTCATGATTACCAGAGTCATTAAATAACCAAGAATACAATTTATGCCTTGTTCATCTGTAACAGATGGAAAGAATAAAGATTTAGGACTAACTGAACAAGAACCACTTCTATTAACTTCACAGTTCTTTTGTACACAGTACTACATACAACCTTCCCGTTCCATCCTATTTCCATGGACCTTGTAGCAAAAATTATATAAAAGGGAAAGGCCAAGAACAAAACGTGGCACTTTTAACAATGAGCTCACAGCAGTAGGATTATAGCTGCCCAACACAAGTAAGATTTCAAGATAACTGAAATTTACCCTCTTAAGTACTGGGAGAGCATTCCTGATGGAAACGTTCCCTAAAACATGATACACATCCTTGGGTTTTTCAGTAGAGACCACTGAAAACAACCACAGCCCGATGACTCAAGCATTCACAACAAGCTTCCATGATTATACTGTGCATGGTACAATGTTGTCTGCTTCTTTTTGTCCCTCCCTTCTCCTGTAAGTCAGTCTGTCATTTCCTCTGATACTAATGTACCTCTTTCTAATATCACTCCCTGCCTCCCTATGTACCCCTTCTAGTTTGCAGCATTTAATTTACTGTGAACTAGAAAACTGAGATTGGTAAGAATTGTATGTTAAATAAGAGTTGAGACAATACTGAAAGCGAGGATGAGGAATTAATTACAGGCTTCAGTGCAACAGCTTTGTGACATCTAAATGCTCCTATCTTTAGATAACTTTGCTATCTCTTCCCCTTTAAGGCTAAGTTTTGAAAGAGTGATGGTGTGAGATAGTTGCATTCAAATAAGTCATTTTGTTGCAAGCAGCCTTTTGGGCATGGATATGGAAGCAGGTATTCTAATGGCTTGAAGTTTTTCTGAACCTAGAAAAAACATCTTAATAAATGACCCCTTCACAGAGGAATACAGCATTACACACATAATCAAACACTTCTGTAGTTCGAGCTAAGATGTCAAGGGCCAGGTTATAGATACAGAAATGGAGGCTCAGCAAAGTTGAGATAATTGCCATCGGGCTCCTTTAACAACGCTACCATTCTCCACTGCTTCCTCTTGCCTTCCCTGTGCTCTCAAGGAAGCTAAGCCTTGCCTCTGGTGAGAAAGACTTACTGGTTTCCTTTGAGCTTCCTTCCTTAGTTCTCTCTAATCTTATCACATGTCCTTAGGAATATTGCTTATTTTTCTGGTGGAACTCAAAACCCTCTTGGTTTTATTATATTGAGGGTTGTCAGTGAATTAAAAATTCAGCAAATATATGGTCCCAACTTGCCAGCAAAAGTTAACAAATGTCACCAGCAAGAATGTTTCTCACAAGCGGACACTGAAGTATACATCCCAGAAGATATCTAACAGCTCATTTTGTGTCATGGCAGCATGAGAAATCACCTCCTCAAGATATTCATTAACCTTTTATTTCCTTCATAAATAATCAGTTAGAAATGTGGCTCATATTTTAAATTAATCAAAAACAATTCTCTCATATTCTCTCTCTCTCTCTCACTATGTCAGCATGATAAGCATATTTAAATCTATTGTTCCACTTCTCTGAACCAGCTTAATCTTTGTCTTTTCCATGAGGCCTCCCTTGGCCATCTCAGGTCTTAAGCACCTGTTCTTCCTCTCCTCCAAGATCTTAGAGCAATTGTTGGCATTTGGCATTCAGCACATACAGATGCTTCTCTACTTATGATGGAGTTACATCCTAATAAACACCTTGTCAGTGGAAAATATCATAAATCAAAATATGTTCAATACGCCTAAACTACTGGAAATCATAGTTTAGCCTGAAGGAGCTCAACTGTGCTCAGAACACTTAATTGGTATACAGCTGGGCAAAATCATCAAGCATAAAGCCTATATTACAGTAAAGTCTTAAATATCTCATGCAATTTATTGAATTCTATATTGAAAGTGGAAAACCTTCCTGAGCTTCCATTTCCCTATTGTTAAGTGAGACTTAATATGCATTAAAGCACAGTTTCTACTGAGTGCATATTGCTTTCACAACATCAAAAAGTAAAAATATCATAAGGCAAACCATTATGAGTTGGGGACCATCTGTATTTAGAAACCATGTCATCCTTTAAAAGACTGAGTCAAGGACATCCTATCCCCTACCTCGTAGTTACCAAAATCCTCAGATGCTTAAGTCCCTCATGTAAAATAGAGTGATATTTACATACAACCTACACACATCCTTCTGTATGTTTTAAATCACCTCTGGATTACTTATAATATCTAATATAATATAAATGTTATGTAAATAGTTGTTATACTATATTGCTTAGGAAAATACTGATGAGAAAAAAAGTGTGTACATGTGTGCACATGTTGAAAGTGTGTGGACATGTTGAAAACGAGTGTGTACATGTTCAGTGCAAACACAATTTTTAGATATTTTCTATCTGTTTTTGATTGAATTTCTGGAAGTAGAACCCAAAGATGAGGAGATTTTGATTGTACTGTCAAGAGTATCCATTACAGAGACAGAGAGACCCAGTCTCTAATTCCAGCTATAGCACTTCCTAGGCCCTAGGCAAATTATTTAAACTCTTTGGGCTAAGATTTCTTTTTTAAAAATGAATTTAAGACTGGGCTATTTAGACTTAACTAAGTACATTAAAACCCATGCAACTTTATTTTTATATTATTTTATTGTGGTGCTGAAGATTGAATTGAGGACATTGAGGATTGAATTGAATTGCATACTAGGCAAATATTAAACTACTGAGACACAACCCGAGGCCCCTGCAATCTTTATGTAAAAAATGAGACTATTACATTTTTCTAGGGATTAAATACATATGTAGAACCTAGTACATTGTCTGGAATATACTAGGTGCTCACATAAGGAAAGTTGCATTTATTTTGTTATAGCCTCATATATAATTCTGGTTTGATATATGTGAGTTTCTAGTGTCTTTCCAAGTTGTTTTTAAACCCTTTGACAGCTACATCCAGGGTGTCCAGTGAGGAATTGATCACGATGGGGATTAATGGCCCTTTACTTCCATGACTTCTTCCCAAAGCCTTGTCCCAAATATTGTATTCATAATTTTGTCTTATTTTTCTTAAAGAAAGACCCTAAAATTTTATTAGCTTCAAGCCAGTATAAAACATGGTTCTAGGGCAGGGGATTTAGCTCAGTGGTTCCGGCACCTGCCTGGCAAGCGCAAGGTCCCAAGTTCGATCTCTGGTACAAAAAAAAAAATGATTCTAGCTCTAATTGTGTTTTTAACCTGTATAGCATCCCTTTCCCTGTTGCTACCACCTGCATCTAGTAGAGTACCTTGCATATAGTTAGTGGTCAATAAAGTATTTTATGAAATCTTTAATTAACCAGAATGTATGCCATACTTTGTTACCAGTCAATGAACCTGAAAACAGGTATTCAGTCAAAAACTTTGAACCAATGTATTTGGTTGGAAAATATTCAGCCCACATACCTATTTTGATATCATATAAATGCACTTTGCAAACTGTAAGGCTTAGTAATAATGCAGTGATACTCATGAAAATTATACGAATGATGAGCCTGAGGAATGGTTTCTCAGCCTTGGCACCAGTGACGTTTTTGACTAGATAACTCTTAGTTGTGGGAACTATTCTGAACATTGGAGAATATCTAACAGCATCCTTAGCTCCTACCCACTAGACACTATTAGCACATGTCCCTGTTGTGACTACCAAAATGTCACCAGGCATCATCAAATTTCCCCCAAGGGAAACCCTCTTGACTGCCTGAAGGCATCGTGAAAAAGACATGCAAATGGTCACAAGTCTTTCATATTAAGGCAAGAAAAGGAAGGCAAGCATTTTAGAAAGGTTTTCAATAAGCAAAAGCAACCTCAGTTAACCTAAAAATCCCATTAACCCCATTCTTTGAGTGTTCTATTCCCTAAGCATTCCAGATAACAAAAATGTACTGTACATTCTATTTTCTGACTTGTATGCAAAGTTCAGCTCATTTTCCATCTCAACAGATGAGTACAGAAATCCAGTTCATGGGTGGGGGATCTTCAGCTTCATCGCTTTTGCTATCTATTTTAAGTGACAGTGATGCTACTGACCTGGAAGTGCAGAGAACCCCTTTCCCCCTTTTGACATTCTAACTTTGATATTAGCAATTCTTCCTATTTTATCTGACTGAAAGCAAAATACAACAAAAGAAACATGTCCAATTAACTGTCATTTTACTGTATATGAAAGACCTAACACTTTGTTGATCATTTAAAAGCATTTGTTCTAGTCATCCTGCTGATTTTGCAGCTGAATGTGCCCTTCTTGAATAAGCAATATTTCTCATTTCTTCTTTCTCTAGGTTGTGATCCTGGGGAAACATTCAAGAGGTTATCACTACATGCTTGCTAACCTGGTAAGAACAAGCACTTTAGTCTCCCTAGGCAATATACAATATATTCTATTTTGTTTTTGTCATCCGTAATCCAAAAAGGAAATACATGAAGTACCTAATGTATTTTCTAGAAGCTTAGAGAAATGAGTTTAGTAAATACCAAAACCTGTATGTAATAGCTTTATTTTCAATTATGTTGCCTTTATTTTAGCTGTGAAACTATGTTCATTTGTTACCTAAAAATTATTGCATATGATTCCTCATTTTATTATTCTTACATTCAATTTGGATTTGAATTTAAACTATTTTAATCAGGTTTGAAATGTAAATCAAGGGACAGACAACACAGAAAACTGACTCCTACTCAACTGATCCAATTGTATGTACACATCACAACTGGATTTGTCCTTTTAGAAAAAGACTACTACCAAATCTTTCCAAAACCAGATGCCAGAGTAGGTTTCAACATGGTACATTAAGTGCCACTGTCAAAGTGTAAAGGTGCCTTCCTATTTACATAAAATATAACTTGGATCGCAACCTTCAAATTCCCTGCGTCTTTAAAATTTGTGATATTCTAAAAGCTAGTGCTTCATTAAAGTTATTTCCTACCTCTTCTTTATCTGAAAGGATAATTTGTTTATAAATTAACAAAATGGCTTCCAAATTAGTAATATCTGTTTGGCAAAGGTTCTAAATAATACTGTCTTCGTAGAAAGAGAAATATTAAATTATCACTGTAATACTAAGAATCTATTAAATTCTTATATAGCATGAGCTCTAACCTCAATTTTTTTCATTAGCACAACAGAATCATGATCATTATAATGCTCTTAAACCAGAAGTATAGCAACAAAGGTGAAAGATTACTGTAATTATAGTCTTAGTTTTCTTAAGTTAAAGTAAGTACCTTATTTTGTTTTAATAATAAATATTTTAAAATGAGAAAGGAAATGTTACTTAAATCTTTTATGTGAAAGTATGTACATTCAAACACTTGATAAGATGTGGATTAGAGCCACTGCTTTCAAATTATTTCTTCAACAGTCTACTCAAAGTGGAGCACTTCAGTCCATTTTGGGGATAAATGAATAAACACTTTTAGCAGGAGAAATCTTGATTCTTAATTCACATCTGAATATATTCAATTTGGTTTTAGGCAACTTATGAAGGATGTTTTGACTCAATGGAGGCTAGACTAGGGCTGGGCAAAAAGTATTAATGTCACAATAAGGCACCTGAGGCTGCTATTGATGACTTTCAATTATTCTTTCCTCACCCATACATAGTCTGCTCTCCTTCACCCTTTTCTCCTTCATCTATTTCCCCTTTCTCTGCTTTATGTATCCTAGAAAGCATCAAAGTATATAGCATAGTCATAATGTTATAAATGAGTGGTTGAACTATTACTGACAGTACATGAGATGATTTTAGGTAATATCCCCACAAACTTATTTTAACAGTAACATATTTCTTTAATATATATTAGAAAACTATAAAACTAGTACATCAAAATCAAAAGTTTACAGATATTATTACCTCATACACAACTAGAGATTCAACAGAAGTGAAACAATTTTTTAATGAAGTAAACAATAGCATGAGTGATGAAAATATATATCCAAATCTGTTTTCCTGTACAATTCTACAAAAAGTGGTAGTGGTTGTACATGGTTGACTAAAGTTTGAGAAAGAACATTGAACTGGGTATCAGAATGTTTGAGTCCTTTGAAAGTACATGCTAAGACAGAAATAGTGCACAAGACATTTATTAGGAGCAATACTTATGAAAGAAAATACTTCTGAGAGACGTGAGTAGGTAAAGAGCTTCAGACCATAATGCAGGTCTGATACCGCAGAAGGAGAGGAAAAGGAAGGAAGTCGGGTAGAAAGACCCTCAGACTGTTGTGTAGATCTCAGAGAGTCTTGGCCTTCACAACTGGGTGTTCCAATGCAAAGACTGTACATAAAGGACCCCTCTTCTGTCCCAAATAGCAAGCCATTACATTCCCACTTTTCTCAGCTGCTCAGGAAGCACACCTTTCCTCTTGAAGGCTGAGGTAGATCCTGAAGGCACCAGAAGCTGGAGGTTGTCAGTTACCTTAACTTCTCAAGGTAGGTTGTGTTTCAAAGGGAGATCTGGGTAATGCATAGCAATAGTTGTCCCAGTTGGCCTAAAATGACCAGATGATCTATGAAGACCTTTCTCAATCTAGAATTTCAACTTGGCCTCCATATTCCACTGATGATCCTTCAGGTGAGCTTTGGTTTCAACTTTGAGATGCAGAGTTGACACAAATGACAGCCTGCAGAGTAATAGAACTGAAAAAGAGAATTGCTAGGACAAGGTAGGGTGAAAGAGTGTAGACTGAGTGCTGAACACACAATTCAGAATTATGAGACATTGGGGGAATGCCTACTCCAATAAGTAAAATCTGATCCTTCAAAAAGAAAGTAAATGTATAGTATCATGTCGGTCTGAGTAGTGAAAACATAAATTCATTTATCATGCTTCTCTTCCTTTAGTGACCTTCTTTTTATTTGAACTTAGCCATGTGTTTCCATAAGTCCCTGTACTCTGTATCAAATTGCATTTGGGCAACAGAGATAGGAACTGCTCATCTCTGATGATAATAATGGGATAGACTATCCTGTCATGGTTTCCAGATTTTGTAAGCAGATAAAAATACCCCAAACACCTCCAGCAAAGGTATACACACGCAGAGTAAACTAAAACTATTTAAAAGTCATTTGGATGGTCAAAAAAAGGAAGTGAAGCTAAGAAGATGTTTCCTTTCAAGATGAGCCATCTGGCCTTTCAAGATGAGCCAGCTGGGTAAAAGCTGAGGAGATATATATATAAATGCTAATCTGTATCTTGGTGTTACAACAGTACATAACTACTCCTTTCTTTGACAAATGCAAATTCAAGAACATTCACTCTGCCTAACTAAGCTTCCTGGAATCACCTGCACTACAACTCCAAGTGTGCCCTTTGATGTTGAGCTCCATCTATTTGGCAGACTTCCATGTGCTTTTACAGACCTTCCCTAGTAGCTATCTTAAAGCGAGAAGAGTTGAATATTCCAAGAATGCTTCAACAAAGGTTTTTCAAAGTTTAGGGTGTACATATCACAGTGGACAACAAACTGCAAAAAAACCCTCTTAATTTGCTAAAAGCCCTGGGGGGAAAATAAGATTGTACCAAGAACAGGCCAGAAATGTGGTCTGCTTAGGCCAGCAGTTGACATCCCAAAAGAGCAAGTAAGTGTCTTACAAATTCTGTATCAGTCCGTTACGTCTTTTTTTAGAGGGTTGTTCCATTATGAAGTGTTGTTTTCTCTTGCAGGACTCCGAGGCAGTTTCTCTACTGCAGTCTAGGAGGTAATAGGCTTGTTCTCCTTCTCCCCAAATGCCCCCAGGAGAGTGAAGTATTGCTACAACATGTCAATCAAGCAGCCTCACTTTCTCTCTTAGCAAGGTCTTGGATCACGATCCTTTACACTGTACTGCCAGCCATGTTATATCACATAATTGAATATTTTTCCTTTTTGTCAAAAATAATAGTTCAGACATTGTGCACAGAACCCTAGACTAAGATTAAGAATAGATGCAAAATGAGGTGAAACGAAAAAAATAAGATTTGGAGCTCATTTAACTCACCTTATGATAAGCCAAACCTCTCTGGACCTCAACATGTTAATACTGATGTTGTACAATGATTTACTTAACACTTTGGGGAAATAACTGCCCTGACATCAACTCAAGACACTTTTATTGCTAATGTAAACAGTTTTTGTAATGGCAGTCAGCAAATAAAGGGATGCTTATCATCCAAAAACCAAAAATGGAGGGTCCCAGAACCCAGAAGGAAGCTCCCCCACCGCCATCCCAAGCTCCTAGGTCAGAGAAGCTGAGCCGGTCCCAGCACCTAGAAGGAAGTTCCCTGCTGCCATCCCAAGCTCCTAGGGCAGAAAAGGTGAGCCGCGCGGGTGGCAGAAGCACCCACCCCCAGTGGAAATGAGAAGACATGTAAACAAGCCTCAAAAACAGACTTCTGGATCACCTACAGCAACCCCAAAGGGAAACGAGATGGAACA
>NW_004624797.1:2020878-2035155 GCF_000247695.1 Heterocephalus glaber
CAAAATTCTACAAGCAGTTAGAGAAAGGAAACAAATCACATACAAAGGAAAGCCCATCAGAATCACAGCAGACTTCTCAATGCAAACCCTCAAGGCGAGAAGAGCTTGGAGTGACATATTTCAAGCCCTAAATGAAAACAGCCTACAATGCAGATTGATGTACCTTGCAAAACAATCCTTCAAAATTGGTGGAGAAATTAGATACTTTCATGACAAAAACCACCTTAGGTGGAATACCAAACCAGCACTCCAAAAAATTTTAGACAATATTCTAGGAAAAGACAACAAGGATCACAACCCAATGAAGCCCAGCAGAATGAATGTATCAGGCACAACAAAAAATTAAATGAAAGGGGGAGAATCCAACAAAAACAAAAAGTCATGACAATGATAAGTCAATACATATCAGTTATAACCATCAATGTGAATGGTCTCAATTCACCAATCAAAGAAATAGGCAGAATGGGTCAAGAAGCAAGTTCCAGCAATATGCTACATACAAGAAGAACACTTAATTAAAAAAGAAACTCATAGACTGAAAGTTAAAGGGTGGAAAAAAATACACATTGCAACAGGAACCAAAAAAAAAGAATAAAAGCAGGAGTAGCTATCCTCTTTGCAGATCAAGTGGATTAAAGACCAGCACTGATTAAGAGAGACAAAGGACACTACATCCTTGTAAAGGGAACAATCCATGAGGAAGAGATGACAAACATAAACATATATGCACCACACTCAAGTGTGCCCAACTATATAAAACAAATACTAACAGACATGAAAAATAAAATAAGCACTAATACAATAGTAGTGGGGGACCTCAATACCCCACTGTCACAAATAGATAGATCAAATAGACAAAAAAAAATCAATGAAATACTAGAACTCAATCAAACTCTTGAACAAATGAACTTAACAGATGTTTACAGAGTGTTCCATCCCAGAAAATCAGAATACACATTCTTTTCAGCTGAACACAGGTCATTCTCCAAAATAGACCACATCATTGCTCATAGAACGTGTTTAAGTAAGTGGAAAGGAATTGAAGTTATCCCCTGTATATTATGAGATCATAGTGTGATGAAATTGGAGATCTATAGCAAAAGAAACCCCAAGAATTTCATAAACACATGGAAATTGAACAAGACACTTCTGAGTAACCAATGGGTCACAGAGGAAATTAAAGAACAAATCAGACAGTTCCTACAATTAAACGGCAATGAAAATACAACATATCGGAATCTATGGCACACAATGAACACAGTCTTACGAGGGAGATTTATAGCAGTGAATTCTCATATTAGGAAAACATAGCAAGCCCAATTAAACAACGTGATGCTGAACCTCAAGCTTCTAGAAAAAGAAGAGCAGGATAACCCCAGAGCTCACACAAGGGTGGAAATTATGAAGATCAGAGCAGAAATCAATGCAATGGAGTATAAGAGAAAAATACAAAATATCAATGAAGCCAAGAATTGGTTCTTTGAAAAAATAAACAAAATTGACACACCCTTAGCCAACCTTATCAGAAAAAGTAAAGAAAATGCCCTAATGCATGCAATTAGGAATGAAAAAGATGAAATTACAATGGACCCAGCAGAAATCCAGAGGATCATGAATACCTACTTTGAGAAGCTACACGCTAATAAGATGGAAAACACAGAAGAAATGAACAGATTCCTAGATATGTATGAATTACCAAAGTTGAATGAAGAAGACCTAATAATTCTAAATGACCCAATGTCAAGCAATGAAATTAAAAACTTCCCAACTGAGAAAAGCCCAGGTCCTAATGGCTTCACGACTGAATTTTACAAGACATTTAGAGACGAACTACTGCCAATACTGTTTAAACTCTTCAATGAAATTGAAAGGGACGCAATACTCCTGAATTCATTCCTGGAAGCAAGCATCACCTTGATACCTGAAGCAGAGAATGACCCAACTGAAAAAGAGAACTATAGGCCAATCTCACTAATGAACACAGATGCAAAAATACTTAATAAGATACTGGCAAATAGAATGCAGAAGATCATCAAGAAGACCATACATCCTGACCAAGTGGGATTCATCCCAGGGATTCAGGGATAGTTCAACATATGCAAATCAATAAATGTACTACACTATATCAATAGAGCCAAGGACAAACCCATATGATCATCTCAATAGATGCAGAAAAAGCATTAGACAAAATTCAACATGCTTTTATGATAAAAGCCCTACAAAAAACTGGAATAGACAGTCTCTATCTCAATCTGATAAAAGCCATCTATGAAAAACCAACAGCCAATATCATACTAAATGGTCAAAAACTGAACTCCTTCACACTAAAATCAGGAACAAGACAAGGATGTCCATTATCACCACTCCTGTTCAATATAGTCTTGGAAACATTAGCCCCGGCAGTTAGACAAGAGAAAGAAATAAAAGGAATAAAGATAGGAAATGAAGAAGTCAAATTGTCATTCTTTGCAGATGACATGATAGTCTGTATAGAAGACCCCAAGAACTGCACCAAAAGTCTTCTAGACTTAATAGCCAAATTCAGTAAAGTACCTGGATACAAGGTCAACACACAAAAATCAATAGTTTTCTTCTACGTGAACAACAGACTCACTGAGAGAGAAATAGGGCAAACAATTCCTTTCAAAATAGCATCCAAAAAATGGAAATACCTAGAAATCAACCTAATGACAGAAATCAAAGACCTCTTCTCTGAAAACTATAGCACTCTGAAAAGCAAGATTGAAGATGATATCAGAAAATGGAAAGACATCCCTTGCTGCTGGGTAGGAAGGATCAACATAGTGAAAATGGCCATACTTCCAAAACTGCTATATAGATTCAATGCAATCCCAATTGAAATCCCAGCAGCATACTTCACAAACCTTGAGAAAACAATCCAAAAATTCATTTGGAACAAGAAGAGACCCAGAATAGCAAAAGCAATTCTAACAGAGACATGGCAGGGGAGTATCACAATCCCCAACTTGAAACTATACTACAAAGCCACTGTGATAAAAACAGCATGGTACTGGCAAAGAAACAGAACTGAGGACCAGTGGAACAGACTAGAAGTTGCAGAAACAAGGCCAGACACACTCAGCCATCTCATCTTCGATAAAGGAGCCAAACACCCTCACTGGAGGAAAGATAGCCTCTTTAATAAATGGTGCTTGAAAAATTGGGTTTCAACTTGCCAAAGATTAAAACTAGATCTATATCTCTCACCATGCATTAAACTAAAATCAAAATGGACTAAAGATCTAAATATTAAAATAGAAACTCTGAACTGGCTGGAACAGAGGTTAGATCGAACTCTTGAAGACAGTGCTGTAGGAAAAGATTTTATGAACAAAACCTCAGTTGCCCGTGAACTAGCACAAACAATCAACAGGTGGGATCTCTTCTTATTAAAAAGCTTCTGCACAGCAAAAGAAACCACCAACAGTGTGAAGAGACAACCCACAATGTGGGAAAATTTTTTCACCTGGTGTTCCTCAGACAAAGGTCTACTATCTAGAATCTATGAATAACTTAAAGAAATCAGACCTCCCAAATTTCAAGACCCAATCCAAAAATGGGCATCTGAAATGAACAGGCATTTCTCAGACAAAGAAGTAGAAATAGCAAATAAATATATGAAAAAATGCTCAACATCACTGGTCATTGGAGAGATGCAAATGAAAACAAAGCTGAGATTCCACCTCACTCCAGAAAGAATGGCTGCTGTCATGAAATCAACCAGTAACAAATGCTGGCGGGGCTGTGAGGAAAGAGGAACCCTGCTCCACTGCTGGTGGGAGTGTAGACTGGTGCAACCACTGTGGAAATCAGTATAGAGATACCTCAAAGAACTAGGGTTAGAGGTCCCATTTGACCCAGCTATTCCCCTGCTGGTATCTTTCCCAAAGAATTAAAAGCATCATACCAGAGTGACATATGTGCACCCATATTCGTAGCAGCACAATTCATGATAGCTAAAATGTGGAAACAACCCAGTTGCCCATCAACTGGAGACTGGATAAAGACAATGTGCTTTTTAAATATAAAATGGAGTACTACTCAGCCGTAAAAAAATGAGAAATTAGAGACATTTATAGCTAAATGCATGCACATTGAGGCAATACTCTGAAGTGAAATAAATAGGACACACATGTGTAAATACTGAATAGTTTCTCTGGTGTGAGAAACTGAAAGTGTAAATAAGGACTAAAAGGTATAAGAGATAATGTGAAATAGGAAGAAGAGGGCAAAGGGGAAGGGGAAGTGGGAGGGGTAGGGGAAAGGAAAGAAGGGAATGGAATTAATATGAGAAAATGGAAAAATGGAAACAAAATGTTTGTAAATAGGGAGGGATGGAGGGGTTGAAGGGAGGGCAGGGGAATGGGGAAAAAATAAGAACCAAGAGAGATTATGTAAAGATGCAAATTTCTGATGATGAATGTCAAAATAAAAATTAGAAAAAAGAATATAGTCATTGTAAAGATAAATATTAATTACAGTTCAGGTGGTCCACCTACACAGCAAATTAAACCTGGAAAGGTACCATACTAATAAGCAAAATTTGGAAAACCGTCTAAGAGGCACTTCTAGTTCTATGTGTCTTCCTTCTTGGAAGTCAGTTTCAACAAGGGTAGCCCAGGAGTGATGGTATAGGCACAACAGCTGAATGAATGCTGAGAACAAAAATGAAGGGGCAAAACCAGAGCCCTGTTATCCTTGGGGGTAGAAAGTCATAACACAGACTAAACCTTTAAAAAAAGTCCATATAGCCAAAAAGCAAGAGGGATGTGAATGCTCTCAGCCAAGTTCTAAACAGAGATGAAAATCTGAAGACTCAATCAAAGTAGTTTAGTGGTTGGCAAAGATGAATTTTGAATCTAGGTGGAGGTGGTCCAACAACAGATGTTTGGTAGCCCTACACACACACACACACACACACACACACACACACACACACACAGAGAGATTTTTTAAAATCAAGCAATTGAGGTACCTGGGTATTAACAGGGCTTATTTGGTACTGCACCAGTTAACCACTGCCTTAGAAAACCTGACAGTTTACCTGCCTAGATGGAGCCTGGTCTCACAGTTAGGGATAGTTGTTGGCTCTTCGAGTGAAAGTAATGTCAGCTGCTAGCAGTAAAGAGCAGCAGAAGCAGACAATAAAACAGGTCCTTGTGCTAGAGGAGAAAAGGGAACGAATTAATGTGTCTTAGACTCTTCCCTGCTGCACTAGCTATTTTCTTTAGACTTCTCATTTGATCTACCCACTTCTCCAAGTCTTATACAGATCAAGAAATAGGCTCTGAAAAGATGTTTAACTTGCCCAAAATCTCAGATAATCTGCTGCCAAGCTGTGGTTGGTTAGAGTGTTGGTGGAGCACCTTGTTTTGTCTCCTTTACCTACTGAAACATCTCAGTGAGACCAAAGGATGGCCCTACAAAGGTTATATATGACCATTTGCAAAGACACAAGTGTAAATGAATGAAATACAAGCTATAAAGTTATGAGAAGTTATCAAAAATAAAAGGACTTTAAAAACAAGGACAGCTTTGTGAATCTGGAATTGAAACCTGACCAATATGAAATGTACTGTATCTTACCAAGCATCCATTCTCTCTCTATATATATAGATAGATAGATAGATAGATAGATAGATAGATAGATAGATAGATCCTCTCTTCTCCTCTCCTCCCTTCCTCTCTCTCTCTCTCTCTCTCTCTCTCTCTCTGTCTGTCTCTATCTCTGTCTCACACACACATTCTTTCTCTTGCTCTCACTTCTCTCCTTTTCTCCCCATTCACCTCTTTCCTATTATTAGTATGCCAGGAAATAATTAGGGGTACAAATGACACCTATTTTTATTTTAGTAAGACAAAAACATTGCTCATAAAATAGAGCCCAAAGAAACAGCCAGGAGTAGCCTAAGCTTGAAGAAGTGAACTCAGCAGCTTACCACATCTCAGAATGTACCTCAAAAAGAGAAGGGCTGCTTTGTTTAGAGCAAACGCAAATTTGAATGAGATTGAGTTGTGCTGTTTTACTTGCCAATAACAATTATCCCCTTCTGCTCCCTTCTCCTTCCAGGTCTTCTTATTCTGTTCTCTACTTTCCCTTCCTTTGTTCTCCCATGTTGAATGTTCTAAATAAAAATTCCAATACTCAAAGCCATGTGCTGTGATCACTGACACCTCAGCAGATGGCATGTAAAACACAGAGCTCCCTGGGCTGGAGTCTGGCTTTGTAAGCAAGAGAGGTGGGCTTGGATGGAAAAACTCCAACTGGGCAGAAGGGCCATGGAGCCCAATCACCTCTCCTGAGTGTACAATCTCTCTGGTGGCTCAGGATTCAATTTTGTCTCCAAAGAGATACGGCACAGCAAAATACCAAGGGGATGATGAGTGGGAATTGGGCTGGATTCCAGCTTCCCACCATACATTTAGAAGGCCACAGGCATTTGTCAGCTTAAAGTAGCCAACTTTGAGACATTCATCCTTCCTTTCCCCAAATGCCTCCATTACAGTAAAATATTGCTTTCCCCTTCTCTCTTTCCCTGGTTTCTCTCTCTCCTTCCCTTCCTTCTTCCCTCTTTCCTGCAATTAACAAGAAAAGATCACTTCCTACTCAATGTTCTAACAAGATGAGTTGAAAGAATTCTATCTTCTCCCCCAGGCTTCTACATCATGTCCTCTAAAATAGTGTTGTGAACTATTTGTGAAGATGAATGACTTTTCCCCCAAATTTTCATGGACCAATAAAAATGCAACAAAAATAAATTATTTAAAAATGAAATAAACAGAATAAGACATGTAAAATATAAGTCCAGTCATTTTAGGATTACATCCTACAGCTTTAATGTTACTATGCTAAGCACTTATATAAGTTGATAAAGGCTTACTCTCAATTTCTTTCTTTATATCATCTCAAATTAGTAAAAAACAGCAAACCCACAGTACTCTGCACACATTTGGAGTGGCACTGCTCTAAAGATACTTATAGTAAATTTTCCCTTTCTACTTCATTTGTGATCCCAAAATCTTATTCATTCCACTGCAAGAAAGACAAAAGATAGTGTCCTTGAGAAACTTATAATCTTATTGGCCAGACTAGGCCTGCACGGTGTCTGATAATTAGTGTGGCGATAAGCAAGGAAGGAAGAGAAGACAGAGTGTAGGAAGACAATAGTTTGCATAATTAGGCCATAGTAAGACTTTTAGAAAAGGTGACTTCCAAACAATGATCAAAAGGATAAGAAAGATACAGTTCCCAGAAGGATCAGGGAGAGTTCATGCACTGGGAAAAGTATATGCCTGGATCTTGAGGCAGAAAAGAATTTGATACTTTCCCTGAACTGTGCATGAAGGCAATTTCGGCTAGAATAAATTGAGAGATAAGGCAGATTTAAGTTTATGAGACCAATATAAGGAATATTAGCTTTTTAACAGCAATGGAAAGCCACTGAAGCGATTCAAGAAGGGTAACAACATGATCTGATTTATGCTTTCAGAAGGACAATGCCATATCAATGAATTTTATAGTATATAAATTATATCTCAATAAAGCTGGTAGTAAAAAAGAGATCCACGAATATGACCCCACTAATAGCACTTGTATTAAGTTGCAATTATTTATTTATTCCTAAAAATAACTTTCAATAGACTGAAATGCCAAGGCAGTGACAAAGTTTGATATGGCTAGCCATTATACCAATAGATTTAGAAGATTTCCAAGTATGTGTGTTGAATGGATTAGGAAATACAACAATTAGTGAAAAAGCAACCAGTAATCAAGTGCTAGTTTGCATGGTATAATCTTCTACTCTGCATATTATACCCTCCCTGGAAGATGGAACTACTTTCTAGGAAAAGACTTGTGTCTTTCATTAACAACCTGATAACTTGAGTCACCACAATTACTATACATTTCTGTATTGAAGCATCAACAGATGAATAATTCAAGTATTACCAAAGGCAAAGCAGTCTTCATCCAAACTGTGAAATAGATAATTCTTTGGCAGCCTTCCAACCCTCATTCTATGGTTTTTATCTTCCCTGTAGACAGGCCACCTTTCCCATTTCTCCCCCAGTATCTATCATGAATTCAATGAAAGACCAACTTATTTTGTTTCAGCTTTCCTATATGTATAAAATGCATGCTAAGAACAGTACCATAAGAAGAAAATCTTCACATAATATCTCTAAAATAAGTGCTCCAAAAGTGAGCCCTGAATAAATTCATTTCAAATTCTCAACTATCTATGGTGTCTGTAGGAAAATGAATTGCAGTGGGATAATACCAGTCATTTGAATCTTTTGAAGACTGAGTTGTCTGGCTAGTCTCAGATCAGAGATGGTCTGTTTAAGATGACCTTGGAGAATCAACCAAGTATATCTTGAAAGACCCTGCAGGAACTGCTCAGGCACAAAGGTCACGGTTGACTTTATACAACTGTGTTCAGATGTGGGAAACTGTACTGTCACGAACAGATGTGATGTAATCAAAAAGTGATACCACTGATGAAATATAGCAGAACTTATAAATCCAAATGAGTAATTTCCCTCTCGAAGAAAGCATCTATGAAAATTATACCAATAATTCTAAGAAATACTACTATGTCAATTACCCAACAAAATCATTAATTTCAACTGAACAGAACTGGTGAAATGCAAGCAGTATTAGAATTTGATAACTTTAGTCTTAGCACACAAAAGAGTATCTAATCATCACTTCTAATTATTAACATCTCTATGAAATAATTAAATGGGCTTAGCAGAAATTCCACTTAGCACAACAGGGAGCTTGGGAACTTAGAGTTACTTAACAATAACAGTGTAGAGTACACAGACGTACTTGTGGCACACAAGGCATGGAAAAGCATGCAAATAAAGAAGACAGGAGTTGCTGAGTAGTCATCAAAACATGTAAAAGTCTATGTAATCATTGGCCAAACAAAAGGAGCACAACATTTGGTACAAGATACAAAGATAAATTTGATACAGATGTTTCTTAATCATTATTTTACTAATTGAAAGTGTTGGTAAAGAGGCAGAGGAAAGATAAGTCATACATTGTTGGTGTTAGTGCAGCCACTATGAAAAATTAGATGGGGTTTCTTCAAAAAAACTAAAAATAGGATTATGATATGATACAGTATTCCCACTTCTGAGTATACAGATGCTTCATGATTTATGTCAGCATTACATCCCAAAAAAGCCTTCAGAACTGAAAATATGTTATGTGGAAAATGCATTTAATACACCTAACCTATCAAACATCATAGCTTAGCAACACAATATACTACAGGTATGGGTTGATTCCCCCTGGCTGACTAGGATCTGTGGCTCACTGGCACAGCAAATCATCATGAAAGAGTATCATACCGCATATCCCTAGTCCAGAAAAGGGTCAAAATTAAAAATTTAAAGTATGGTTTCTATTAAATGTGTACTACTTTTACACTACCATAAAGGCAAAAACATAAGTTGCATCATAGGTGAGGCCTGTTTGTATATCCAAAGGAAATGAAATCAGTATGTTGAAGGAGTATCTGCACATCCACGTTCATCATACCCTTATTCACAATCACCAAGTATGGAATTAATCTAAATGTCCATCCGTGGACAAACAGATGAAGAAAATATAGTGCATGAATATTCAGCCTTTAAAAGATGGGAAAGCCTTTGTAATAACATGGATGAATCTGGAAGACATTATGCTAAGTGATAAAAGTCAGGCACAGAAAGAAAAATATCGCATGATTTTACTTATAGGTAAAATCTTAAAAACTGGAACTCATAGAAGTAAAGAGTAGAATGATGGTGACCAGAGGCTAGGAAAGGTGAGAAGGGAGGGATTGGAGAGTTATTGATCAAAGGGTACAAAGTTTCAGATAGAAAAGAGAAATAGGTCTTGAGATCCATTGAACAACAGAGTCACTATAGCCAATAATAATATGTTGTATATTTCAAAGAGAATAAATTCCAAAAAGCTCATCATAAAAAATGACAACGAGGTTACAGACATGTTAATTCATTTGGTTTAGTCATGCCACATTGTGAACATATATCAAAACATCACAGTGTACCTCATAAAGGTATAAAAAATTTTTGTCAAAATTAATATTAGTAGTAAAGAAAAAAAAGAAAAAGGTCCTTCGAGAATTAAATTTCAATAGAAATGCCTAGACTAAAAAGTGATTAAATTGGGGTCCTTTCTAGATAATAAGAACAGATGAAGATACCAAAACTAAAAATGACATGATGTGTCTAAGGCCATGAGGTCTGCCAAAAGAAATGAAAATGAAGCCAGAGAAGCAGAAGATAACAGATAATGGAAACCTGAGAGGCAGCAATTGGAGTGTGTCTGACCTGAGGATGCCTCATAGGAACGGCTTTAGCTGATTGGATGGAGCTACATCCTACTTATGGGTATTTCTGGCAGGAGGGAAGAATGAGAATATAACATTCTGGAAAGGGTTGCACTCTTTTATCTATTTCCTTAAATCATATGTTCGGTGGCCATTTGTGTGATGCCAGTCCATGACAAACTGCTGCCCTCACATGAAAGTGTTCTTTTAATAGTCCCCTTTTAACACACACCTATCCTTCTTTTTTTACCCTTTTTATTTCCTGGATGTGGGATGATCAGTGCTGAAATTGTTGGGACATTGCAATAAATCACAGATTGTATTTTACTCATATCAGCTAGAGAATCTAGCAGTATGTGATGGAAAAGACAACATACCTTGAATCATGTTAGAAGGCAAACAAATAAACTAGGAGTCAGCCACCTCCTGCCCAACAGTAAGCCCCACTCTCCTTTCTTCCTTCATTCTACTCATGATTTTCACATATTCATTTTTCTTGTTCCCTTCCAGGTTTTTGGTAGCTCATTTCTGTTTCATTATTTTATTTATAGAGATTTCAGGGGGGTGGGAAAATATTCTCATCTATATCTCTGCAGGTGATCAGGCAAAATAAAATGCAAGGAGCATTTATGAGCAAGTAAAATAATACCTGTAGTTGATGCCATGGAAAGAAAGGCAGGACAAGAGCCAGTCAACTCCAGCCCCTAGTAAAAATTATTCCACTTTCATTATTCAATTTCTTACCACAACCCTGGCTTTTTAAAAAAAAACCCTCTTAAATTCTAGATATATGTTGGTGAGCTCTGTTATATCAGTTCTTTGCTGAAGTTGTCCAAGGAATCTAGTCTCAGTACCTGCAGGCTGTGCCTGTGCATACTTCCCATAGAATCTAGCAGTATGTGATGGAGAAGTAGCAGGTTTGGAGCCATGTTAGAAGGGAAACAGAAGAACCATGAATTGGCCAACTCCTAACTTTAGCATTTATCCTCAAACTTTCATCTTTCTACCAATAGCCTTTGCACATCTCTTTTTATCTTTCATCTTTCAGACATTCTGTAGTCATTTTTATTTGTTATTTTTTTTATATTTTCAGTCAGCTCAGCCAGATATTCCCTCCCACCTTTGAGCCTGCAAGTGGTCAGCTCAAGAAACGAAAACTATTAAGTTTGTGAATAAGTGAAATGGCTTAAAATGTTGTGATAGGAGGAAAAGCAGGATGAAGGGCCAGTCAACTCCTACCCTTCATGGGAAAATGGTCTGCTAAAACAGTAAGCACATTATGCGTCTGCTACATCAGTGTCTTTGCTAAAGTTGTTCAAACAACCTAGTCTCGCTTTCCTATACCTTGTACTTTCTATTTGTGTGTATCAACCATATGATCCAGAAGAATGTGACAAAAAAACAAAATATTTAAAAATATTTGGGAGGGAAGGGGGTGAACCAGAAGATAGAAAATTCCTGCCATTTGTTTGAAAAATGGATCCCTAATGTTTCCCTCTTGCCATCATCTGCATCTTTTTGTTTACGCTCTTATACTTGGTGATAAGCTCTTTTATATGAGTATCTTTGCTGAAGTTGTCTAAAAAAATCTAGTTTGTATTTTTTGTGGTCTGTATTTATGCACATGATTCATTGAATCTAAGAAGTATGAGGACAGTGCACTTTGAACCGTGTTAGATGAGAAAAGAGGAGCCAAGAGCCGGTAACTCCTGCCCAGCAGTCAGCACTCTTCTGCCTTCTGTTACTCTACCCATGGCCTTCTCCACTTCATTTTCCTTTCTTACTGCCCATGTAATCAATGGGCATTTTGGAGGCATTTTTTTTTTAAGAAACTGGTGTGTTTGGGCCAAATATTCCCACCTATAGCTCTGTTTTCCATCCCAAGAAGTGAAACCTAGTTGCATTTATGGACAAGTGAAATGTCATGTTATGACAATACAGACCTTTATTAAAAAGTAATCTTCTTGGGCCAGGAATTTACCTCAGTGGTGAAGCCGCCTACCTCGCAAGCACAAGATTCTAAATTTAATACCCAGTACCAAAAAAATGTATTCTTCTTGCCACAACCACCATTTTCCCCCACTTTCACCTGGATATTTAGCATTAATCTCTCTTTTATTAGTGTCTTTGGTAATCTCATCTCAGTTTTCTGTATCTGTAGACTATATTTATACAATACAAATTAGAATCTAAAAATGTGGTAGAAAGCACAACACACTTCAAACAATATTGCAAGGGAAACTGGTAAAATAGGAGTCTGCCTAATCCAGCCCATCATACATCTTTTCCCTGCTAACTACTGCTGTATTTTTCTTCCAATGTCCTTAGCTTTATTTTCTTCTTTTATGTTCCAGATATTCAGTGGTCATTTCTGTTGTGTTATTAATATAATGAGTTCAGTGGAGTTGGGCCAAATGTTCTTATTTGTTGTTGTGTAAGTGTCAGCTCAAAAAGTGAAACCTAGGAAGAGGTTCTGAACAAGTGAAATGCCTTAAAATTTTTCCATAAGAAGAGAGGCAGCATCAACCACCAGCCAACTCCTGCCCTTTTTACAAAATGTGCTTCCAAATATTCCTCTTCATATCATGTCCTGATCTTTTCATTCAATCTATTCCCTTGTGGATATTTTTTGGTCAACTCTGTCATATTACTTTATTTGCTAAAGCTCTCCAGAGACTGAAGTCTCTTTGGTTACATCAGACTATTTCTTCTAATTTCCATCATCCTGACACTTTGGCCCTTCCACCGCTACAATTCTATTGCCTTCCTCATACACACAGTTTATTGCCTGGGCTCTTCTCTGGTTTATTATCTTTAGATTTCTTTCCAAGATTCATACTCTCAAATTTATTACCTTGATTATTGTGGGTATTTTGCTCAATTAAAAATATTTAATGAGCTAGTATAGACATGCATGTTCCCCTAATATTTTTAGACATTAATAAAGGACTTTCAGGAGCCAGACATCTCCTGTCCTTTACTGAGATCCTCAGTCTTAAAATAACTATGATCCCTACTCTAATGTATCCATCTCTCACATTTGCTAAATGTTTCATAGTCTCCTCTTTCCTGTCAATGTCTTTGCTAAGCCTGTGGGAAAAATCAGGCCTCTGTTTCAATCGTCATAGAGCATGGTTTCTCACAATATAAGATGGTAAT
This sequence comes from Heterocephalus glaber, assembly GCF_000247695.1. The sequence goes on from NW_004624797.1 coordinate 2,034,408, forward strand.
TTGTGAAGGAAAACAGCACATGCATTACAAATTTGAATTTGGGCAGAAGGTGGTCCAGGAGCCAGGTGACTCATACCCTTTATTCAATATATTCAGCACCTCTTTCCTAGCTCCCATCTTTCTAGCACTGATCTTCCTCCCTTATTTTCCCTTCCATTGTGCAAATGTTCAGTATTTGTTTTTGTTGTATGCTGGTGTATTTGCAGAACTTTTACAGAGATTCAGTCCTAGTATTCTCAACTTGAGACTCTTATGTAGCCAACTCTTAAAGAAAAATCTAGAAAAAGTTGTGGACAAATTGAAATACCTTAAAATAATTTGAATAACAGATGAACATAGACCAGCCATCAGCCAACCCTCACTTCTAGCCTGAACTTATTGGGGGTTTTTCCACTAAGTTTACTGATACATTTTAAATATAAAATACAGTTACATTCATCATTGGGATCTTGTACCTGTACGTGATGCATCTTGGTTCTTATTTTTTCCCCTTCCCCTGCCCTCCCTTCACCCCCTCCACCCTTCCCTATTTGAAAAGACTGCGTTTCCATTTTTTTTTCTTTTCTTACTTTTCTTTTCCCTTCTTTCCCTTCCCCTACCCCTCCCACTTCCCCTACTCTTTAGACCTTTTCTTCCTATTACACAATATCAATTATTCATTTTTTTAAATTACAATATCAAAATTTAGAGGACATTACCACAGATTTTACAGAATTTAAAAGGATATAGAAAGCATATTACAAAAATC
>NW_004624797.1:2050631-2098629 GCF_000247695.1 Heterocephalus glaber
AAGGATGGAGGGGTTGAAGGGAGGGCAGGGGAAGGGGGAAAAATAAGAACCAAGAGAGATTATGTAAAGGTGCAAATTTCCAATGCTGAATGTCATTATATTGTATACCTAAAATGTACCAATAAAATAAAATTTTTAAAAAACACAAGTTGATTGAGAAACTTCAAGATCTTCAGTGCCATCATTGAAGTGTGGTAGAGAGATAAGTGTGCCTAAAAAGGTGTTTTCAAACTATAATATGTTTATCTTATATTTGAGAAGAAAACACCAAAGTAGGAATATGTGATGTTGATGTAATGAGGGGAAGCTTCCTGGGAGTCAATAGAAGTGACTGAGAGAAAAATCTGGCTCCTAGGGCTTAAGGCAGAATTGAGAGTTCAGAAACCCTTTCTCCCTCTTTCTCTTTAGTTAATTCTATTGTCATTTTAACTTTTCAGAGGTTGAAAGCAAAGAGAAGTGTGATTCTTATCGACATGAAAAATACTGCTAATGTAGTGCTTCTTGTCATCATTGGCCCCAGGGGCCAGGTTGGTGACAGAAGCATTCTCAGACCCTTTTTCTTAAGGAAGGGGGCTCCAGTTATTCATCCTAGGCTTTTAAAGTCAAGTCAAGCACCAGAGAACCTAACCTTCACACATAACATCAGGCAAAGGGAACTTGATCAATATTCTTGTGTAGTATTTGTTAACCACCGAATATGGTTTGATACAGTAATGATTTAATGAAGAAAACTCTATTTTTTACTTTTATTTATACTTGTGGAATGGGGAGTTGAGTAACAGAGTTAAATTCCAATAGTACCCACTGCTAGACTTTTATATACACAAGCTAGCTACTCAGATTATTTTAGTATAGAGGTAACTAGTGGGAGAAAACACTGCATCTTAGTTTCTCTTATGAAGGAGAAAACAGATCATAACAAATCAATATTTATTTTTAAAACACTTTGTGGTTATCATAAAAGAGAAATAATTCTGTGTTTCAAATTAAACTATTGGCTCCTTGACCAATCTCCTTTGAGTCATAAGCCACTTATGAGAGGAAGAGGAAAAGTGTTATAAATAATAGCTGAAAAAGCTATTTAATTAAAATATTTTCTTAGGCCATCTTCTTATTCATGTTAACAAAATATAAAATTAAAGAAACCAGGGGAGTGGCTATGGGAGAGGCACACAAGAGAAGCTTCTGCATATCGGTTACATTCACTGGTTCAGTTTGTAAATAATCATCAAATTATTGTACAGTCTTCTATATGATTTTTGTACTTCAATAAAATACGTTTAGAATAAAAACAATTTTAAAGAATTGATAAAGATTTGGAAAATACAAGTATATACATTTATCAAAATTCACTGAGGGGTTTATTTAAAATGTTTATATTTCATTGGATATACAGTTTGCCTCAAAAAGAAAAGAAGAAAAAAAAAGAACTGTGCACTAACAAAGTTTGTGCTAGTTAGTGGTATATGTGATGAAGTTGTTAGGGTTAAAGTATACTAATGTCTGCAACTTACTTTGAAATGCACTCCAAAAATGAAATTTTATGATGGATTGATAGGGAAATATTCATAGTAGAACCTGAGTAGTGACTATATGAGTGTTTGCCTTACTTTTCTTGTTTCTGAGACAAAATACCCAGCACCCAAAGCTAGAGGAGGAAAAATATATTGTAGCTCACAGTTTGCAGAAGTAGCAGTGCATAGTTGGCTGGCTCCAAGGCAGGCTGGCATGGCAGAGGGGTGTCACAGAGGAGAAACAGTCCATGGCAGGCAGAAGGTAGCAAAGTAGCAAATAAGCAGCAGCAGCAGCAAGCAACAACAGCAGCCCTCTTCCTGTCCCTTATATTCTCTCCAGGCTACTGGTCCTTTGAGCAGCTAGCATCCACACCCAGGTGAGGCACCCTTAATCCTAGCATCACACCATGAATCAATCCCAGCATCACATCCTTAATCCCTACAGCACACACTCTAGATCCAGATACCTCCAAAAAGCCCTATCTATGACCGCATGAGGCTTTGAGGGGACATCTAGATACAAGCCATAACAGTGTTCATGTACATTTCTTTCAAATTTTATTTATATTTGAAGTTTTTATATAAAAATAGTGAAAGGAATCTAAAATCTAAACAAAGGAGACAAAATTCTTCTCATTTCTGTACAAACAGAAAGCTGGCTTCAGCCCATTGAGTATCCTCATGCATTTGCATCAATGAGCAAGAGACAGGGTGAAGTGTCCCAGAAGACAGTAATACCAGGTGGAGCTGGCAATAGCCAGGTGGAGATGGCTTAAGTGTGAACCCTGGGGAGACTACTTCAAGAGACTTAGGTGGCCAAGACACCCAATGGTAACCAGAGCAAGTTAAGAAGAAAATGAGAGATACTATGCAGATGTTAAGACTCATTTATGGACACATGTGAGACATACCCTGGGTTTTGTACCATTATATACAACCAAGCTGTCAGTTTTGCTCATTGGTATTTCTGTGAATCACAAACATCTAAAGTATTCATCACTACAATATTACTCGATTTGCTGTGTTTGGCATGTTAAGCTGAAGAGAAGATTTTTATAGTCTTCATTAGGGTTAAACTCTTCAACATTTTCCAGTTACACAAAGCATTATATTTGTACTCAATAAAGACTGAATATGAGGTAAATGAAACAAAATGTTTGCTTGAAGTTGGCACTTATGTTTGTCCATGCAACAGCTACACTAAATAAAGCCCCAAGCACTAAAATGGAAGAATGTATATTCGCTCCATCAAATCCAAGGCTTTTTTGATTGCTAATAAACGATCCTAGGAAAGGAAATTTATCTCATCTTTAGCACTCTAACAAGTACAGTGCATAAGAATATATGATCTTCTACAATCATCATTCCCTTTAAATGTCTTTTCAGGGTTTTACCGACATTTTACTGGAAAGAGTCATGCATGGGGGAGCCAACGTTACAGGTTTCCAGATTGTCAACAACGAAAACCCTATGGTTCAACAGTTCATACAACGCTGGGTGAGGCTGGATGAAAGGGAATTCCCTGAAGCCAAAAACGCACCACTAAAGGTAAGGTTCCATGGCATGTACAACCCTAAGGCAGGCTTTTCAAAGCATTTTTGTATGGCCTCTACATACTAATGATCATCCTGTGATCATGAGGTTTTCCTCAGAACTGATTTAAAGAGGCTAAATGAAAACAACAGCAGATGATGCTATTGCATTTGACATCTGAACAACCCAGAATGAGATCTTTAAGATCTAGTGTTCAGGAATGAGTTGACTTAAATTTTGAAATGAATTTCATTTGTAATATGTTAATAATAATCTATAGTATTAAAGAACCTGAGCCAGGCAAAGGGTGGAGGCAGTGGGAATAGGTAAGGAAGATTGAAAGTCTGAAAAAGAAAATTAGATTTTACATTATTTATGTGATTGCTTTGTGTTAATAAGTTCCATGCATCTCAGAATACCCAAGTGAATTAGGCTCTAATGTAGAGGATGTGAGATATATATATATGTATATATATCAGAAATGTTTTCCTGCATACTGCAAAAGTATCTGTAAAATAATTAGTTTACTTAAGTTGCTCATTTTCACAAAATCAAGATAAGAATATTAAAAGCAGAAAGTCATGTTTATAATGCACATCTTTCATACATCCTCCCCTATGGCTAGAAATTCTATTATTTAAAACTTAGGAATTAAAACAGATAAATTAGAGGGAAATTTTTCATGTTACACAAAGGATCTCTCAAATGTATTTTTAAGTAACTTGTTCCCTCAGTGCATTGATTCAAGCATGAAACAACTGACTTTAAATTCTTCCTTCCTGCTACAATAAAAGTATGCACCACGGATATGATACAAGTTGAGAGATCAAATAGAGTCAAACTCTCTCTTAACAAAAGAAAGATCTCATTTCTCATGGTTTCAAGATACTCATTTTCACATCCTTCCTCCCTGGCAAGAATAGAAACGGGAAGAACCGTAGGGAACACAGACCACAAAGGAGATACATTCTGTACTATCTATACAGGTCCACCCTAAATGAGTCACATCGTGAGACTGCACTTTATACAACTGGTTTAGACAAGTTGTGAGTTAAGCATAATTTTTAAATTCAGTTACATCACTCACTAGTTAACTGTTTACCCTGTGGTTGCAGCGATTATACATGCCAGATTTATCCAGGATGGTCCTTTTTTTAAAACACTCTGCCCCATGATTAGATCAGGTGTCCTACTTTGGTTCAGTAAATATGATCACAATCCCAGTGAGAAATTTTTTCTAATTAAAGTGTTTTTAATACACTAAATTGATATTTATCCTCACACTAAATTTAGATTTTCATAAAACTGCCTGTCCACACTGCATTGTGATCCTCAGATTTAGTAGGTAATAGAAGAAATTTGTGTCTTCAATATTTTAATACAATGTATTAGGCACTGTGTTAGACACAAAAATGTGAACAAGTATAAAAACTATGAAATGGATACCACAGGGTAATTTATTCCTTCTCTGACCTTGTAAAGCCTGTTGAAAAGAGATCTAAGACTATCTCAGTTCTGGATTATCCATTGATACATAACAGCTGATATGTGTAATGTAAAATTCTAGAACCTGCTAAGAAAAAAAATGTTCAGGTTTTCAATTAAAACCCTTCAAATAACTCAAGAAAATGGAATGTTTATACAAATAGTTACAACTCTCAGATTAGTTTTGCTTAGGACTAGTTATTATAGAACCTTCACTGAATCAATCAGACAAAAATGCCAGTTAAAAACACATGGGGATGGTGAAAAGGATCAAAGTATATTATGTGCAGGTATGAATCTGTCAAAATGAAACCCATTAATGAAAATTGAAAAAAACTTATGTACAATATTTTTATTAGGAAATAAAATTGTCTAGAGATTAAAATCCCAGGGCTTCATTTGCACAATATTTTATAAGCTTTCCACTTTGGGATTTTTTTTCCAGTTGGGGCATTCTCATGCATGGGCAAGTAGAAACTGAATAAAGTAGAAAATTAAATAGCTATTTTGGCATGTCTTAGGAAGGACTACATTAAGATTGCTGACAATTTATGCAGTTGGCCAGAAAGAAAAAAAAAAGCCAGCTATGCTGGCTTTATGCAATCCTAGGAGAAACACAGATTTTTCTCCATGAAAGAACATACATCCCCTCTTATAGTCATACTTGATGATTTGTTTCTCAAAGAAAAAGTAACATGATAAAAGTCAGAAAAGTAAATTGATATTTGTATAGACAACAACATATTCACTCCCAATTGTATTTTGACATACGACAGAAAGAGAGAACTCACCTTTGGGCATTTTGCTCCGTTAAAATAATTCACCAAGATTCTATATCCTACCAGTATTTGCCACCCTTAAAAAATAGGCCCCTTAATCAGACTATGTTGATTAGTTTGGTGAAAAAGAATTCACCATTTCAAATTGCAGATAATCATATCTCCTATATTAAGTGACTGGCCTCATTCCTAGCAGAGCATATCAATATATCCAAGGAATAGGAAATAAGTGTTTTGACCTGAAAGAGGTAACATCATGAAGCATTGCCTACAAATTGTCAATGTTATCAGATTTAAAACTCACTAACAATTGCAATTTTCTACAATTGAAAACCAGCTTTGGTTTTTGCTACCCAGCCCCCAGGAAACAAAAACTGATTTATTGCTGGCTAGAGGTCCTAGCTCAGTAGAAACATGGTCCAAACAGAAATGATTAATGTTTCCCTCCAAATTAATTTCAAGCTGTCTAACTTAGCTATTTCCATTTTCCCCTAAGTAAACATCAGATCTGAATTTTTCTATCACAAACAGCAATAACCCAGTCTTGCTTTCGGATATGCCGTTTCCTCTTCAATCTATAGATGCCATCCTTTAACTTCACATGCATCTGTCCACCTACAAAGTAGTCACTCACTCAATGTGAAACACGATATTGAGAGCCGGAGAGAGATTCCCCTGAGCCATTCCATCTTAATAACACATACATACATGAGGTAAGAAGCACCATTCCAGAATGAATCAAAGTCAGGCTCACCCAGAGAGATCTCTTGACTCAAATAATTAGGATGGTAACTTCATAGAAAAAGAGGTGGAGAGGAGTGAAAATTATAAGGAACAAGGCAAGTTTTGAGAATGTCATTTGTCATGATATCTTGTTTTCCATGCATCTGTTTCAGTATACATCTGCATTGACACACGATGCAATACTGGTCATAGCAGAAGCTTTTCGCTACCTGAGGAGACAGCGAGTGGATGTTTCCCGAAGAGGCAGTGCTGGAGACTGCTTAGCAAATCCTGCTGTGCCCTGGAGTCAAGGAATTGATATTGAGAGAGCTCTGAAAATGGTAAAGACCACAGTGGGGTATTGATGTGGAGGGGTCTTATAAAGACACTCAAAAACTGAGACCTCGGTATTGAAAGAAGACATACTAAAAAGAATAGAATCAGAATCTGTAGAATCTCATAGTATATGGACAAGGTGAACATAGATATTTATTCATAGAGATCTAGAAATCTAAACATAGGGGGTTCAATCTTGAGGTCTGAAAAAATGGTAAATTTATAGCAAATGAATCTTTGGTCCTGGGTTGTAGTACAGATAGTAAATGAAATTCAGAAGCCCCAACAGTTACATCTTGAATATGTAAATAGCTTCAAAAATTCAAATGTTCCAGAAATATGACATCTCTTATTGAGATTGTGATATTTTATAAGAAGCTCCTAACCAAGACAGACATTACAAAAGACAACAGCATCCTTGGCCACATCAGACAAATTACTTGCCTGAATAGACTGTGGAACTGAGCCAGTGTGATAGTATTTTGTTGTCAGAAAGAACAATCGTACTATTCTGCATGATAGAATGGAAGAACATGATACATTTCTAGGCCTAAAGGCTTTTGCCCAATACCACAAAGAAAAAGCCTAAAGAAAAGTACAAGGATTCAATGGCTAGACTATCAAATAGGTCACTTGTTTTTAGTATTTACTGGGTAGGAGATCATTTAAGGCTTCAAGCAGTGTCCTTTGAACAGATTCCATTATTTACACAAGAAGCAGCATCACCCATTCATTGCAGATTTCCAAGCAAGAGCTCTTTCCTGAATATTTTGCTTTATGCCTGCCACATGTGCCTGCATACATTAAAATGAGCCTTCAAGAGTACAAGAATCTCTTCTTTCTACTTAATTATCATGATGTTTGGGACATCCAAATGAATAAAGGGATAGACAATGATAAGATAATCCTCACAACCCAGTAACCAAGAATTTGTAATGGCCTCATAACATACATCATTTTATGTAGTTGGCTCTCTTACTGCTGCCTTAAATTTGCCAAGTTGGAAGCATTCAATCAAAAGGGGTTAGTAGCCCTGTGTCTCTCTCCAAGAAAGAGATATGACTCATTCTCCCATCATGTAGGTTTTTATGTCATTATGTCAGTTCCCTAACAAATGCCCTAAGTGTAGTTTTATGGAGGTAGCAAGCACTGCACAATTTTCAAGAGTAGTTAATTAAATTCAACCTTCAGAGCAGTTATAAGATTTGTATTGTCAGGTGAAATATATTGGTGAGTGAAATATAGAACTCCCTCAGAGTTAATCAAAAGAATTTTTCATCAACAAAACCTCAAGGTGCAAGAGCCAGCATCTCCAATTGACTATCCATTCATGGCACAAAAACTACCTTCCCCAAGTAGAAAGCTAGCCACTAGAATAAAGAATGAAAAATTAATTTGGCTAGAAAAAAATGAGATTGATCACACTATTGAACATAAAATTTCCTGCATGTCTAGCTCACTGATAAAGCTCAAGCTATAAGCTAGGTAAGTAACTTTCTTCCCTAGGCTTTAATGATTCCAACACTCAAGCAGAAAGATCTTTCACCGTTTCCTACAGGCCAGTCTTTTTTATTGTTCCAAAGGGTCTGGAAAGCATGAAGCGTTTCCAAAAGTGCCCAAGTAAAACCACACTATTCAGAAGAACTGCAGGTTAGGTTGCTCTAAGTACTAAATGTTGTACTACATTAAAAGAAATCTCTTTTTTACTTGAGCTAATTAAAAATGAGATTGCATGATGTAGAAGCATCTGTCATGTCACTAGCACATCGCTGTTTCACAGTAAATCATTCTCTTTCATCAAAGAAATCTAGCAAACAAAGTTGTTGCCTGATAGAGACACCTAAAGGGACTATTTTGATGAATATATAGTCACATCATTCATTCAATAAATATTTATTGAGCACCTATGACTATGTATCAGCCTCCATATTAGTAACAAACATAAGATGCAAAAATAATAACAAAAATAAGATGAAAAGAGTGCACATTTAAATTGTTAATATGTAAACCAATGCTTTAAAATATCTTAAAGCCACTTGAAAATGGGTAACCATTCTCCTCACAATCTGCAAATAGTTCAAGAAGAGCTTGAGCATACTTTGCTGAGATATCTGTCACAGCTCCTAACTTATTAATATTTGTTTAATAAAGATGTATTGAACACTTGCAATATCCCAGACACTGTGTTAGTTTTGGAGATTACAGAAGAAGAATGTCGGTCATTTTGAGATGCTCCAAATCTAGTTGTGGAGCCAGAAATACATAGGAGATTAAAATATGATGATACACAGGGTGGTATGAATTAAAGAAAGGATCGCAGATGGGTTTTGGGAAAACTGTCAGTGACATTCAATACCTTAAAAATAGATTTCTCGGCTCAGGGAGTTAGCTCAGTGGTTTCGCCGCCTGCTGCGCAAGTGCAAGGACCCGAGTTCGATCCCTGGTACCAAAAAAACCAAAAACAAAAAAAATAGATTTCTCTTTGAGTGGTCATTCAATTCTACTTCTCCTCACCAAACATTTTTGGGGGGACAGGGGGTTACTGGGAATCGAACTCACGACCTTGAGCTTGCAAGGCAGGTGCGGTACCACTGAGCTAAATCCCTGACCCTCACCAAAATTTTAAATTATGGGGTTTGAAATCTCTTAGACATATCTTGACTTTCCACTTCATAAATCATATTCAAATAAGCCAAGTCTCTAGAAGTATATGATTCTTAGTGAGACTTAGAAGCCTTTAGTATTTTCAGTAATGAAGGGTTTCCTTAATAATCTCCTATGTCATTGTCTCTGTCCTGCCTAACTCCTCTCCTGGATTTCAGTGTTCAAAATGGAATATGAAGAACTTTTCATGCATCTGTCCCATCTTACTGGATAAGTAATTTCTATCTCAACTAAGCTTTTTTTATTTAACTAGAAATGTGATTTCACTTTTTCCACAAGCCAGTGCCGACAGTAGTGCTTAGGCTTGTTGGATCAGATGGACTTGTTTTTAGTTAATCACATTAGAGGACACAGGAATTCCACAGTCTCCTATTGGTGGTGAGCAAGCTTTCTCCACTTTAAAAAATGTTCCTGAACATTTGACATCAATTTTCCCTTCAGCAGTACAAGCCCATTACCATACCACCTCTGACTTGTTTCACAGCTTGTCATTTTCTATAAGGAAGGGAGAACATATTCTCCCCTTCATCCCATGAAAACAAGGCGTCTTCTTTTTTTTTTAAGCAAAGCTTTTGACCTTGACTCGCTAGGTGAGTAATGCAAGTAATGACATATCTATAAAGGGTCTTTCATCCAGTGTCTGAACTGTAAAACAGATGAGGAAATCTCTCCATTCGACAGAGGTGGCCCCTTATTAGCTCAAAATACTGGGCTCAGACTCAGGAAATATATATTGTGAAATATATAAAATCTGTGTTTGGCATCCCAAACAAGTGTTTAGGCTTCCAGTACCTCTCTTCCAGTACCTCTAGTGCACCATATTCCTGACCCGACACATTTAACAAATTTTGTCAGTAGGGATTCTCCCTCCACGGCTTAGCTCTCTGCTTTCTTACCCTAGCATATGTACCTTTGAGAGGTAAAGCTCATTCCAGTCACTGAAGTAGCTGGCAAATATGTAATCCATTTAAGAAACAGTAAAAATCCCTTTTGGTTAATAATAATAATTAACATAGATAGCCGGCAGATATTGCAATGCTTAGTACACACCAGACACTGTTTTATACCTTACATATTTGTAACTCATTTAATCCTCTCAACCACTCTGAAGGATACAACAGATTACAGCACTGAGACTTTTTGAAAGCACTAAGGAATATACCCAAAGTCAACCAGTTAGTAAGTGATAAAGCTAGGACATGAATCCAGGAGCTCCAGAGCTCATGTTATTGAAATGAGATTATGTTGAGGTATTGGAAATACTAAGGTAAGACACAGCCATGGCCCCCAGGGAATTTATAATTTAGAAGAATGTATTAATCTAGTTCAGAGAATAGCCTGAAGGGTATTCTTAAGATGGAACTAATGGAAATTTCAGGTCTTTGAAAAAGTGGTGGTAGGGCTCTCACTGTATCATATAGGTAGCTGTCTCTCATATCCACTCAAAGCTTCATAACTAAAAGGCGTACTGAGGAAATACTGTACAGGAAATGAAGAGCTGTGTAGAATTGATCTGGTAGATAGAGCTCAATGATTTGGGAAAATATTCTCCGTGATATCAAGATCTGTCTGTAGATTTCATCCCAAAGATATACAAAACAAGAATGCAGTGCTATTTTAACATTTTATATTTCTCCTTTTTACAGGTACAAGTACAAGGAATGACTGGAAACATTCAGTTTGACACTTATGGACGTAGGACAAATTATACCATCGATGTGTATGAAATGAAGGTCACTGGCTCTCGGAAAGTGAGTAACCAAAACAAGCGTTCAAAGAAGTCTCTCAGAAGGTAACACTACTCAGATTCAAGAAAATGGGTGGTAGGAAACACAAACTCCCACACATGACTTTTGCCTTTTTGATTGATAAGATGCACAGAATTGTTTGTAATCAGAAGGATCAATTCACCCATTTTAAAAGATAGTTTTCAAGACTGGTCCTACAAAAGTGATAGACTTGTGAGTGTATTAACAGCTTCTTACAATAAAGGGAAGGAATCACAAATTTTATATCATGTTAGTATTTATTTTTTCCCCCATAAAGTTTATTGGTACTTTTTAGGTATAAAATACAGTTGCATATATCATTGGGATTTTGTACCATTACATGGGTACCTTGGTTCTTATTTTTTTCCCCCTTTCCCTGCCCTCCCTTCACCCCCTCCACCCTTCCCTATTTGCAAAGATTTTGTTTCCTTTTTTTTTCCTTTTCTCATATTTTTCCTTTTCCCTTCTTTCCTTTCCCCTACTCCTCCCACTTCCCCAGCTCCTTTAGACCTTTACTTCCTATTACACAATACCAATTATACATTTTTTAAATTAAAATATCAAGACCTAGGACACATTGCCACAGATTTTATAGAATTTAAAAGGATATAGAAAGCATATTTCAAAAGTCTGTTTTGAAATAAATTTGACAACTTCTAAGAAGTACCTTGGAAGACAAATTAATGAAACTAACTCTGGAGGAAATATAAAATTTGAATAGCACCACCTATTAAGGAAAGTATATTCCTAGCTTGAAAACATACCTATATGACAACAACAGGATCATATACATTTTAACTGATAAATTATATCAAACATTTAAAGCAGGAAAAAAAAGGAACACTTCTCCCCTCATTTTAGGAAATCAACATTGTGCTAATCCTAAAACTGGATAAAGATAATAGAAGAAAAAAGTATGAACATAGATAGAAATTTGTTTAATAAAACAAACTATTAGAAGTCAGATCTGGCAGGATGTAGAAAGTGGTTTTATTATAGGGCTGGTAGTGTTGGTTCAGCATTGGAAGATCCACCCCCAAGAGTCATCATTTTAACAGAGGAAAGGAAAAAGCCATATGATCCTGTCACTAGTTGGAGAAAAAGAATTGGACTAAATTCTACAGCTGTTCATGCTAAAAGCTATCAGGAGACTAGAAGTAGAACAGAACCTTCTCAACAGATTAAAGACATGTACTCCATACTTCCAGCGAAAACACCTTATATGAATGGAAAAGATACAATGCTTTCTCCTTAAGGTGGGGAACAAGGGCAGATATGCCTACTCTTCATCTGTCCGTTAAACTTTGAAAAGTAGGCCCAAACCAAAATAGTCTAGCATTAAAATGACACAATTAGGATAGGATTGGCAAGGTAGAAACAAAATCTTTGTATGTAGATGAAATAATCATCTACAGAGAATATACTAAGAAATCTCTAGGAGACCCTAAAACTTGTATTTGAATTTAGCAAGATTCGAAAACACAAGTTATATATAAAAATTCAGGTCTGTGTATACTTGCTATAAATGAAGAATTGGATATTGAAATTTAAAAGTTATATAGGAGTACAAAGGACCTAGAAAAGTAAAAAAAAAAACAGAGCTGGAATAAGTTTAGTTCCTAATTTTAAGACTTCTTCTAAACCTACAATAATCAAGGCAATGTTGGTGTAAGGAAAGACTTATAGATTATTGGAATAAAACAGAAAATCTAGAAATAGAACCACACATATATGGTCCATGGAGTTTTGAAAGATTATTTAACATTAGCATTTTATAGAATATAAACTCAATTCAAGAACAGAGGAAAAGACAGTGTTTTCAGCAAATGGCACTAGAACACCTGGTATCCGCATATAAAAAATTAACCTCAACCCTTTATTTCCATACATAAAAATAACTTGAAAAGATCTATGAACCTAAATATGAAAGCCTAAAACTATAAAACTTTAAGGAGAAATTATAAGGGAAAATGTTTATGAATTTAGGGTAGGCAAGAACTACCTAGGATACAAAAAACATATCATGTTAGTATTTAAACAGAAGCTTCCAAAGTACATATGGTTTTAGTCAAAAAATTATTTGAAAAATAGAAATCCTTCCATTTTGCCAAATCACCCACCAAAAAGACTAGAAAAATACCTTTCTTGATAGCTGAATTTTATTATATGACTAGTTTGTTTCTATCTTAGTAGTAGTTGAGTTAGGCTTGAAGTAGGAATTTAGTTGTTTTAGGAATTTAGTTGATAAAACCACAGAACATAAACTATCTTGTGTCATATCTACAGGATAATCACTGGCTTCCTATCTCTACCTCCCATGTTTCCTACAGTTCAAAATAATGTATTTTGGGCCAGGGATTTAGCTCAGTGGTTCTGCCATCTGCCTCGAAAGTGCAAGGTCCTGCGTTTGATCCCTTGTACAAAAAAGAATGTATTTTTCTCCTACAGGAGTTTAAATGGGGAAGGCCAATTATCTAAGAAAGAACTAAATTATTTTATGTAATATCAGTAGGTTGAGGTGGGGATGGGAACCCCAGGATGAAAGAACAGCACATCTGTGTGTCAATGTTGAGTCTTATAGGAGTGGCAGGCCAGAAGAAAACAGGATATCAGTCCTTCCAAAGCTTGAACTAGTTGGAGAAAACAAGTTTTATTGGACAATAGCTGAATTTCATGCAGTTCTTTCTGTGCAAAAAATAGGCATCCAGGTCAAATTTCTGCTCTTTCTAGGCTGGCTACTGGAATGAGTATGAGAGGTTTGTACCTTTCTCGGATCAGCAAATCAGCAATGACAGTGCATCCTCAGAGAACAGGACCATAGTAGTGACGACCATTCTGGTAAGTGTGGACAGAGAATAAGTAGACTTTCTGTATAGCAAGGCTTCTATTTTCTAAAAAGCATTATTCAGCCAGTAGAAAACACCTCAAGTTCAAGTAGTGAAAATTTCCAACAGGGAAGCTCAGGAACCACTCAAATTATTTTCCCATGGTGATGAACACAATGCTGTTTTAAAAAAGAAAGGAAAAGGATAAGGATTTTCAACTGTTTCCGGTATCACTCCCCTCTTTATTCCTGCCATATTCCCCATAACATTGATGTTTCATCTGGACTGGAAATATAATTCCTCATTGTGAGAGAGGCAGCACAGTGAAGAGGAGGGAGTGAATTAGGGCTCTAATATCAGATCTACTACAAAGCTGTACAACTGTGCAAGTCATAACTTCTCTGAGCCTCGGTTGTTGCTTTTAAATTTCTGGAATGGGCATAATAATAATCTGCCTATGGAATAAGATCATTTCAAAGCACAGTTCGCCATATAAATGTTTCCCATAAAATTCAAAGCACTGTTTCGATCCCCAGCACCAAAACAAAAAAATTCAAAGCACTGTTAAAATGTGAGACAGCATTCTTGGTTTTTAAATATTTTTCTAGAAGCTGTTTTTATTATTGAATGAAATAAAGCTGGGGTTAAAAACAAGTCTGAAACTTGGTCTGTATTAGATATGAAATTGATTAACTAAATGGAGACTTGGCTAAGGCTGACCTTTGACTTGAATGTATATCAAACACTCACCTTGTCCTAAGTACTGTACTAGGTCTTGAAGATAGAAAAATGAATAAGCTACAACCCTGACCTTAAAGACCACAGCATTTCCGGATGGCTTGTCAGCTGACTGTGGTTCCTATCTAGTAAATCTTGAGAAATCAAAGGCAGTTTACATTCATGTAACTAAGAGATATATCTGTGCCCAATTGGACTAAATCAAAGACTTTACAGTTGAAAACTAGTCCTTCTTTCAAACTCACAAAAAGAAGTTAAATTTTTCTCTATTTCTTAAGTCATCATTTAAGGACAACAAGGAATATGTGGCCCACTGAATAGTCAACTGAGGCTGTTTTGCTTATTAAGTAAAAAATTGTAAAGATCTGTTACACATATCAACCTCAATAACCACCAAGGAAAAAAATTTCATTATACTTCAATTCTCTTTGAAAAAATGGATAGGAGTAATATTTTGAATTTCTTTCTGGTCTCGAAGGAATCACCATATGTAATGTATAAGAAGAACCATGAGCAACTGGAGGGAAATGAGCGATATGAAGGCTATTGTGTAGATTTAGCATATGAAATCGCCAAACATGTAAGGATCAAATACAAATTGTCCATTGTTGGTGATGGGAAATACGGTGCTAGGGATCCAGAGACTAAAATATGGAATGGCATGGTTGGAGAGCTTGTCTACGGGGTAAGTATTTTTTTACTGTGTTTTCATTCATCTTTATGTTTTACAATTAAAAAGAATATAGGAATTTTTAAAGTGCAACATTTATCCAATTGTATAGTGTTCATATAGTCTATAAGGAAAAAGGTTTTCTTCTATAGCTGGAATTTAAAAGGGTAGGTTGTCCATAGCATCTTTGGGCAACACAATTATTTCACTAAATGGAAAATAGAATTGGGGGACTTTATTTGGCAACATTAAGCACAGCCTGCCCTCTACTGAAGATTTATTCCTTCTGTGTTCCTTGTCTCATGCAGTAGAATCATCCACCCACATAGCTGCCTGAGCAACTCTGCCTAAGCAACCCTACCATCTTTCCTTATTGTTATTCTCATACCTAGTCAGTAACAATGTCCTGTGCATTCTATTCTTAAGTCTCTCAAATCTAGACATACTCTTCATCCCCATAACCTCAGTTAAGATTTTCACCGTTGTCAGTCATTTTAGTTGGTTTCCTTACCTCTGTTTTCACCTTGACAAATCAGATATCCATATTACTGAAATTTTGTACTTTAAAAGTCATATTCTTTAGCATGGCAAATAAGACACTTCATATTCTAGCACCTGCCCACCTCTCTAGCTTCATCTTTTAAACTTCTCCCTCCCTACCCAGTGTTCCAGCTATAGCAGAGCATGAGGTGTTCCCTTCTTTAAGGTATTAAACTCTTCCAGTATGGCTGGAAGTATTTTTGCCTCTTTTCAGCCATCTATGACCACATGCTTATTCTCCAGAACTCAGAGGTAATACCTCTTTCAGGAATCCTGTGTTTTGCTTCCTTGTAGTACTTACAGCATTCATGTAGTATTTCTACACCTATACTGTACAGACCTATGTGTAAGTTAAGCCTCACTATTAGACTGTGAACTTATTGAGGACAGAAGACATGTTTGATTGATTTCAATATCCCAGAAACTGGAACATAGGAAAAATGTATAATACATGAATGAATGAATGAATGACAGAAGGGCTCTACCAAATGTTTGGTCATCAGCCAAAAGCAAAAGAATATTAATAATTAGGGCTTTAAAATGGTGCACAGTGGTATTTTCAGAGAGCATTGGTGACTTAGTTTTAAATGGTTTGGGCCTCTAATTGGGAATATCAGATCTCAAGTCATCCAACAAGTTATATAAAGATAAGAAGAATAGGATATAAGAATTGACCATTAGATGAACCACTCACTAGGAAACTAATCTAAGTACAGGTTGTGATGGCAGAGGTTTAGTGCTAACAGACAAGGTTTATTTGCAATGATTGGATCCCAAGATTAGCATAGAGAGTGACATGGTTGGGGAACTTGTCTATGGGAAAAGTCTTTTTCAGCTGTTTTCATTTACCTCTGTGCTGTCTGAAAAACAGGTGAGGAGAAGACAGAGGAATTCAGGGGATGGGCATGCTGAAAAGTTTTAGCTGATAAGAAGCAAACATCCAGGTTATCTCTTGGATTGAGGTTCAAGAAAAGGAATAGTAACTGAAAAAAATCAGACTCCCCACCGCCCCAAATTCAAAGACCCAACTCAAAAATGGACATCTGAAATGAACAGACATTTCTCAGACAAAGAAGTAGAAATAGCAAATAAACATATGAAAAAGTGTTCAGTATCACTGGTCATTTGAGAGATGCAGATGAAAACAATGCTGAGATTCCACCTCACTCCAGAAAGAATGGCTGCTATCAAGAAATCAACCAATAACAAATGCTGGCAGGGCTGTGGGGAAAGAGGAACCCTGCTCCACTGTTGGTGGGAGTGCAGACTGGTGCGACCACTGTGGAAATCAGTATGGAGATACCTCAAAGAACTAGGGCTGGAGGTCCCATTCGACCCAGCTATTCCCCTGCTGGGTATCTTCCCAAAAGAATTAAAAGAATCATACCACAGTGATATATGTGAACCCATGTTTATAGTAGCACAGTTCATAATAGCTAAAGCTTGGAAACAGCCCAAGTGCCCATCAACTGGAAACTGGATAAAGAAGATGTGGTTTTTTTACAAAATGGAGTACTACTCAGCCATAAAGAATGAGAAACTAGAGACATTTATAGCTAAATGGATGCATACTGAGGCCATACTCTTAAGTGAAATAAATAGGACACACATGGGTAAATGCCAAATAGTTTCTCTAGTGTGAGAAAGTGAAAGTGTAAAAAATGATTAAAACAAATAATTGATAATTTGAAATAGGAAGAAATGGTCCAAAGGGGTAGAGGAAGTGGGAGGGGCAGGGGAAAGGAAAGAAGGGAAAGGAAAAATTATGAGAAAAGAAAAAATGGAAACAAAGCCTATGAAAATAGGGAAGGGTGGAGGGGGTGAAGGGCGCACGGGTAATAGGGAAAAAAATAAGAACCAAGATACATCATGTACAGGTACAAGCACCCAATGATAAATGTAAATGTATTGTGTACCTACTACCAATAAAAGAATTTAAGCAAAACAAAAAAAAAGAAAGAAAGAAAAGAACTAGTGCTTGAGACAGGAACCAGCAATTATAGACTGTAGTTCTCCAATAATGAGAGTTCTGGGGTCACTCAATAAGTTTTTGGAACAGGTTTTTTGGAAGAAGCACAAAGGCAAAAACTCATTTCTAAAAATAAGGGCACAGAAAGGGAACTAAGGCTTAAAATGAGGCTGGGCCCCAGGTATCAAAACTGGGACAATGTCCACCAGCCAGATAAGCAGCAAGGCAACTTGAACCTCAGCCTTTCTCTATAGGGCTGGAGCCAGTCGTCCCCTGTCTTAGGTCAAGGTGGGACCTGAGAACTGGAGCAGGGCTGAGATGCAGATGAGGTTCCAGAACACCCAGCAGTGAGAAAGAGAAGATTTTCCTGTTCCAGAGAGAGTTGAACAAGGGGTAAATCACCTGATGCAATTTTTGAGGATCCTGAGAAACTCTGATAACCTCTCATTTTATAAGTTACCGATAAGGTCATCTTTTTTCTTTTTCTTGTCCCTTTTCTCCCCAACACTCAAGATTCCAAAGGGACTTATTTTGCTTACAGCTCTCCCCTGCACTTAGTGCATTATCTGATGCATGGTAAAGGCTCACTTTTTAATGTCTGGTATATAGTACTGCCTAGCAAATATTCATTAAATTGAGCTTTTGGTGGGACATAATCATGTAATATTTTTATTATTATCATAGCTACCACTTATTGCATATTTATTGGTTGCCAGATACTGTGCTAAGCACTCTGCAGGCATCGCATAACATAACCCTCACAGCATGTCTCTGAGGAAGTTGCCATAAAGAACCTCACTGTACATGTAAGATAATTGAGGTTGAGAGGCGAAGTCACGTGCCAAAGACTAAAGAGCCTGACGTGGCTATCTTACTTATTTGGGCTGCTGTACCAAAATAGCTTAGACTGGTGACTTATGCACGACAGTAGTTTATTTCTCACGGTTATGCAGGCTGCAAAGACCAAGATCAAGGTAAATTTCATTGCCTGTTATGGGTCTACTTTCTGCCTTGTAGGTGACACCTTCTTCCTGGGTCCTCACCTCATAGAAAGGGTGAGAATGCTCAGGAGTCTCTTTTATAAAGACACTAACTAAAAAAAAAAAAAAGGCACTAACTGCATTCATGAGGACTATGCCCTATGACCTAATCACCTCCTAAAGATCCCTATTTCCTAATACCGTCACTTCAGGGGTTAGGATTTAAACATATGCACAAGGAGGTACACAGACCTCTAACCACAGCAATGGCACAGTTATGTGAACCCAGATCACTGACTATGAAGTCCATGTGCTTTAACCATTACACTACACCACCAACAGTCAAAGTGTTGTTTTGGTTTCATCTCATCCAGAAAGATAGTTTGAAATTTATTAGAAAGGAACTTGGTGCCTTAACCCCTCTGGAGAGAAGTTTTTGTTGTTTTTGTTTTTGTTTTGGACCATGATACTGTGGCAAGAAATTTAACCCAGGCATGATGGTGCACATCTGTAATTTCAAGATTCTAAGAGGCTGAGGCAGGGAGTTCCAAGTTCAAGCCTAGCCTGGGCAACTTAGAGATTTAGTAGGACCTTGTCTAAACATTTTTTTTAAAAATTAAAAATAAAGGGCCAGGGATATTTCTCAGTGCAAAGGCCCTGGATTCAGGAGAGAGAGAGAGGAGAGAGAGGGGGGAGAATTTAGGTTGTCAGTTTGTACTGGCTCAGAATATTTGAGCTATTCCATGAGTTTTCTAGCCCATCGAAACTGAATGGCCAGAGCTCTGTAGTGTGTCAAAAGAAATCTGTCACTCTGTAAATAGATCAGTGCCATCCTCTCATTGAGCAAGACATGAGACACAGTGATATAGATCAAGGCAGATTTCCTGACATTGTTCAGATAAAGATCAGCTTTCTCACTGGGCTTTGGATTTTTTCCTCTGGAAAAACCTCTGTACTGTACTCATTTAATCTCTGTGTGTCTCTTTCTATTTCCAATTTATATATTTGTGAGGGAGGGAGCTTGAAAATTAGAGTCATTTTTTATTATTAATTCAGATATTTTCTCTCCACTTCTGAAAAGGTAAAAATTCTGGAGTAAGCTTCCACCTTTTCCCTCCAGCTTTTTCTACTAAAGACATAGTAATAGCCTTCTCCCTCCCTGACCTAGAACAAGTCCCTGATGCTTTCTGGCTTTAAAGCACAAGGTGATTCCAGAGAACTGACAGCAAACCAACCCAAGGAGACAGGCTGCCAAAATTCACCTTCCTCTAAAGCCCATGTCTGTGAAAAATAGACATTTATATCATACTTGGAGTAAGAAATTTCTGTTAGAAATGATAATCTCATAAGCTAAATGTGTCTTCATTGCCTTTTAAAAGTTTTAATATTTTGGCATTGGGAAGTTTTCAAGTTTCCTATCAATGATAGACATGGAGAAAAATGAAAACACAGGCTTTTATTTCTGGTAGGCCTGACCTCTTGTGGTTTGCAAGTTGCTTAAGAAAAAGAAGAGCAGAAAACCCCTAAGATTTCTCAGAGTGCTTAATGAGCAAAAAAGATGGGGAATAGGGAAATATTTCAGTGAACATGAGAACTATACAGAGAGGCATTGCTTTATCTTTAGGATATATCCTCTTATGCTTTTAGTATGTAAAATAGATCAGAGTGGGGGAAAATGAAGAAAGGCAGAAATGAAGAAAGCTGTACAAAAGAGATTTCAGTATCTGCCATAAAGTCTCAAGAAAGAGTCAAGATGAATTAAATTTGTTAAGAATAAAGAAACCAATCAGTCTCTTTTCAAATGACTCCTAAATGGTTTTTTTTTTCTCTAAAGAAATTCAAATCAAAGTTGATATTGGGGCACCTTGCCTCTCTAAGAAGGCTATTTTTGAAACAAATGTCAGTAAAACACAATGTGCACCATTATGTAAGCACTTCAGAACATTATGGACTTGAAACTGTCCACCTGTTTTTAGCAGTTTTGATTTTGAGCTGGATGTCTGTAACACTGCCACATGGTAATTGTCCCAGCTCAAATGGCTTATAGACCATAAGTGTTTATGTCTACCAAATAACAAGTGTTTTAAGAGGTCATTTTAAAAAAGCATTTTGTTGCTAGCAGGGCCCTTAAACATCCTGTCACCTAACTTTCCATTCATTTTACAGATGTCTATGGGGACTAGCCAAGATTGGACATTAAAATTGCCCATTGGGTAAACAAGGAAACTAAAGCCTGATGGAAGACAGGGGTGACAGGAATTGTAGGAGGATTGTGACAAGGTCACAAAGTTTGGTAACTCAAGTTTCATGACTCCTGATCTAGTACTCTGTCCACTGGGTCCCACTGGCTCAGTTTACTAAGCTTATTAGATTATGGGAAGATTGGTGTTATATCAGTTAGGTATGGCATCCTTGCCTGGCCTTAAGGGGCTTAAAATCTACTTGGATTATAAGCTTTTCAATCCAAGATATCCATCCTACTTATCTATGGTCTTTAGGATAATCTAATACAAATGTCTAGTTATCACTTTAAGTATTTACAAACTCAAGGCAGACAGGTGAAGGTTTCTGCCCTTGGAGAGGATACATAACCTAACTGAAAAAGAGGCAGAAAAAGGCTGGAAAGATACTAGGCCCCTAATCAAGAAGAAACCTCCCAGTGGGCAGCTCTGATGTTCCTTTTGTTCTTACCACTTACAACTAAGAATAAAGAGTAGGGAGTTGCTCTGGAAAGGGCCTGACAAGCTACTGTCCAGATTAGTTCCTCTGACTTAGAAATCATCGAAGAGCTTTGGGATGGATAGGGGTTTGGGGAGTGTGCTTGATTCAAAGTCACATTCCCTAGACGTCCCCAGACTCCCTTGCATTCCTAAAACAAATGACAATTCTACAGATACTGTTTGCACTGAAATTTCCTCTGACTACAACAAATTATCACTTAGGTTGTCGCCATACAAAGACAGATATATTTTCCATTAAGAAAGGCAGAAAGTCGATCTGTCCTTCCAGCTAAAAGGTGGAGAAGCAAGGGTCTGGTAACAGATGCCATGGATTCTCTTCTATTCTTTAGATGAATTCACGGGGCTTTGACAGAAGGGCTGATGATTTGATAAAAGCATGCCTCCCCTTCAAATGATGCCTAACAATTCCAGGAGGGGACGTTAATGGTGCATAGAAGTCTGCCATTCTGAGCAGAGATGGTGGGGAAATATTTCCAACCAAGTTCAGTTTCACAATGGCTTCATCCAGCTCTGGGATAATGGAGCTTTACCCAACTCCATTTCTTCACTTTTTTTCTCTCAGTTCCCCAAAGATAAGGAGTTCTAATCAATAGATCCAGACTAGGATATCTGTTTGTGATAAAGAAATGAGGAGAAACCTTTGTGATGCTATTTGTTGTTGCATAGGTTTAAATAGCCCACATCCCTTTCCCCAGAGCTTAAAAATTGCAGACACTAAATATCCCATAGATTACAGCCAATAAAACACTTTAAGTCCTGCACCCCAAACACAGCAGTTATATTCCTATCGTCTAGCTTGAGTCTGCCCTTTTCTCTACTCTTTTTTTCCTTCTACTCCTTTTTCCACCACATTTAAACTTTCCAAAAGAAATGTCTGCCACTAGAGTCTTATGACTGATAGTGGGAGAAGAGGTCAGGTCTCGTCTGCTTCTTCTCTAAAACAACACATCTTATGCATTACATGCCAATACTCTCTCTCTCTGTCTTCTCCTTTGCTCTCAGAGAGCACATAAAAATGGTGGCTGACAAGCGTCTGCTCAAGCATAATCTCCAGATGGGTTACAAATTTTATATCAGATAATCAGACAAAAATACTTAAAGATATAACAAGACTTCTAGCTCAAAGAATTTTTAAAATTATATTTAAACTAAGTGTCATCTCTTTCTAAAACCTGTCAGACTCTTAAGTGTATCATCTTCATACATATGAGCTTGTTGCTTTTCAAGTTTTATGAAATTTACAACTTTGACAGCCTACCTATGAAAAGCATTATAAATCTCCTCAAGCTAAATCCCCTCCAATAATGCAATTGCTCTGAGTTTGCCACTGCTAAGTAGAAAGATCAAACCTAATTTATCGTGTTTACTGAGCCCACACAGCCGCTCTTAAGCTTTTTGATTAAAATCTTTAAGTAGTCAAGATGCAAGCAAAAAACAAACAAAAAACACTGGCAAACTCTTACCCTGAGCTCTTAGCATTTGTTGATATTTGTCTCTCAACTGGAGACCCCTCATACCACCTACATACCCACCTAGGTTTGTGGAAAATGACTTGTCTACTGCTGTTACCAGCATAGGCAGAAGCTTATGGAAAAAAGGCCCCCAGAATAGTTCAAGACACCACACGAAAGACATTTCATTATTTTGTCAGATTTCACCTACTCCCTACCCCCCCACACACAACCCTATTCATAATTCTTGAGGCTCACTCCCAACCACAGCTGACTTTCATAAGAATCAAAATCAAGAAAGGAATCCTGTGATGGTTAATCTTGACTACCAATTTGATTGGATTGAGAAACACCTAGTAAATTAGTAAAGCACACTTCTTGGTATGTCTGAGAGGGTGTTTCCAGAGACAGTTGGCCTGTGGGACAGCAAAATGATGGGGGAGATCCACCCTGAAGGTGTACGGTACCATCCAATAGGGTGGGGCCTGGGTGGAACAAAGGAGGAAGAAAGAGCATGCACCTGCTAGCTCTTTCCCTGTACTGTGTCTCTGCTTCCTGGCTGTCATGAGGTGGGCAGCTTTCCTCTGTGATGTCCTACTAATATGATGTTTCTGCCTTACCATAGACCTAGAAGGAACAGAGCCAAGTTACCATGGACTGAAACCTTTGAACCATGAACCACAATAAACCTTTCCTTCTCCAAATTTACTTTCTCAGTTATTTTGTCACAGTGACAGAAAGTTAACACAAATTCCATTTAGAGAGTCGTCTTTTTCAATTTTTCATCAGTGTGGGCCTCTTAAATTTTTAACTTTCCTTAAAAGTGACCTCCCTCATCTCATACTATGGCAGACCCAGAAGAGCTGAATGAACATTTTGGGACACTTATTAGTTATCTGCTCTTCCCCAGCTTATTTAATAATCAAGTTGATTGCTCCAGATACATTATGACAGGCAGGTTGCTAAGCCCTGATATAACCAACCATCACAATGGCATTATAATATGAAAAGCAGATAGTGATGATAGAAGATAAGAAATTCTCCAAGGCTGTCTCTGAGCTGACACACGGGTCTGCTGCTTTGGTCTCTTACCAAACACACAAGTGATGAAAGAGTAGTGAAGTCTCCTGTCCAGCTGGCTGTCCTTGAGGCTCCATCAGTAGCTTCTTCTATTGGTTAAGGCTTTGTTCTTCTGTTATTTGTCATTATTGCTTTGATCTGTAGGTCTTCTTTAAGAATCAGAATGGGAATTCTCATTTTGGAATCAGGTGCACA
The DNA here is from genome assembly GCF_000247695.1 of Heterocephalus glaber. The sequence continues at coordinate 2,074,624 of NW_004624797.1, forward strand.
TCAATAAGGCTTAACTTGGCACGGACTTAATACCATTCTTCATTGAAGGAGTATCTTCCCAAAAAATAGACCTTTGAAAAAAAAGGTATAAAAAGTAGAAATTCAGAAAAGGTAGAAATACCAGGCTGAAGGAAAAAAGCCAAGTGCCTGAGGGAAGCACATTCTTCTGTTTGTGATTTTAAAAGTACTTCAAACTAGGAATGACCTCCTTTGGGAATCTACTCTTTTGCTGAATGTTCCTGGGAACCAGACAACCAAAAGTCGTGCTCTGTCTACCTAGTCCCCTCTTATTAGTATTTATTTGTGCTTACATGCAGTGGATGTTCCAGTTACTTAGTTTTTTTATGAAGTCAAGATTCTCAAACTCCTTTCTGTACCTTATTGAAAAGAACCCAATTCCCTTAAATTCAGTCCAAAGTGATTTTCTCACACAAATGCCCCCTTACATCTTCCTTCCTCCAAAATGGCAATTTCTCCTAGAATTCTCTTTTAGACTTACAAGATTAAAAACTAGTGGAATTAAGTAATTAAATTCAAATGAGATCAAATGGGAAATGTTACTAGATGAGCATTTGCATGTTCTGAGCAGGAGGCAGAGACATGTTGGCAAGTAGAGAAAGTGGTTTTATCTATGAATTCTCTTGGCATGATAGGACTCTCTCTAGCTGATTCAGTCTCTCTCTACCAAAAAGAACCCTGCTAGCTTTCTGGCCAATTCCATTCTCCTTGGCTGCCTTTGTTCTACAACCAGGTCTAGCCCCCGGCAAAAGGGTGTACTGGGTAAAATTTGATTTTGGTTCCCATCCAGTCAGCAATGAGGGACTGGAGGTTCAGGAGACAGCTCCAGTGAAAGTTGAAGCCATAGATGGTAATACTGAGGGGAGCGAATAAAGGATAGACCTAAAAGGATCTTTCCTGTTCCATAAATTTTCACTGATTGCCTTCTAAGCCAGGCACCATGAAGAGACTCTGGGAGTACAAAGTACACCTTGGTTGAGAGAACACAACTAGGAAGAAAAGATAAAAGAAGGAATATGTATAAAAGTAAGAGGACAACCTGTAGTCTTTAGTATCAGAGAGCAAAGGAAATTGGGCATATAATGCAAAATACCAATGGTTTCACATGAGCAGTACATGTCTAAGGGAAGATCTTTAAATTTCATAACCAAGGATATAGTTAAAAAAACAAACAGTAAATTGGAGAGGTTAGAATTTAGATTTCAAGTCCATGAGGAAAAAGTGGTGATGAAATTCAGAGATGGCAATGGTGTAATCTTTCAAGAACTTTGGTGGTGATAGAGAGAGAATGTGGTCACCAGGGTAGCAAGATCGAAAGGTGGAAGGACTGGGTTTTGCTTGTTAGTAAACAGAAATACTTGAGTATGATTTTAATTGTATAAGATAAATCGATGATTTTCAAGTTACAACAAGCATTCTAATCACCCAGAAGGCCACCTGAGTTCTACTCTTAGACTTAGGTTGACTTACATCCACTCTCAGAGTTTCTGATTCCATACATCTGGGATGTGACCTGAGAATTGATATTTCTAACAAGTTCCCAGGTGACATTTTTGCTGCTATTCCAAGATCCACCCTTTGAGAACCACTGAGATAAATTAATGGAAAAGCAAAAGTTGTAATATATAAAAGAGACCATAGATTAAGCTATGTTTTAAGATAGCAGAAGAATATATGAAATGTATGGAATAAGTAGATTAAATCTTAGAGTGTCACTTTCTGTGAGATGGAAATTCACAGAGGGAATGGATAAACAATACGTGGACAAGAGGAAGGACTCTGAGGTGATAGGACTTAGATCAAATGGCTTCCAACTTCTTAGTAAAGAGAGAGGCAAGATCATCTGCTGAGGCAGTAGGACTGGAAATGATTAGGAACTGGAGAAAGTTTGGAATAAGCATCATTTACAGGCTTAGAGAATGATCTACTTTGGAGTGAGACAGGATGGGTTTTATTTTAGAAAAGGTGAGTTTAATGTTAGTGAGTGATTAATGTGAATTTGGTCAGTAGGCTGTTGGCTTCAATAAACACATGATTTTGCAACTTCTACTAGGAGGAATGTATCATGTCCTCCATAAAGGTAAGTAGTTTTGTCTATTTTATTCACCTTGCTCACTGGTTCATTCTTAGCATCTGGAATAGTGCTTGGCACAGAATAGGCATTCAAATATACATTGGAAAAAAACCTGAGAGAGGCTAGTCAAGTGGATAATTGCAAATAAAAGTATTATGCTATAGAAACCTCCAAGTATCAATGGAGACCATTGTGCTGGTTAAGAGAGTGAGTTCCGGAATCTAAATACTAGGGTTCTAAAACTTAATCTAATCTAAGTAAAATACTCTCAGTGCTTCACTATTTTCATCTCTAGCATGGGAATAATAATTGTACCAACCTTAATTTGCTATGAGAATTGAATGAGGTAATATGTATGAAGTGCTTAGCACCATGTCTCATACAAAGTCAGCACTCAATAAACATGAGCTAGCTGCTTATCATCTGCATTCCTCCTTAAATTACTCACAGAGAATTTTTTCAACTGGTTTGAGTTATCATATGTAATTCAAGGTAGTAAAATTTCATTTCTTTGAAAATATACTCTATCTTCTTACTAAAAGGGATATTGAGACATAGCTCAATATTTAACAGAAAAAATTGATCAACATTGGTATTTTTACTTCATACCTAATAGATCATCTCTAAGCCTTTTCTTAATTACAAGCATTTTCCTATGGGTGCATTTTAAGGCCTGGATCCAGACTAAAACTTACTGTTGTAAAGGAAAACTATGGAAAACAAAAGAAATAAGTGTAGAAATTCCTCATGCCAACTTTCATGAAATTAATATAAAAATGTGTCCTTCCTCTGCCTGAGTTAATTATGCAAAACACTGCTGACATTTACTTTATTGATATGATGTATGTGAGTGCTATACTGATATTCATCACTAGAAAATATAGCTTGCTATATAAATTAACATGTATTCTAATAATTATTTTACCCTTGCCATTGCCCAGGCAGAATTCTTTCATGTTTTTATTTATCACATTCAAAAACCAGAAACTTTTTAAAGGCATCTACAGTTTTATTTAAAGTTTGTTGCAATGATACATATGAAATAGAAGATCCAGTCCCTCACTTTGAAATATCTGTTTAATAGGCATAATCTCAAAAAAATTCAAGCATAACACATGATAGCAAGCATCCAAGAATTTGAACTAAACCCATGGTGGGAGGGAAACAAATGTAAGTTAAGTACAGGCTATTGTGCTTCTCACAAAAGTCTCCAGTCAACTGAGGGAGGTAAGACATAGGAGGATGAAAATAAACATAAGAAAACAAAAGTTAAACAGGGATATACCACAGGGAGTACAAGTTCAGTTGCAAGGCACTCCCCCCAAAAAAGGAAAAAAATGGAATCTGTTGCTCTAAGGCAGTATGTCTCAGAGGACAAAAAGCCAATGCTTTTTCTTTGATTTACCATCAAGTTAAAGTACTTTAGAACCTATTGAATGCTACTACTTTTTGAACATGAGCATTGATGAATCAATTTGTTGTAGTGAATTCAAATTTTATATTTCCACTAAAGAAGCATATTAGGTGGCAAATGACTGAAATACTATCTTTAAAAGTCACATATATATTTGTTTTTCAGAGAGCTGATATAGCTGTTGCTCCACTTACTATAACACTGGTCCGTGAAGAAGTCATAGATTTCTCAAAACCATTTATGAGCCTGGGCATCTCCATCATGATAAAGAAGCCTCAGAAATCAAAACCAGGCGTGTTCTCATTTCTGGATCCCTTGGCTTATGAAATCTGGATGTGCATTGTCTTCGCTTATATTGGAGTCAGCGTAGTTCTTTTCCTAGTCAGCAGATTCAGCCCTTATGAATGGCACTTGGAAGACAACAATGAAGAACCTCGTGACCCACAAAGCCCTCCTGACCCTCCAAATGAATTTGGAATATTTAACAGTCTTTGGTTTTCCTTGGGTGCCTTTATGCAGCAAGGATGTGATATTTCTCCAAGGTTTGTTTCCATGTAATATACAACACTTCCTTGCATTTTATGGCCACATTCCATTCATGTATTTGCCTTTAATGGCAATATTCCACCCATGTACATCTGGTATTCACCCATTTCAACTCCAGATTTCTTTTATTTAACATTCCATCCAGTGATGAATTATTGTCAAGCCATTTTGTTTGCTTACATCCATGAGATGATGTGTCATTGGTGTTGCTTTGAATGTCTTTCATGCATTTCTATGGTTTTGTATATTTGCACAAATCATAGCAAATATTTGCACTCTGGATAAAGGCAACATTGCATGCTAGTATTAAATTATTTGGATAAAACAAATAATGAATCTTAGATCAAGCAGGCATGGTTTCTTCATTAACTGGGCTAAAATATTGTCTCATTTGCCAAGAGATTGAATCTAGACAAAATGTGAAAAAAGAACTCTTCTTTAAAACTCTCTTACTTTCCACTTTCAAGATCCTCTTCATTTTGCTCTGATTGTCTAGAACTGTCTACAGTATTATAGTATTCCACCAAAGTCTCTTAGCTAAAATATAAAATTTCTCAGAGAAAATATAAGAGAAAAATCAATGTAATTTTGGATTAGACAGAATTCTCATAGAACACAAAGAGCAGAATCCCTTAAAATTTTGATGAACTGAACTTCATCAAAATCTAAAACCTTACATCTCAAAAGAAACTATAATAAAATGAAAATCCAAGCCATAGACTAGGAGAAAATATTAGCAAATTATATACCTGATAAAAGAACTGTATCTAGAGCATATCTGTTAGCACTGCATAAAAATAACCCAAATTTATACTCAATTTTAAAAATGGACAAAAGATTGGAATAGACCTGTGACAAAAGAAGTTATACAAATGTCTAATAAATACATGAAAAGATGTTCAACATTGTTATTCATTAAGGAAATGCAAATTAAAATCACAGTGAGGTACCTCTACACATCCTTCATAAAGGCTAAAATCAAAGAGGTAGACAATACCAAGTCTGAGGATGTGGAATAACTATAATTTTCAACCCTTAATAGTAGGAATGCAAAATGCTATAGCCACAGTGGAAAATGGTTTGGCAGTTTCCTATAAAGGTAGACATTCACTTAAAATATGAGACAGCAATTGCACTGAGTTATTTACATGAGAAAAATGAAAACATATACCCACCTAAAAACTTTTACATCAATGTTCATAGTACCTTCATTTTTAGTAGAAACAACCCACATGTTCATCAACTAGTGAAATGATAAACAAACTTTGACATGTCTATAAAATGGGAAACTATTCAGCAATTTAAAAGACTACTAACACATGCTACAACACAAGTGAACCTTATAAACATTATGCCAAGTGAAATAAGCCAAACACAAAGGCCATGCGTTAACACTTAGTTATGTATTTAAATTTATTGAACATCCATATTATATTATTTTATTTGTCCAAGATAGATAAATCCATAAAGACAGAAAGTCCGTTAGTGGTTGTCAATGTCTGAAGGGAGCAGAAGGAGGATAATAAGGCCAGGATTAGTAGGAGATAAGTGAGGTTAACGAGAGTACATTCAGGGAGAAGATGCAGTCTTTATTTAAAATTTTGATAATTTGTACATCATGGATGTTTTTGCATTCATTTTTAATTTTTCAAGTGTTGCAGTAGAATGCTATTTGTTTCAATTAATGATATTTCAACACCTCTTTAAATTTTGCATGTGGAGTAAATGCTTCACTTGTCCTAGCCCCAAGCCTGCCATGAGTAACTGCAAATGGGTATATGAAAACATGTTGGGTAATAAAAATGATTCAAATCTGGATTGTGATGAGGGTTGAACAACTCCAAGCTTACTGAAATCACTGATTGTATGCTTATATTCGTGAATTTTATGGAATGCAAATTTCATCTTGGTAAAGCTATCAAAAGTGATTATCTTGGGCTGGGGATTTAGCTCAGTGGCACCACGCCAGGCTCACAAGCGCAAGGTCCTGAGTTCGATCCCAGGTACTGGAAAATAAAAAATGATTATCTTTGGGCTCATGGACTTATTGTGTTAACCCACGTAAGTAAAAATGGTAGTGAACTTATAATCATAAAATGTTTTAAGTGAACAGCTTTACAATCATAAAAAAATTATGAAACAAATAATTATAGGTTTTGGTAAAGTTTAACGTTAATCCAAATGCTGACCAGTGTCAATTATATGAGATGTGATCAAAAAGTATGATGAATGTTTATAAATTTTAAAAATTTTTATTACAATAATAGGCACATTACCATTGATCTCCTTCAAAATACTCCCCCTCACTTTGAACACACTTATCCTATTGTTCTTGTCACTTTCTCATGGAGTTCTGAAAGTCCTCTTTTGTATCTTTAGTTGTGCTGTTGTGGCTCCCTTTATGTCCTCAATCAATTAAAAATGTTTCCATGGTTATTTTGACTTTGAGGAAGAGGCCAGAAGTTGCACAGTGCCAGACTGGGTGAATAACTTGGATGCGAACACACCATAATGTTTTTACAAGCTTGCCTTTCTACTGGATGGCACCCAGCAGCCAGTCATTGTGTTTTTCATCACGTTCATAATGACATGAAAGAGGTCTTCCAGAACTGCTTCAGAACTAATTTTTTTCAAATAGCTTAAAAAGTGGCAAAAATGATGGGGTAACTGTGTTTGAAGCAAAGGAGAGTATTTTGAGGGAGATTCATCTTAATGTGTTTTTACTGTCATAATTTTTTAAAATTTTAATATTTATAGTATATTTTTATCATACCTCATACAACAACATAGCGATTTTCATTTAGTGTATAAGAACTCAGAAGATCCCTACCCTATTTTTATAGCATAGTTCTTTTTGTAGTCATCCACTGGAGACAAGACATTCAAAGTAAAGGTGTGCATATAACTCAGTGGTCACCATCTTCAGCAGCTTTTTAGCACAGTCTGTGTAGGACAAGCCTCATTTGTCCAAATCACACTTTTTTGTCACAGTCTGCTTGGTCAGGTTCTCCAAATTATTTCACTTCCTGTTCTTTTTGTGCTCAGAATATGTGTCATTTTGTGATATCAACTGGGAGTTCATTTGGTTTTTCTAGTTTCTTCGTTTTTTATTTTTTGAAACGTTCACTTCAAGGGACTACCGTTTTTGAACGATTGTGTAATTAAGAATATTTTTAACATGGCTGGTAATCTGCGTTGAGATAATGCTAAAGAGTCATTAAGATTGGAGATTCTATTGGTTTCTGTAAGTGGATTTTCAAAACTAAATTTATGATCTCCCCAATAGAGTGCTGCAGTATTTGTGCATATTGCCTTGTTAAGTAATAACTTTAAAATGATGACCCGAAAATGACAAGTTGAAACAATTTCCAAAAAATTTTTGCAACAGAATTTAAATTATGGTTCTCAAATATATCAAATGCTTTTTCAAAGTACAGGTTTTATTATGCTGCTCTAGATACTGTCACATAGAACAATAGTTTCAAAATTTTTGATCATGACCCACAGTAAGAAAGAAGTTTCCATCATGACTCAGTACACATATATGTATGTAATAAGAATTCTACCAAACATAACCCTTACAGTGTGCCATCCATTCTGATGTTTTTTATTCTGATTTTTTAAATGCTGGTCATACATAACTCAACCCAGTATTAGGGCACACAGCCTACAGAATAACACTTATCTACAGTAACAAGGATTATCCTTATGTGCTTTTGAGTGATAAATTATTACCTTTATGAGATTTACATTTTCTTCCAAATGGGTGATCCCTCCTCTAACATTGTCTATTGTATCCTCCAAAAAATTATCTTTAAGCCTTTGAATAAAATGTTAGACTTCTTAGCATATTTATTATATACTAGTAAAAAACATTTTTCTCCTTGTCTTGAGAGCTCTATTGATTATATATTTGTGCCCAATTGCATAATAGCAAAGCCCACTGTGATGTGTTTCTCTGTTAAGAGACTTAGAAATTCCCAGTAATAATACAGTTGTGCTCTGAGATTTGTGGTTGCCTTGACTGCAAACATCAGCATTATAATTTATTCCTGTTTAATGGCCACACTTGAATGCAAGCTCTCCAGAAAGCCCAAAATGTTAGCATGCATTGTACACTCTGACTTTTCTTAAAATTGAGGCAATTCAAGGAATTATGAGATCGCATTTTAAAGTAAAATTGGCAAGTATTAGAACAGGAGGAGACGTCAGAGAAAAAGTCCAACTGTTGCCATTTACTAGAGAGAGGTCAACAACAACTTTCACTGAGCTCCCACTGTGTATTGGCACTTTACCTGCATTCTCTCAGGGATCTGAATCCTCCAAACACTGACATAAGATAAGCATTTTACTTATTTTTAAGTTAAATAAAGGGATACATTAAATAATCTGCCCAGTCACACAGCTAATGGCAGAGTCAGAATTCAAAACTAGCGCCAACTCCAAAACTCTTGCTCTTTCTTCATCATACTATTTTTCTCATATCATAGACAAAGTAGTAGTATCCAGAGAAATGACAGAACAGAACCCAAAGACATGGAGGTTTTAGCCAGCAGCACAATTCTTTCCACTACAGCACACTGCCTTGCACTATGGATCTGAAGGTGCACAGTTTATTCCATTTCTTCCCTCTTGCTCAGGCATAAGAGCTCTTTTTCAGTATTCCTATCTATGAAGAAACTCTGCTTTCGCCCTGGTTGTTAATGAAAGTGGGCAGTGAGCATTCAAAATGCTGTTGATTATGTGTTCACACCAAGTAAAAGACTGCAAAATCAGCAGTAAGACATCGTGAGAAAAACTGCTGGCATCATTCCATTTCCATCAAATAAAGTTATTGACAGTTACCTAGAAGCTTAAAGAGTCTGCATCAATATTAGGTTTGATATTTGAACTACTCTAATTGTTCAGAATGAATTACTTTGTTCTACATGAAGCTGGAGGCTGAGTCAACCTTAGAGAGGCTAATCAATGTAATAAGCTGAGGTCATATCTATATACCAACTGATTTGTTGGAGCAGTCAAGAGAAGTTGGAAATGATTCAATTTAACACTTCTCTCCCTGAGTAGAAGTGGGGGAATAGGCAGTGGGTACAGCCAAAGGAATGGAGCATAGTGGTTGAGCTATGGGCACTGAAGTTAGCTTCTCTATCCACAATCTGCTTAATGGTTGTGTAACCTGGGGCAAAATGCTAAACCTTGCTAACTTCAGTTCTTCATCTGTAAAATGTAAAGCACAATGCTGGGCTTACAAGAGCTCAATAAATATTAGATATTGTTATCATTCAATTGGCTTCATCTAATATTCTAGTTTCACAAATACAAACAGTTAATATTGTATTTTCATTAAAGTTCATAAAACTTCTTAGAAATACAGCTGAAATATTAGCCAGTACCACATTGCAGAATTGTAATAAGACTAACCAGCAAAATTCTTTCTTGTTCTCATATACTGCCTTCATTCAGAATTATACTTTTGAAAATATTGTGATTGTGTTAACCCACAAAACAATACTGATACTGAGAGGAGGTTGCAACTTTTTTTAAATCTGGAATTTTTATTTCCTTTGTAAAACTAATATGACCATTGTAGCAGCCCAGAGTCCAAGTACAGACAAATGCGCCCCCTGCTGACTTTCTGTGAAGCTGCAGGGACATCTGAGGGCTAACCAAGTTGAAGCCAGTGATGTTGGGGGGAATTATTCCGGGGAGAGGGGGAGGGCAGAAAGAACAGACTACTTGAACCTGATCACTGTGTACATATTTTTCCAAAAGTATTGCTTTCCTATTAAGTTTTCAGGATATCAATTACTTTGGAGAAATAGGCAAGGATCTAGGTTAGATATAGATCCTTCACCCTTATATCCTCCTTTGAAATAGAAAATATTGCAGAATAGTAAAAGATATGAAGGGTATAAAATGAATGGGATCAAAGACAACAGGATTTTGTCCTCTGTTTTAAGCAATATCCTTTCCTCTGCTGATGTATCACAGCTGTCTTCGTCCTACTGCAAGTTCACTTCAAAGCCGTAGTGAGGTGACAATAAATTAATGATAAAAATGGCAGGATTTTTATTACAACTAGTGCATGATTTTTCTGGATGAAAGCTGTAGCTTTCAGTCTTTCGGACATAGGTACTTGTTCCCGTCAGAGAAGACTCTAAGAGCCAAGGATTAATTCTGCACATTCTTTTTAAAAATCTGTCACAGGTACAGCATTAAATGGCATATAGAAATGATGTATACTTCAGAAAAAGAAGTAGAAAATGAATGATAAAGAGTTTCTACAAAAAAAAGCCAGTTTTTAGTTCCATTTTCTATTTCATAAAGCTAGTAAAGTGCAGATTACAAAATTTACTTACAAGATGGAGGTTACAGCACATAGCTCACTTTATCATGTCAAATGTCATAAATACATTTTATTATTAACTTAGGAACTTCAGTTTCTTTTGACTGCAGATAACAGGAATATTATACATTACTTGGTATATGTACCTTGCCATGTTTCATATGTCTGCGGTTTTTCTTGTTGTTACTAATTTAATTTCATTGAATTTATCCCTCCTCTTACATTTTTTCAAAAAGTATGACACACTCCTTAAAATGTGTTTTTAGAAACACTGAACATGAAGCGTTTTATAGCCATTTCATTATGCCAACCTAGAAATCTGTCTTGTGCAACAAAACTATTTGAAATGAATGTTAAACATTTTGCAACTGCATTAATGGAATGAAAGGTACTAGAAAATGACAGGTCTTTTTAACTCAACTATAAAGTCTTGTCTTGTTTTAATAGATCCTTTATAAAATGTGATGGGGTTGACCTATTAGTCACTTTTTCTGTAGCCTCCATGTGGAATGTGTGTTTAAATGGTTTAAATAGTTTCTCTAATGATAAAAAGAGAATGTAAAAATGCTTGAGGTGCTTCTTCCCTGTGGGTTCCACACACTTTTTCTCAGTGAAAAGATTAAGCATTTCTGTCAAACAAGGGAAGGAAGCAGTTGAAATTTCACCAACTCTTTTCTCCAAGCAACTGTTGTCTTGGGGGTATAATGTTGAATGAAATCTTGTACATGGTACACTGATTCCTCAGGGGCTCTTTACTGAGGTTTGTAAAATTATTATACCAATTTCTATGTGGTTACCCAAATTCTCTCTGCTCACAGGCAAAACCATCCCCTGGTATCAGAGGGGGTTAGCTTCAGGACCTCCAAAGGTATCACCACCCATGAATGCTCAAGTCCCTTATATAAAATGGCGTAGTGTTTGCATACAACCTGTGCACATCTTCCCATCTGTTTTAAATCATCTGTAGATTACTAATTATACCTAATTCAATGGTAATGCTTTGTAAGTACAGTGGCTGTATTGTGTTGCTGTGTATACTGTGTTGCTTGGGGAATAATGATAAGAAAAACACCTGTACACGGTCAGTATAGATGCTGTTTTTTATTGCATATTTTCTCTCTTTAGGTAGTTGACTGTGGAAGTGAAACCTGAGGACACACAGGGTTAATTGAATGTGATTATATTAACCACATAATTGCCAAAGTCAATAACCAGGTAGACATGAGGCCATGAAAAGGACTATTTTGCATTTAGGTTGATTTTCAGTCATGTCAACGACCAATCTTAACTGAGTCATTCAGATCAACCACATGATGATCGGAGTCTGTATTAAAGTGGCCAGAATAACCAGATTATGATGTGCAGGCTTGATTTTAGATCAGACAGACCCAGCCACAGTCCATTAGCCTCAGCAAAATGGCACAATGTAATTTCCATAAATTACTGTATTTTTCTCCACATTTCAAGTAGACAATGCATAAACTACTATTAGTATTCACAGCAGCAGAATTTACCTTTTTTTTGTACCAAACTCTGATTCTGGAATTATTCTAAAGTGAGTTTTTCCCTTGGTCTCAGCAAAACCCCATTCTACCACCTAAGGATGACATTTGCGGTTCCGTTCCAAATGATTAACAGATAACAAACAATATCCAAACATATTTCATCTTCCTGCAACTATATTTCTCAGTGTTTATAGGAAAATTGTACCTTCTATAATTTACACACCATTTTGAATTTTCCTACTCAAATTATGAGTATTTTGCACTAGAAAAATCTAGATGTTTCTTTCCTAGTATGTGAGTATAGATGTTGTATTTTCTATTTCTCCTTTTTATGCCTAAATTTTTTAAATCTCTAAATGCCTCTGTTTGATTATCTGTAAATAATCCTTATAGTTCTTAACTGAAGGAATGGAGGGGTTTAAAAGCTGGTATGTGTGCATAAAGCAATTAGAATAGAACATGACACATAGGAAGCTATCAATAAGTGCTAGCTATTATTACCATTTTTATTACCATGTTACTATGATACTATTTGACTCATCAATCTTTTTTATTTTGTGGTATTTTGATTTTTATTAGTATGTCTTTGCGGTACATAATGGTTACATTTATCAAGGGAAGTTGGCACATGTACAAAATACATCATAACTTTTTGTAATTTTTCATACAGTAACGTTATTCCCAGAGTCAGAGTAGTCCAGAATAAGTAAATGTATATGAAAACAGTGAAGAAAAACTATTAGGGGTCTAAATTCATAATTGAAACACTGTATGCTTTTAGCATTGGGAAGTGTGACACATTCTAAGACTTATCCAGAAGTTTTTACCTTTTCTGATTAAAAGAGAAATGTTCTTAGATTAAATTCTGAGAGAGTATAACTATGAGTTTGAAAAATCTCTTGCACAACAGATTTTCACATTTGAAAAGCTAAAAGTGATTATGTTTGAGAAATAAATAAATAATGGTTGTTTTAGGCATCCCCGGACCAACGAGAATTTCAGACTTAAAAAAAAAATACGTAGGTTTGTTACCGCTAAACAACAAAGAATACTATTTATAAAAACACCTGCCTGCCAGGGATTTAGCTCAGTGATTCCGCCGCCTGCCTCGCTAGAGCAAGGACCTGAGTTCGATTCCCAATACCAAAACAAAACAAAACAAAACACCTGCCAAAATTATTTGATCAGAGTGTAACTTCTAAAACAGCTGAATTTTTCAGAGACTGAAAGAAAAGTTATCTTGGGACACAGGAATTTAAATTTGCTTCAAAGTGATATAATGCTTGTACAAGCAAAGAAGAGCTTGATTTGTCAGCTCTTAGCCCAGAACTACCCTCTTCCCACATAGCCTGGAGGTGTGCCAGGCTCCTACGCCTATTCTTGACTTTATGATGGAGTGAGTTCTTTTCCTGTGAGCTTTTCTGGGCATGAGGAGATACAGCCTAACCAGGATGGAGCTCTGCCACATGGTAGAAGTGTCCTAAGGATAGTGTGGCAATGTTCTATAAAACCTAGAGAGCAGATTTTCATTTCTGCAAGCTGAGCAAGTCTTCAGCAACATTGCAAAGGAGACGAAGTTTCCTAAGTACAAGTCATTACCCATCATTGAGCGTTTATTACCCTCATGCTGGCCCCCTAACTTCCCATGGTTCCTCTCCCTGAGTAGCACTCATGATACAGGTCTATAACTTGCAACTCTGCCTGCACCTTGTTTTATAAAATGCTGCTACTTAGCCCCATATCCCAGAATTCCAATTTAATTGTATTGGATGGAGGCCCTGAAAGGGATGTTTTTGCTTTGTTTTGCTTTGTTTTAATTCAAGCTCCCCAAAAAATATTGATATACGGGCAGAACTGACAATCACTGATGAAGAACATGTTCATTTCTTAGTTTGGTCTGCAGACCACTTCCAACAGAATCACCTGTTGTTCTTGGGCACTTGGATATTCTAAATATGCCTTTTAACAAACACCCCAATGGATAGTAACATTGAAGAACAAAATGTTTCTCTTATTAAAACTTAGCCATCTTCTCTCCCATTTCCCACTAATTGGATAAAAATGAATATTGTTGAGCATTTATGTAGAGGGCTTTAAAGACAACCCAGAAGGTGATTCTATTAGGAAGAATTTCTATGGCAGGCTATGAGAATGGCACTCTTTGTTTGGGGGTTATTGTGGCTGTTGTTTTCTTGGTTTGGGGATTGTTTGGGGGGCACAAGTCTTTTGGTGCCTGAAAAACCACATTATGTAGGTAGTTTCCTACCTTATTTGGGGCTTGCCCTCTGTGGCTTAGGCATAGTTTATAAAAGGGAGAAGTTTTGATCTCCTGGGCATCAAGAACCATTTCTATGAAGATAGTAGTAAATATTATCATCCAACTCCTTGCCTCATGAGTAGCTAACTTCACAAAATGGCAATATCTTTATCAAATTTATTAAGCTCAAAGTGAATAGGGTCCGTTTACTAGTATCTACCCATTTGTCTTCAAATGTGCAATTTTTTTTGTACTATGTTTGTCCCATGATAGCACCTTACATCAGTGGTTGTCTGTCTTGGCTGCACATTGTAATCACCTAAGGAGCTTTACAAAATGCAGGTGTCTGGGTTCTACCTTCCTTTTAATTGATCTTGGGTGGACCTGAGCATGCTTTTTAAGTATCTCGGGTGATTCTGTTGTGCAATGAAGGCTGAGAACCACTCGCTTTAAAGGAAATGGAGCATTCTTTCTGTCAGCATGTCCACCAAAGCTCACAGAATGAGAACTCAGTAGGTTAAATTATGACATGTAAATAGAAGATGGAAAAATGATTCTTTCTGTGATTTAAAAAAATCTTGCTTTTAAACCTATGTTAGTGAGCTTTCTATCACTGTGGCAAATACCTGAGGAGAACAAATTTATTTTGGCTGTTTCAGATATTTCAGCCCACAGTCACTCGGCCCTGTTGCTCTGGGCCTGTGACAAGGCAGTATATCATGACAGTGTGCAGCACAGGAGGCCTGTTCACCTCGGTGCAACTACTAAACAGAGGAAGGGAGAGAGGGAGGAAGGGAGGAAGAGAGAGGCAGAGAGAGGGGCCAGAGTCCCAATGGCCCCTTTAAGAATGCGCTCCCGAATAGTTTCTCTAGTGTGAGAAACTGAAAGTGTAAATAAGGACTAAAAGGTGTAATAGATAATGGGAAATAGGAAGAAAAGGGGCAAAGGGGAAGGGGAAGTGGGAGGGGTAGGGGAAAAGAAAGAAAGGAATGGAATTAATATGAGAAAATGAAAAAATGGAACAAAGTCTTTGTAAATAGGGAGGGATGGAGGGGTTGAAGGGAGGGCAGGGGAAAGGGGGAAAAAATAAGAACCAAGAGAGTATGTAAAGGTGCAGATTTCCAAAGATGACTTAAAATGTAACAATAAAATAATATTTTTTAAAAAAGAATACGCTCCCAGTGATCTAACTTCCTGCCACTATACCCCATCTCTTTGGTATCTGGGATCAAACTCAGGTCCTTGCGCTTGCCAGGCAGGTGGTGTAACCACTGAGCTAAATCCCCGGCCTATGCTCCATCTCTTAAAGGCTCCACCACCTCCAAATAGCACCACAGACTGACAACGAAGTCTTCAACACAAGGTCCTTTAGAGGACTTTCAAGACCTAAACTGGAGCAAAGCCTGTATAGGACAGAAGAGCAATATGCATGTACCATCATCAATGCAATCACGACATGAGATGTTGTTGTTAATAAGCAGTTTTTGTCTGATGTTTTAATTCTCTCACATCATGTACTTCTGGCCTCCATCAGCTATACTGAAACCACTTCTCTCCTGGAAATAAAGATAAGGACTTCTTAAACTGAGATCTGGCCCCTTTGGGTCTGGATTTGTTTTTATTTTGTAGATCACTCTCCGGGCGCATTGTTGGAGGGGTTTGGTGGTTCTTCACCCTGATCATAATTTCTTCATATACGGCCAATCTTGCTGCTTTCCTGACTGTGGAGAGGATGGTTTCTCCCATAGAGAGTGCTGAAGACTTAGCTAAGCAGACTGAAATTGCATATGGGACCCTGGACTCCGGTTCAACAAAAGAATTTTTCAGAGTAAGTACTTTGAAGTTAATTGGGTCTGCTGGGTTTTATTGTATTATCTTTTCACAAAGACAAATTCACAGTGCTTTTAAGGGAGGGTTGGGAAAAGTTGGGAATAATATCAAAGCACAGTGTCTTAAATACTATACTGCTTAGGAGATGAACCAATTCATTTTCCTTTAGAATTAAGACGACTCAAGTAAGACATAATAGCTGAGACACAACAACTGACATGTCAAGAGAACTGAATTTGAATTGCTAGGTTTGAATCCCAACCCTGCCACAAAGTTTTTGTCCTTCGGCAAGTCATTTAACTTCTGTTGGCTTTGGTCTTCTTACTTGAATAATGTTAGGAATGAACTATACATTTCTTTCTTCTAGCTTTTACAAAAGCAGTGATTTTACGTCTTAGAGATTCACAGAAGTTAAGTAATTGACTGTAAGTGATGAGTTAGAAGGCATTACATATTCCATTTCAGACACTGGCTTTCTGTTGAAATATATTCCATTTGTTTCAAATATAAATATCACGATGATAAGTCAATTTCAGGGCAGCTTATAAGTGTTTCAATTTTTTGAAGCAGACTTATTCTCTCTTCCCCCATAAACCAAGCCTTATGGGGGGAACAGCAAATTGTTCACTAGCAAAAAACTAGTAAAGCCATGTAAACTTCATTAGAGTTTTTAAGAACTCAAATGTTTTTCAGTTGTTCCAACAAAGAAAATTTGTTGGTTTAGATTAGAAAATGAACCTATTCAATACATTGCCATTGCCTGCTACTGCAGACATGTATAACTGGTTGTCGCAATGATCCAGAAGCCATTTGAGAGGTACATAGAGAAGAAAATTTTAGTTACTCTCTCCAACCAATAATCAAGTTATTGAATGACAGATATAATTACTGACTTTTTCTCAAAGGTCTAGAGTAAAGAGATGTTGTTTTTAAACCAGCTTATTTTAATAAATCACAAAGCAATATATTTCTATGTGTATTACCATGAGATTTGTCCAATTATTTCAAGGAAAATCAGGAAGAGTGTGTTTCTTGACATTATAGAAATTAACTAAAAACTTTTCAGTCCCAGAAGGAGGAAGGATTAGTTCTGAGACACTTTCACTAATTCTCAGTGGCTCAGGATATCAATATCTCACCTCCACCACCTGTTTACTAGGCAGATCATAATTCCCAGCTGGGGGAGGGGCCTAGTGTTAGAAACATCAAAATAATATAAGACCCTCTGAAATTAATCCAACATTGACTATCCCTATTACGGCAATCCCAGAAGCCTACTTGGGAACAACCCCTTGCCCCCATGAAATCACTTACATATGTCAGGGCTAGAAGCCAGGGATTTCCATCTGCTAAGTAGTCAGCACATAATCAGCTCCATGGAAATCTGGTTTGGTATCAACCTTCAGCAGAGCTTATGTTCACCATTCCAATAGGCATCAAGGTGCTATATGAATTAATTGACCACTTAGGATATCAAGACACCAGACTTGGGCCCTCTGATAAGAAAGTATTTTTTCTTCAACAATGATTAGAGATGAGGAAGGTGTGCTTTAAATGGTAATGGATAGATGACATCAATTTCTAGTAAGCTTTCAAAGTCCATTCATCCTCATAGCAGGCAAAAGGAGGTTCTCTGGGAAGATTTAGTAGCACAAAGGCTTGAAAGTATGACCAAGTAGTCATTGTCCTAGTACCCAGACCCCAACCCCCACTCGTTTTGTGTCTTTATCTATGGATTAATTCAATGATGGTTTCACTAAAGAGCATCAAATTACTGGAGCCAATTTGAATCAACATTCAATTCTGTACAAATCTATTGCTACATTCTAATTGGTTTGTGACCTTTACAGCCAATGAGTAATTCTTATGGAAATGGAGCTGTTTTGAAAATCTGATTAGAGAGGGAGCTGGATAGTTCAAAGTATAAAGGTAGTAGAGATCATTTTCTAATTCTCAGAATGCCACCTTTTCTTATTCTCCAAATCATAGCTAGTGATAGTATTAAGGACTCTGTGGAGTGGTCCTTCAGAGCAGCACACAAAGATGGGTGATCTAAGAGTGAAACTGACCATCATAGAAAAATCAACTTTTTTAGCCTGTTTGTACTGAAAATGTTGTGTAAACCTAACAAGAGTATGCTTCATATTCATATAATACAGGGCCTTGGCCCACTGGTCTCCAAGCCACTTTTCCTCACTATGTCCTCCACCTCACTCCTCCATGAACCCAATGGGTCAGAGAACAGAGCCTAGAAGAGCACATTATCCTTCACTCTGAGACTTGACTGCCATAGTTATGTCCTTCTCCCTTCAGTCCTCAGTGATCTCAAGACATGGAGGCAATTTTAAGAATAATGACTTCCCCATACATAAACAAATTAAGTAGTTCTAATGGCTACTATCAGCTCTGATGGTATGCCTTCTGAATTTTATAGAATGAAACAAGATCACATGCAACATTTGTAAGCATGAGTTCATTTCTTCCCATTCTCACTCCGTACTAAAACCACTGGGATCAAATAGTAATAGCATAAACCAGCCTAGGGCTAGCCCTCTACTTCTTCCACTAAGAGAAATAAATAAAATAAATTTTTTTTCTGATTGCCCTGCAGACCTTTTTACTTTTCCTGGGTAAGGCTACCATTAAAATGACAGTACTTTTAAATGATTCCTTTGTTTCTCTCATTTCCTAAGCTTTCCCTAGCTGTCCTTGTACAATTGCATAAAGTCACTGACACTGAGGGATCTGTTCCATAAGGAAGGGCAGAGAGAGAATGAGCAAAATGTGTGCAGCTGGAAGAAACATCTGGAATATTATCATCAACCCTCCTGACTTGGAAATGGATTTCCTTTGATAGTAGCTCCAAAACCAAATATCCCTACCAGAGGTGGAGACATACATGTTAAAAACCAAGTCAGTAGCTTTCTTATCATTGCCCAGAGAAATGCCACTATAATTTAGAAAGCTCCACCAAAATGATCATTCTCCAGTAGGTTTTGGAAATTTAACCTGATCCAGATAGATGTTAAAAAGTAGCATCAGGAGAAAAAGCAATTCCAAAATTATCTCTGCTTGCAGACCCCTACTTGCCTAGGAGGCAACTAGGATGCTTGCTTTCTTTTCCAAAATTTGATCAAATCTCCATTGAAGATAGGTTTGGGGATAAAAGGAGTTTTTTTAATGAAATGCTTACAATAATTTTAATCCATTTAACAAAGTAAATATAAAAGAAGAGAAATGGGAGAGTAGGGATTTGTCCAGTAACTTAAGGACCACAGAAGAATTAACCTATCAGGAGACCACTGAGGAGACTGCCTTGTCTTTTGAGTTGTAAACATTGTAAGTCCCATGAAGCATAGTTGAAATACTCATGAATAAGGTTTTATCTCAATACAGCACTCTTTGACTACTGTTTCCCTCATTTAAAACTTTTCAAATATGGGCAGTGAATGGAAGGGCCCTGCAAAGTGTTTATAGACTCTGCTTTCACATTCAGAATCACACACACATGAACACACACATGCACACACACACACACACACACACACACATACACACACAGAGCATTTTCATTTAGAATCCACATTCCTTCAACATTTGTTAGTTATCTATAATAGATCTTTTGAAGTACATGGGAAAAAGAGAAAAGTCTTTCCAGCACTACACCTATGCTGAGTATGTCAACATTTTGACATTATGAAACGCAACCATTAATCTTTAAGCTGTATTATAGCTGAGTTATGTATTCAACAAACCTCTCTAACTCCTTTCCTCACCATAGTGTTACAAAACACACAAAAATGTAAATATCCTTTTGTTAAGCCTTTTCACCAACTACTATGGTGAATTTGGGATCTTAACAATGTGCCTGGACAACTGCAACCAAATTGTTAGTTTGAAGACAAATTATAGAACATTTGGGAAAACAGCCAAATTATACACTAGGAAACACAGTTTTCCGAGAGATGAATTAACACTAAGGGACGATGGGCCAGACATCTCTGTATATACAACTTGATGACTTTGGAGGGAAAAAACTGTCTTTCAGTTAAGACATGGCTGTTTTGATGCTGTCTTATTTTCTATGTCAAATAATATATTACATAGAGAGAACCATAGACCATATTGGTCAAGACTGGAGATGGACTGACAGCCACAAGATGAGGCTACTAATGGCCTGGAAAAGGGAAAGATACAGTGAAAAGCTGTTGGCTTTTCCAACCCCTCAGCAGCCAGGGATCTGTGGCTCCACGGAGCTTTCTTGCAGGCAAGTCTTAGGCTAGGTGAGAAGGACAATCTCCCAGGAAGTAGAGATTGACCTGACAACTTGTGCACATAACTGAAAATACATCTAATATCTATCTCAAGATAAAGAATCAAATGTGGCAAAGACAGGCTAATAATAATGCTTTAAATTCCATTATTTACTCATTACTCTTTTAATTTTTGTTTTTTTGGTACCTGGGATCAAACTCGGGACCTCGCGCTTGCAAGGCAGGTGGTGGAATCACTGAGCTAAATCCCCAGCTCCCATGGTTACTCTTTTAATAACGCTCTTTTCAGCACATTCTATGTGCCAAGTTCTGTACTAAGCACCAAGAATGCATACATCTCTCTAAACAAAGATAAAATTTTTGTCAAATCACCTGAAACTACCTAGACAGGCTTCTTCATCATACTTGGAGGTTATTTGGGGGATGCATTGACTTAAAATATAGACATGTCAGATAACTAAATGATTATCTCTCCAGTGAAGTTGATTGGTATGTTTTTCCATAATGCTCCTTCCCAGAATGGGCCAATCTATGGTTATGCCACACAGTTACTAGCAGCAGAGTTAATGGTTCTCCACAGAAAAAGATGCCTTTATAGGAGCTTATAATCTAGTAGACTGTCATCTTCCAACACACATTCATATCCATTACCATATTCAGTCCATACAATAATCCTGCAATACAGCCAGAGCAGGTATTATTACATCTATTTCATAGGGGAGACAATTGAGGCAAGATGACATTGTGACTTGCTGAACGTTATTCAGCTCAGTGGAGAAGAGCTGGACCTAGGACCTTCATGCTATTAATTCCCATTGGGTTCCCTTTCCACTCCATCTTGCTGCCATTCAAGTATAAGTATTCACAGAAATATGGGGTGTTCCACATGAATCAAACCTCTAATGTAATACCTATTAAGGCATATGGGTGATTTTTGCTTTTATTCCCTATGATAATATCTATTAGAAAAGAAATGTATACCTACTTTTAAAAGACATTTTTCCATACTCTGACAACTTTAAAGGGATCCAAATAAAAAGGCAAAGGAAGGGATGACATTCATAAATCTAGACTGAGTATCATAAACATAGAAAATCTCTATGATTTCACGGTTCGTCATACTTTCTGACATGCTAAGGGTTACGTTATGCACATGGATGAAACTGGGAAGAACAAAAGAAATGTGAAATTTACTTTTAGTTCCACATCCACCACTGACTGTTTTTCTTTCAGTAAGGAATATTTAGTCTCAGTTTCCTCATTTGTCAAGGAAAATATTGTCTACTCCACTTTGCTTATGGTGTTGGTGAGAAAATATTATCTCAAAAAGCTCTTTAAAATTATGAAGGGTTCTACAAATCCCAGGAGACATTCAGGAAAGGCTCCAGAAATACAGCAATTAAAATATGAAGGCTCTCCAGATATGGTTCTATCTGCAGAGATTTGCAGGATATTTCGCAAAAATAAAATAAGAAAATCTCTGCTTTCTCAGTAAAAGAGACATGCCCCCTGAGGGGGCTTTGGGAGCAGAGAGGAAGCTCATTTTCCCTTCTCCATCCTCCTGATTCCATTCCTGCTTCTAATTATAAAATATTACTACTGAACTCATCTCCTAGTAAGTCCATCTTTGGTGATTCCTCTGTGACCTGCAGATTCAACAACTTCAACATGCACAATTTAGAGCTGCCCTTGAAGACCACCTAGAAACTTCAGGTGCTTCCAAAGTGGCACACAGGCCATCTGCCCAAAGCAACCAACCATATGGATATTATTAGCTTATCTCTTTTTGTCCTCCCAGGTAACCTACTTGCTTATGAGAGCATTTCACGGCCCAGAAAGCCTAAGGGGGGTTAAGTCTCAGCTCTCCTTGAGGCTGCCAACTCTTGCAGACAACATCAAGATAATTAACATCACATAGGACTCCCACAACTTTGTGAGAATTCAGAAACTCTCCTCCCTAGAACTCACCTCAAGATCTCACTTTCTTACCTAACAAAGTCAAATCATCTGATAGCCGTCCAGTTAAAGGAAGGAGGCCCATCTGTTCAATCAGACTTTCTTTGAGTTCACCTGGCAAGCTTATACAAGTTAATTATTTACAACTCTTCATATTGTATGAAGACCTACAAACATAACTGTAAGGATCAAGTAAAATTTCTACCTCCTGAGACTCAAGCAACAAGAATGAACTAGAATGTTTCATTGCATTCCACTTTTGAAAGTAAAGGGCAACTCACAAAAACATATGACTTTTTTAGAATACTAGATAATATTCTGTGGTCAGATTTATTCCAGTCTTCAAAGTCTTCTACAATTTTGGCAGACTAAATATGATGTATCTACCATAGCAATTTAAACACCAGGAATATAGTACAGTCAACATCATAGAATCCCTACATTTAAGGAGTTCGCATTCTGTTGAAAGGAGATGAACAATAAACATGTGATGAATAGATATATAGAATAATATCAACTACTGATAGGTGCTCTAGAGTATTATGATAGAAAATGACTTAGTGTGAAGGAGGACTATTTTAACTGCAAGTTTGGGAGTGGAGAAAGGGCTCGGGGAGTGTCTCTTTAAGGAGACAGCATTTGATTAGAGACCTGAATGATGATAAGAGGTAGCCATGTGAAAATCTGATGGAAGATTACTACAAACAGAAAAAATGAGAAGTGCAAAGGTTCCAGAGCAGAAACAACCTTGAAATGTTTAAAGGACAGCAAGAAAATCAATATGGTGAAAGAATGGAACCCCACATTAGTGATGCAGATTGTAGTTATATTTAGGATATATTTGGGGTGTAGATTCACATAATTTGCTGATGGATTGGATGACATTTGTGATTGAAAAGGAAGAGCCAAAGATGATTCTCATATTTTTGACCACCATCCCATTTCAGTGATACTTGGTAAGCTATAGCAACAGGGGTTGAAAAGGTATAGTAGGATTGGTTAGGAAACTTTCAAGTATTGAAGCATGTTACCTGTCTAAAGGGAAGGTTGTCTATGCTATAACTTTTTTCCATGTTCAACAGACTTATTATTTTTAATTGGCATATAATATTTGTACTTATTTATGGGGTACAGTGCTATAATTAGATACATATATACAGTATGTAATGATCAAATCAGAGTAATTAGCATTTTCATCTCCTCAAATGTTATCATTTCTGTATGTTGGGAACTTTCAAGCTCTTCTCCTATGGTTTGAAACCTACAATTGTTTTAGACTATGGTTACTCTATCACACAATAGAATATTAGAACTACTTCTCCCAAAATTGTATTTTGATATCTGTTATCCACTCTCTCACTGTTCTTCCACACCCTTCCTTTCCTAGATTCTAGTGACCTCTATTGTATTTTCTAATTCTGTGTGATCAGCTTCTGATGTGAGCAAGAACACATAGTATGTGTCTTTCTGTGCCTGCCTTATTTCACCGAGCATAAGGTCCTCCAGTTCCATCCATGTTACCACAGCAGGATTTCATCCTTTCTTTTCTTTTTTTTCCATTAAGTTTATTAGTACATTCTAGGTATAAAATACAGTTACATTCATCATTGGGATCTTGGACCTTTACATGACATATCTTGGATCTTATTTTTTCCCCATTCCCCTGCCCTCCCTTCACCCCCTCCACCCTTTCCTATTTACAAAGACTTTGTTTCCATTTTTTTCTTTTCTCATATTTTTTCTTTCCCCTGCTTTCCTTTCCCCTACCCCTCCCACTTCCCCTACT
>NW_004624797.1:2121196-2173695 GCF_000247695.1 Heterocephalus glaber
CTTGTGTACCCTAGGAGCTTGGGATGGCAGCAGGGGAACTTCCTTCCGGGTGCTGGGACCGGCTGAGCTTCACTGCCCCAGGAGCATGGGTTGGAGGCGAGGAGCTTCCTTCTGGGTGCTGGGACCGGCTGAGCTTCACTGCCCTAGGAGCCTGGGTTGGAGGCAGGAGCTTCCTTCTGGATGCTGGGACCGGCTGAGCTTCACTGCCCTAGGAGCCTGGGATGGAAGCAGGGAGCTTCCTTCCGGATGCTGGGACCGGCTGAGCTTCTGAATTTGTTCATTATATTATTCAAGCCATTTATTCACTATTTTTTGTTTGATTGAACACTTAAGTTCTGAAAGAGGTGTGTTATAATTTCCCATCTTGATAGTGGCTTTTATCAAAATCTTCTTGCATTTCTAAGAGTTTTTGCTTTAAATATTAAGCTGCTGTAGTAATTTAGTACCTAAGGCTTAAGACCTTTTCTTCATCAAGGATCGAACCATGTATGTCTCCTTTTACCTTATTTAAGCTTTTGATCTTAAATTCCACTTTTTCCTCATAATACTTGGTGCTTAAAGCACACACATTTTCCACATTTTGTGTACAGCCTAACTGGGTCTTTTACTTCAGAATCGTGTAAGACTGCAACCAAGGTGTCACTCGGGATCTTTCACAGCTGTAGTCAAGGTGTCAGCTGGGGCCTTGGTCTCTTTTCGCAGCTCAGCTGGGACAGTGCACTTCCACCTTCACTTACAGGGAGAGCTGTTGGCAGGATCCAGATCCTTGCTTTCTTTTGCACTGAGACCCAGTCCCCCACTAGCAGACTAAGCAGATAAGACCCAGAGAGTGAGTGGGAGCAAAATACAAAAACTAGGCTTTTGTAACCTACTTATGAAAGTGGTGCCCATCACTTTTGCTATAGTTAATTCATTAGAAGCAAGTCACTAGGTGCAACACACACACACAAGGGGAGGGAGTTACACAAGGGAGTGAACACCAGGAGGCAGGAATCATTGGGAGATATTTTAGAAGCAGCCTAACAAAACTGGATCACGGATTTTTAGTTAACAATTCTCTTCTCCCAATATTTTATAGTTGGTATTTCACTGTTTCATATTGTAGATGAAAAAGCTAACCCTAATTTGTTTTCCTTTTGTATGTATATCAGTTAGAGTTCACAAGACTATAGAAACAACTCTGAATATTTAAAATGAAATATACTACTGGGTGTGGTGGTAGATGCCTGTAATCTAAGCACTCTGGGAGGCTGAGGCAGGAGGATCACAAGTTTAAGTCCAGCCTGGCCAGTTTCATGATTTAGTAAGACTCTGTCTCAAAATAAAAATTAAAAAGGGCAGGGGATGTAGCTCAGAGTGAAGGTCCTGGGTTTAATCCCCATTGCTGCAAAGTACGTATACGTATACATACACACTAAAACAGACTACATTAGAATAATGGAGGGGATGGATTACACAAATGATAGAAGAATTGATAAACCAAACACAGGACAATGAGGGACATCTTAGGGACTAGAAATATCAGGGAGCTATTACTACCCTTAGGTTGGAAAGTCAAAAGAAGGAAATGGTGTTAATGGAATCCAAGGGTCACCGCTTATCTGGCAGTACCTGGGGCTATGCAGGAGCTACAACCATTACCAGAGAGTTTGAGACAGAGAGGAAAGTGAAGAAGCACTTTGGCTTATGTCCGTCCCTTGCCTCCACCCTTCCACCAGTGTTTCCCATTGGCCAAAGCCAGCTGGAAGCCAGAATGGTTCCTTCAATTTGGAGGCCTGTGAGATCTTCTCTTTATCCTTAGAATTCAAGGATTTCACAGTAGATTTTGATGTTCTTTTTTTCATTATCATCCATGAGACTCAGTGACCACTTTCAAGTTGCAAACCCAGATTTTTCTTCAACTCAAGGAAAGTTTCTTCTAATATTGATTTTTCTTTCCTTCCTTATGTTCACTTTGTCCTTCTGGACTCCTGTTATTTTCATGACAAATCTCCTGGATCTGTACTCTAACTCTCTTAACTATCATGATTTCTACTTCTTTATCATTTTATGTTGTGGTTTGGTTTGGTTTTTCTGCAGTACTGGAGATCAAACCCAGGGCCTCAAACCTGCTAAGCAAGTACTCTACGTACTCTACCACTGAGCTGCATTCCCAATCCTTTCTACCTCCTTCCATTTTCAAAGACCCAATGAAAGATGTTTTTTCTATTTGATCTTCTAGATCACTAATGTGGTTCTCAGTTAATAGTCATCCTCTTTTTCACATTAATGTATTGAATTTTTAAATTCTAAAATCATATTTTTCTAGTTCTACAATGAATTTTTGTGCTATACTTGCACATCCTTCAGAGCTCTCATTACTTTTTTGTTTTGGCTTATTATTTGACAAACGTGTATATGACACACTCAATGTGCCAAGCTCTGTTCTAAATATTTTACAAGTGCTCGCTCCAGCAGCATGTATACTAAAATTGGGACGATACAGAGAAGATCAGCATGGCCCTTGTGCAAAGATGACCCGCAAATTCATGAAGCATTCTATAGCTTTAAAATAAATAAATAAATAAATATTTTACAAATATTAACTTGTTTAATCATGTAATAGTTCTCTCTGATGCACACTGTAGTTCTACATTAATAGAAACCACCTATCTAGCTGTGTGTGTTAGCTCCTTCCTCCTTTTAGCAAATAAGTTGCCTTAAGTAGGTCATTTCCTTTGCCTGCTCATGATTTTGACTTCTCAGCAGGGAGGTCAGATTGTTAGGGTCTCCTGATCTGTGAAAACCCGTGAACTATGGAAGATTAAGGAGGCACAGGGGATTTAGCTCAGTGTTTTTGCCACCTGCTGCATAAGCTCAAGGACCCGAGTTCAATCCCTGCTACCAAAAAAAAGATTAAGGAGGCTTTGCTTTTGTGGGTCAGAAGTGAACTACATGAAGGAAAGTCATGTCTTTCCTGAAACACAGGCAGGAAACTTCTTTGCCCCCAAGCTTTCTAAGCCTGAGTGATGATCTGTTCCAACCTTAGTGACTGAAAGCAAGTCAGGCCAGCAAAATAGTTTTTCTTCATGCCTATCATAGTTGTCCAAATCTGACAGGGCCCTTAGGACCTCAGGAAAGCTGACTTAGAAGTCCAAGCTTCATAGAATAGGCTTCATAATGCAGAACTTTCTAGGAGAACCACATAATCACCATCTTTGCCCCAGGTTTCAAGAGTTATTCCCTGCCCTCAACCACTGTCCCTCAATTCTCTCTTAGCACTAACCAGACCAGATAGTTTCAGCCACCTTGATGAGGAACTCCAGGGCAACGATTGCCTATCTAAAGTGTCTCACATCAAGCAGTGATTGTCACATGCTAACACCACTGCTGTGCACAGTCACTGGCTGGACAGGCTCCAGATCTGCATTCCATTTCCACTAGAAGATCCTAAAAGAAGTACAGCCTAGAAGCAACTTCCAGGCTCCACCACCCTACTCATCCTAGCTATTGTGTTTCTCTTAAGCAAGATTCAGGAAGAGTGTGTCCGGGCTTTGTTCAAGCTGCCATCTTCAACAATTTTAGGAATGTATATATATATATATATATATATATACATATATGAATATATATTAGGAATATATAACTACATTTATATTTATATTTATATTTATTAGTATGTTTGCAGTATCTAATGATTACATTTACCATGGGAGAATTTGTACATGTACATAACACCTCTTAATTCTTTTTCGTCCTCTTCCCCTCCAATCCCTCCAACTCTTGTTCCCCTTCCCATTTGCAAAAGCTCTATTGCCTTTTATTTTCTATACTATAAAAACATTGTGGCAGTGCTAATTTCAAAGAGAATAGTGAATAGGACCGGCATTGCACTGGTGGTTTTCTAAGACCTCAAAATAATCAACACCTTAATGACTAAGCTGAATTCCTAGAAGAAGGGAGAGAAGCTCAAAGATTTGGGTCAGACAAATAAGTACATGAAGGGCCACGAGTAATGATAAGGCTTAGAATGAAGTCTAGAAGATAGGCTACAAAGCTCTAGCATACATTGCAGTGGGTAAATGCAATCTAACTCAGAAACTACATCTTAATCTCAATGTTGTGCAGCCAACATTTAGTTCTGGACTTGCACCAATACCACCACCCATGATAGGGTAAAAAGGCCAAAATAAGACATGCAACCCACTGCTCCTGGTCCAGAGGAAGGGGCTTCCCGGTCACCATCCCTCCCGCTGGTCCCAGCCCAGAGGAAGGGGCTTCTGGGCCACCATCTCTACTGCTGCTCCCAGCCCCTGTCACACCTCTCCCAGCTCAGAGGAGGTGATCTGCCTGAGTGCCAACAGCACCACCCCTGCCCCCAGTCGAAATGAGAAAACAAGTAAATAAGTCTCAAAACCACTTGATCTGCAAAGAGGATATCTACTCCTGCTTTTTTTTGGGGGGGGGGTTCCTGTCGTATGGAGTATTGTTTCCCACCCTTTAACTTTCAGTCTATGAGTTTCCTTTTGAATTAAGTGTGTTTCTTGTATATAGCATATTGTTGGATCTTGCTTCTTGACTCAGTCTGCCAGTCTATTTCTTTTGATTGGTGAATTGACACCATTCACATTGATGGTTATACCTGATGTGTATTGACTAATCATTGTCATGACTTTTTCTTTTTGTTGGATTCTCTCCCTTTACAATTAATTTCTTGTCGTGCCCAGTGGATTCATTCTGCTGGGCTTCCTGGCATTGTGGTCCTCATTATCTTTTCCTAGAGTATTGTGTAAAATCTTTTGGAGTGCTGGTTTGGTATTCATGAATTTCCTAAGGTGCTCTTTGTCATGAAAGTATCTTATTGCTCCATCAATTTTGAAAGATAGTTTTGCAGGATACATCAATCTGAGTTGGAGGCTGTTTTCCTTTTAGGGCTTGAAATTCCTCACTCCAATCTCTTCCTGCCTTGAGGTTTTGCCTTGAGAAGTCTGCTGTGATTCTGATGGGCTTTCCTTTGTATGTGATTTGTTTCTTTTCTCTAACTGCTTGTAGAATTTTGTTTCTGCATTGGGTTTCTAGAATCTTAACTATTATATGCCTATGTGTAGATACTTTTTATCAAAGCTAGTTGGAGCCCTATATGCCTCACTTATCTGTATGTCAAGTTCTTTTCCCCTGCTTGGGAAGTTTTCTGCCATCACTTCTGTGAACAGCTTTTTTATGTCGTCTGCACTCTCCTGTTTCTTCATTGACTCTGATCAGTCTTATGGTATTCTTCTTTGCATCATCTAGTAGCTGCTGGATTGATTTCTTGTGGTCTCTTACTATTTTAAAGCAATTTTTCTTTTCCTGGTCACTAATTGCAATCTTATCTTCTATATCTGAAATTCTGTCCTCACACTGGCTCATTCAGCTGTGTAAGCTTTCAATGGAGTTTTTAATCTCCTGGAAATCTGTTTGCATCTGT
This sequence comes from Heterocephalus glaber, assembly GCF_000247695.1. Next base: position 2,126,643 of record NW_004624797.1, read on the forward strand.
TTTATGGATTCCATTTGTTTCCTATGTTGGGATTCCATCATGTTCCTCAGCTCCTCTATTTTTTATCTGTGTCCTCTCTAGATTTATTACTCATGTCTTGCACTATGGGCACAATCTCTGCTGATATCTGAGAAATTATTTCTGATTTCATTTTTTCCAGATTGTCTTTCGTTGCCAGTTCAGGGATTCCAGGTGGTTGAGTATCAGATTGTTCCATCTCGTTTCCCTTTGGGGTTGCTTTAGGAGATCTGGTATTCTGGTTTTGAGAGTTGTTTACATGTCTTCTCATTTCATTGGGGCTGGGGGGTGGGCAGGGATGTTTGCTGCTTGTGCCCATCCATGGCTCAACTCCTCGGTGCTGGAGGGGTGGTGCTATGGCAGCCCATTAGGTTCACCTCCTCTGTGCTGGGGGCAGCTCTGCTCCTCTGCACTGGGGCACTGGCACAGTGGCCTGGAAGTTTCACCTTCTCTGTGCAGGGGGCAGCTCTGGTCCTCTGCACTGGGGAAAGTGGTAGGGCAGCCCAGAAGGTTCCTTTAGTTTGGTGTTTTGGGTGTAGCTTGGTTCAAGTCCTTAGTTACTATATGATAGCAGCCAAGGCAAACAGCTGTAACATTCAACCTGCTTAATTCTCAAGATCTTACCTCCATATGGAATATTGGTGTCATCCCTCCATTGGTGACTCAGGTCAGGTAATTTGCAGTTGTGACCTTAATGTAACTATAGCACAATTCAAAAATGCTGGGCAAAGGCACTCGTAAGAGACAAAGTTATTTGCAATTTTTAGAAGAAAGCAACTCTGGAAGTTCTACAACTTTCAATTTTGATTATACTCAATTCTTCCACCCATCCTTCAGAGCTGATAAGGCAAGAACTCTCTTTTAAAAACTAGGGGAAATTACGTGTTATCACCTGACTGCTCACTCCTGTCGAAATTCTTCCCTTAGGAAGAAGAGTTGGAGAGAGATGATCCAAACAACTCAATGTAGAAAGTTATAGAACCAGAAAAAAGAAAATCATCCTGGCTAGAAATTGAAGTACCATAGTCTATTTTTTGCAAATATTTTCTTGTATAATAATCTGTTCTTTGGGAGGAAATTATGGCCCTTTCACAGGAGTAACAATAATATTCTTTCACTGCATACCTAGACCCAGGAGGTCATTTACTTTCAATTTCATACAAATAGGACAAATTTAAAGGAAACAGTCCCTGCATGTGGCTAAGAAACTTTTGCCAATGCAAATAATTCAGCTTACCTTTCTCTAGAGAGGGCTTCCATAAACACATGCTGTATAAGCTATTCCATAGCTACAGATTGGAACAGGAGTTATGTCCTTTCCTCCTCTACTCTTCAACTGAAGCTATAATTACCCCTCCATTGGATGCAGACAAGACTTCTATATGATACCCTCACCACCTGCATCATCTGGGTAAACCAGAAAATATCATGAACCAGACAAGGTACTTCTTGATGTCCTTTTATTGATATTTAGTACCTTTCTGTTTTTCCTTTATTTAAGCTATAAGACCCATGCTATTCAATGTAGTACCCACCAGCTACATGCACCTATTTAAATTTAAATTAATCAAAATTAAAATAAAATTTAAAATTCAGTTCTTCAGTAGCACTAGCCATATTTCAAGTGCTTCAATAGACATGTCTGGCTAGGAAGTAGCATACTGGACAGCATAGATATAGAATATTCCACAAAGTTCTTTAGATGGCTCTTCTGTTAGCTCTCTTAACTTTTTGTGCATAAGGACCACATTTTACACATGTCCATTCACTACAGCATTTCTACAGTGCCTGATACAGCTATTGAGTGAACGAAAACCTTGGTGTTTACTATGTTATCATGAGCTATACTAAATTCATCATAAGCAATCTTTCTCTTCATCATAACAAGATAATACTGTAAGGCAGGCCCTGTGACCATTCTCATTTTCCAGATGAGGAAACTGAGGTTCAGTGACAGTAAATGATTTCCCCAAAGACATTTAGCTAATAAGTGCCAAAGCTAGATAATTTTGGAACCTGTGCTCTTAACAACTGCTTTATATAGCAGAAGAAAACACTGGGTAAATGTAAGTTGTGCCGTGGACAGGCAGGACCCTTCCAGACCCTTGATGACTAGATGGTTTCTCCACAGCACTCATATTGGCCAAGGCAGAATAAAGACAGTTTGGGATCAGGGCCAGACCTTAAGATTGGGAGTGTAAAGTATATTGAATTATGTTTGAGTGTAAGTGTCAGATTAAGTGGATATTTATTTGACTACTTCTCTAAATTAAGTAATAGTAAATTAGCAATTTTTATCTGCCATTTTGCATTTAGAAGCTGTTCCCTTGACCCAAATAGTGAAGACTAGTGAAACCTAATCACTTCATGAAGTCACTCTCACTTGCTGCACTTACCAGAAGGTTCTGCAACTTGAGTTTCCATGCAGGATATTTCGTGCCAGGACACGCAAATGCCAGAAAATCAATTTTCCTGCAGCTTTCACAGTCAGTGTGTTTGCCAGACAAAACCTCAGCCAGCCACTTTTTTAATCAGCAAAGCACCTTTAGAAATAATACTTACCGGAACACTCCTAACACAGTAAGGAGGAAAAGACTTAAATCTAAGCCCACCTGCTCAAAATTGAGAGCCACAGGAGAAGATAAAGTGTGACTATATTGAAATTGAACACTTTAGTGGCCCCATCTGGCCTTGAAAGGTATCCTCTGCCAAGTATCTAATGCGATAACTTTGATTGGTCTGTGCCTCAGTAGCACAGACAGCACTTAACCTGACATCACCCTTCTTGCCACCTACGTGTATATGTCTTCATGTGCCCCAATGTATAAGTGTCAGTCCACATTGCCCTACCTCTCTAAGACCCAACTTGATTCCCTTTCCCTCTGCTATTCTTCTGATGCAAACTCTCCAACCAAATCGAACAAAGGTAGTGGATATACTTTGTATTACCCTTCCATTTGTCATGAAGGCATAATCTAATTTACTGAGGACTTACTATGTGGCAGGCACTATCCTGAAGCTTCATACAAATTATCTCACTTAATATTCTATCTTCATTTCAGATCTAATTAGCAGAGTCTTAGAGAAATTTAAGTAAAGTATGCAAGGCAAACAGAAGCCATTCTCTCTAATGTTAGGATTTAAGACCAAGATACTCATGTAATGGTACAAGATCCCAGTGATGTTTGTAACTGTATTTTATACCTAAAATGTACCAATAAACTTAATGAGAAAAAAATGTTAGGATTTAAGGCCTTGTGACAGGCTAGTGAGCATTTTATTGGTCCTTTTTAAACTCGGAGCATGTTGCATAGGTTTAAAAGCTGAACCAATGAAGAAGGTTAAAGTTTTATAAAATCACATCAAAACAATGGGTCAAAGTAAAGTTCAATCAGTTCAATGACATGTTGGTCAATGCAGTCATTAGCAATTCCTCCACTGGCAGGCAGTGTGGAGTAATAGGAAAACCACAAATTTTGGAAGCCAACCAACCTAGATTGGAATACCAATTGTCATTTCTCATCTATGCAAGCTGGGAGTTGTCACTTAAATTCTCTAAGCTTGGGAAGGAGAGAGGGAGAAAAATAGACTTTGGTGTTAAATTATCTGAGTTTGAATCTCGACAATTCCTTTATTCATTCAGTTAGAATTTATTGAGTACATACTAATGACAGCCATTGTTATAAGTGCTCAAAACAAGTCCTGTTCCTCATTGTAGTGGGTGAAACAAGAAAAATAAACAAATGCTGTAAACAACATGTTCTTTTTAGCATTGAGTGCAATGGGGCTAAAAAAGCAGGTAAGGAGACTATATACTGAGGATGCGATTTCTTCTCAGCTCATTTCAGAAGGCCTTTCTGACATCTGACATCTGACTGAGGCAAGGAAGCAGGCCATGCAAGCACTCTAGAACAGCATGAGCACAGGCCCATGAGCACAGGCCCTGACATAGGAATGTGAATGGTTGCCTTAAAGAAAAGTTTCCATGTGGGTGGAGAGAAGTGAGAGAGGGAAAGAGTGGTAAGAGACGAGAACAGCAATAAAGACGAGCTGTAGCTTGTTGCACTGGGATTTGCAAGCTTTGGTAAAGATTTTGGATTTTATTCTACTTTTTTACTAAAATTTTTAGATCAATTATTCTCTGAGGATTTCATTTTGATTCTTTTCTTTTTTACTATGAGTTACTATTGGTACATTTGGAGGGAATGACACGATCACGTTTGTGTGAGAAAGCATCTCTCAGATTGCTATGTGAGGGTAAAAGTTGAAGAGAAGGAAACACTTAAGAATTGATTATAATATTTCAGATAAACAATGACTGGCTTGGATTAGGGTGGAGGTGGTGAGAAGTGGTTGTATTTTGAAGAATGAGATGACAAGTTATGGCGTTTGAAGCCAAGAGAGGAGTTAAGGATGAATAAAAGGCTTTTGGCCCAAGCCAATGGACAAATTGAATGGTAGTGCCATTATCTTTGCTGGAGAACACTGGCAGAGGATCGAGCAAGGACAGGGAGAATCATAAATAACATTTTTGTCATGTGATACCCAGGAGATATTCCAATAGATATTTCAGGTAAGCAGCTGAATAAATGAGCCTGAAGTTTAGTGAGATCAGGGCTGGAAATTTAACCAATTGTATCATGTTAAGCATGTAAATTAATTTCTCTAAGTCTTAATTACTTTCTCGATATAATGGGATAAAATTGAATTCACAAGGTCATCCTAAAGATTAGTAACTGTGTAATTGGTGACGCACCATTTCTAGTGTGTGAAAGTGCTCAGTAAATGGTAACCCTGTCATGTCAGTATTTACTGTAATAACTGGAAATTAGTTGCTGCTATTGTAGGATCATTGTTGATTGTTCTAAACACAGGTTGAATAGTGAAATCACCTAGGAAGCACCTTTTAAATGTTGGCCCTGCTTTGGGCCAATTAAATCAGAATCACAGGAGCAGCAATCAATTGCTTCCCACATATACATTACCTACCAATAGAGAACAGATGAGTTGGCTTACACAGAAATTCTCTTCAAATTCATTCTGGCTCAACTTTTGGGAAATACTCCCCAAAAGATCCTATGTGGAAAATTTTGGCTCTTTTGGATATCCCTGAGCAAATAGCTTCTTCTTCTTTCATTGAGCTTTTCTCTTAATATGAAAATAATTCTTGCTCTGGGGACCTGGAAGAAATAGTCACTGTGGAAACCCACAATATTGCAATTCCAGATAGATTTTTCTCATTAATAGAAGAACATTTCTTCACTTTACTTCCTAAGGTGTGTGCTGTCAGGTTTGGCCTCTGCACTACAATTAATTGATTCAAGAATAATAAGAGTATTGAATGTCTCTTTTAAATGTATTAGTTATAGAAAATAAAAATACAGTGGAAAAGTGAAATCCAGCTGGGCAAGGGCAATAGGCTCTGGAATGGTGATGATGAAATTTCATTGAAAAATAAACTCTCACAGGTAGAAGGAAATGACTTGAAATGTTCAATAGTGATAACAGACATGGAGACAATCCATTGCTTGGGATTCAGGGAATTTGAGGCTTTGCTTCATTTGACAGTGAAAGGGTATAGTGGGCACATTTTCTCTGTGGCCCAGTATCTGCTCTGAAAATAGATTCTGCAATCAAAAAGTTAAGGTACATGATTAGCAGTTAGCTTTTCAATACACACACACACACACACCTTTTTCACACAACTAATATGTCCAGTTTTAGGCTATCTTTTCTAAACACAAGCTCTCCTGCAAGAGGATCATACTTTAGGCTGTTGTCTATTGTTTATACCTCATCATGAATGTTTTCAATCATTTTCTGAAGCAAGGTGGAGTAGGGGAGGACACTTGTACCTAGTAAGGAAAATTTGGTTTTGGTGGGTTTTTTGTTTTTTTGTTTTTTTGTTTTTTGGTACCAGGGATCGAACTCAGAACCTCACACTTGCCAGGCAGGTGCTATGCCACTGGGCTAAATCGCCAGCCCTAGTCAGGTAAATTTGGAAGAGGGGGGGAAGCTGTGTCTTTACCCAGGCATTGGAGTGAAAATTGAATAGTATCTGCAACAAAAAAAGCTGACTCTTAGTCTTGCTTGATAATGGCCCTAATAGGCTATATTTATGTTTTTTATTCTCAAAATAAGGAGAAGTAATTGGGTCAGTCTAGTTTTTAAAGTGGGGTTTCCATGACACATTACATGTATCCAGCCCCTTGATCCTCAATCTCATATTTCAAGATGAGAATGATAGAAATAGCACACCTGTTGAGGTTATGCTAAAGTAGTAGGCATCATCTGGAGCAGAATTTGGGTGGACCCAGCCCAGCCCTAGCATATGACTGACAGTCATCCATTAGTTATCTAGGAAGAATGTAGTATACTGTTTGAGAATTCACAGACTGAGGTTATGTGAATTCCCAGTTCCACCATGTAATAGCTGATTACCCTTGTGCAAGCCACTTAACTTCTCTGTGACTCTGTTTCTGCATTTTAAAAATTAGGTAATAAGATAGTCTATTTCATAAAGTCATTGTAAAGATTGCATGAGTTAACACATGTAAAACACTTGAAATACAGTTCTACAACAAAGTATGTGTTCAATTAATTGTCAGCCACAATAATTGTCCCCCACTTGACAGTAGCTCCATTAAAACCCGTATAGCAAGTGTTTTTGACTACAATTTTGTTGACATTTGGGACCAGATAATTCTTGGTTGTGGGGACTACCCTGTGCTTTATAGGACATTTAACAGCATCTCTGGTTTCTATCCACTAGATACCAGTAGCACTCCTTTCAAACTTGTGACAATTTCAAAATGTTTCCAAATGTTGCCAGATGTTGCCAAATGTCTTCTGGGAAGCCAAATCTTGACTGACTGAGAGGTATAGGAGTAGAAGACACAGTGTCCCTTCCTCTATTCTCCCAAATAAGGAAACGGAACCTTTAGAAATTTTCTCGAAGAGTTTGTTGACTCTGGCTTTTAAAGTCATGCAGCCACTGGTGCTACGTTCAACCCGGTGGAATATGCTTAGTCTCACTTGGCAAGAGAATCAGAAGATGAATCAGAATAGAAATCTGACTCTGCATGCCAGGAAGGGACACTAGAAAGGTCAAAGGAAACTTAGCTGAGTTGTTACCTGTACCTTTAGAAAGAAGACAATGGAAACACCACTCCTTGAAGTGGAAGGAAACATGTCCCTGGACTTCAGAGCATGGTTTCAAAATGTTACACAAAGGCATTTGGAATGAGTGTTTGACATTTCAGGGCAAAACTCAATGTCTAGCCAAAAGATGACTTTCAACTCCACTAACATTATCTAAAAGTCCAGCCCTCAAAATAACTCAGCCAGAATCATAACACACCAATAGAAAATCTAAGAATAGAAACCAGAATTTTTTCCTTCCTCCCCATCCCCTCTGTTTTCACCAATACACAGTCACAAGGCAGTTGCTGATTGAAGCAAAAGGGAACTGACAAGCAGTACTTGTCTGAATGTTTAAAAATATGCGAACCTAACTGAGCGAAAGACAGTGAAATTGGTATTTGGGTCATACTTTAGAAATGAAATCATTTCCTGTGTACCTTGCTCCAAATCAAAACAGAAACTATTTCCTTTGCTTTAAGGGGGAAAAATTATAAAACTCAAACTTCTTTCCAAATACACCTCATCAGAGCTACTGATTTCTTCCAAGCAGATGAGGTAGGAAAACATGTATCAGATGCATTTAGCAAGCCAGATGTGCTCTTTCTCTTCAGCCTCAAAGTGCTCTGACCTTTCACGTAGTGAAGTATGCATACTAGGGCCTTGGAGTAGGGTTACAGTAAGTGACAAGAACATTCCCTTATTCCAGTGCCTTACTATGAAGAGATTAGAGTTAATTTCCAGTTCAACCCAATTTCAGAAAACAGGTTGGACAAAAAAATAAAATTGTTTTTGAAGGCGAGTTCCTTTTGTCAAAAAGATATTGTCAGAAACTGAATAAAAAAGCTAGGGTGGTAGGGGAAGATCTGTCTGTAACTTCAATTCAGCACATTTTGGTGGTGTATCAGCATTATTCCTCATTAGCTATGTGATCTGGGACAAGTTACTGAGTCTGTGGAAAATCTTCAAATTTCCGTATTGGAGATCCTTCAAGGTGGCATTCTGGTTGGGACTTATCTGTAAACTGCTCACTGGCAAGCACAAAGCTTTTCCAGGGCTTGTGGTGATTTTGGGGTAGATAAATGAAAATGACTGGATAGGCTAAAGCCCAATCTGGCATCTCTTTGCATTGCCATTGCTCCTATCTTTTCTTTTCCTTAGTTCCTTCATTTATAAAATGAGAATTTATTTCTTCATTGGACAAGTATTTATGAAGCACTACTGGGCTCAAACACTGTTCTTGGTGCTGGGTCCACCTTACAGGGTTTTTTGTTTTTTTTTTTTTTTTGGTACCAGGGATCGAACTCAGGTCCTTGTGCTTTTGAGGCAGGCGGCAAAACCACTGAGCTAAATCCCCAGCCCTACCTTACATGGCTTCTGTGGGATTGAGACAGTATGTGTCAAATCACCTTGGCAACCAGAAAGGTCTAGGCAAATTTAAGGTTTAAAGATATTCAACTGTCTCCTGTTTCTACTAATGACAAACCTAAGGCCTCTCTGAATAAGGAATGGGAATACCTAAAAGGTTGTATGACAGGCCACAAAAAAAATCTCCCTTTCCTGGATCTAAACCAAATATTTGAAATTTCCATTGCCAGAGTCAAAAGGAATAGTTTCTATAGAGCTGAGACTTATGACTCTATTTAAGAACTTGGGAACCCATCCACACCTTACCCGCCCTCTCCATCCTCCTACTCTGCCCACCCACTAGGACACTCAAGCACATAGTCCTCTTCCAATCACAACAAACATTAGGAAAGGCAAAAAAATGAAGTGGAAATGAGGGGTTAGGAGCTCCCCAGAGCAGGTTCATCATCAGCTGGCTTTCCTTGTAGGGCCTTGCCTTGTGAGGATTACCTGTCAACATCCCAATATTTGATAGACTCTGTGAGGCTACATTTGCTCCTAAATGTTAGAGAGGGTACATGAGACACGCAGGGGTTCTGTAAGTGCTCAGCTCAGGCAGACTGAACCCCAAAGCCACCTTTTTGAATTTATACCATTTATCAATGCTACCTGAGCCTTTATTTTTAAAATTTCAGAAAAAGCTAAATGACTTAGCATAAAAGTATACCATAGTTTAGAATTATATTATCTTAAAGGTATAATGTAGAGAAGAAATTGACCAAACTGTCAAGCAACAAACAGTTCATAATAAACAGCAAAGCAGAACGAATGAGGAGGCATGATTTTTGTTTGGCACTCTTGCCATATTTCCCTTTCTTGATATCGTGCACACAGGGATGGCCTTCTCTAACTCCTAAAAGTCACCTTTCACAAAACCAAGAAACCCACTCTCTTTCCAGGAACATGAATCCCCTATTCAAATAAAAAGCCATCTTTTGTGACCTTATATCAGTGAATACCTCCGTGAGGAACAGGTCTGCTACCAGAAAATGAGTACAGGATGAATGACTGATAGAGGTAGGGAAGACAAGTGGAGGCTGAGCACCCTGAAGTCAAAAGTAGCCTCTCTTTGTCGTATTTGAACAAGGCTAACCCTGTACATTCACGATGGAAATGGAAATATAGGCAGGGTGGCAACAGTGACCAAATAAATAAGTAAAGTCTATTCATTCCCCTTTGAGGAACAATGGGGTACAATGTGCCTAGAATCATCCTACTCTGACTTTTCCTTCACACCATCCTCTCAAACTATACATTCAGAATACAGTATACATGTTTGCAGCAAACACCAATGCCGCTTTCTTTGCAAATTATGTCAATATTATATACTCCTACAGTAAATTTATATCATAAAATGGACCTGAATACCATGCTTGTGTTCATAATTGTGCTTCCAACTTATTGGTGTATCTTATTAATTCTAGACTATCAACATGAAAAAGTGTCTGTTGAAGGGAAAATTTGTGCTCATGTCTAAATGGCAAGACTAGATGGTTCCCTGGCCTTTGTGTTAGTGCCACTGTATCAAGCACGTTTGTGGTCAATTGTGAGGGCACATTTTAGGAGGATTTTGAAAAATTAAAAAATATCTAGAAGATTATGACCAGGAAAGAAGAACTGGAATTCATATCATGCAAGTAATAAATGAAGGCCTTTACAATGTTTAACCTGCAAAGGAGACAATTAACAGGCAACGTTGTGATGGTAGACTTTAGGATGTACATTGTGTGAGAAAGAAAGTATATTTACTCTGAGTCACTAAAGAGAGAAGAATTAGAATCAATGAATGGCACTTCAGTTTTAATATTGATTCATCCCACAGACACATACTGAGATTTTATTACATGCCAGGAATTCTGGTAGACACTGGAAATGCAGAGACAAAAAAAGACCTGATCTCTACTTTCCAGAAGCTCAGATTTGGCTAGGGATCACCGTTTTTAAGCAATATAATTGGTGCTACTACAATGGAAAAATGGAAGCAGGGGAAGGACTGCCCAATTCAAGCAGAAGGCAAAAATACAATTGGATAGGAGAGGATATCATTAAAGATACCAGCCCGACAAAAAGAAATTTCTGTCCGTACTCCAACATAGAATAAGCAACCTCCTAAATACCTGTGAGCTAGGAAGTTCCTTATCACTAGAGCCACTTGAGTAAAGAAGCAACTCTGAATTGGGTGGGAGGCTGAATAAGATGTTTCTGAAGGCACCTTCTAACTCTAATATTATATTATCCAACTGACTCTAACTGAATGTTCTGTTGACCAAGAAGATATTCTCATAGGAAAGCAGAAATTTTCACTCTCCAGGTTTCCCCCAGAGCAGTGTCCTTCATAATGAGGTTTTTAATGTGTAAATCTCAAAAAACAACACAAAACATAAACATAAAAGAAAAATTTGCTACACTATTCATTTTTCTCCCAACAATGAAATTCTAAAAATACAAAGTCAAATGATAATGATTATTGTTAATGGCAGGCCATGGGTATTCCCTTGTCTGGAGACATAAATATGCCAGTAATACTTAAGCATATGATAGCTCTCAAAAGTGAAGTAATAATTTTGTAAATATGAGGCCAAAATAATTTATAGTCCTATTTAAATAAATTCTGCCACTAAAACAAATTATGCTTTATGTACTATAAAAATGCATAATGTTTTTCAACACTTCCGGTGTTCCAGGCACTGTTATAAGAATTATTAACCCGCTTAATGCCTCCCAACAAAGTTTTGAAGTAGATTTTAAAAATGATTTTATTTTTATTAGTATATATTTGCATTACATAATGCTTACACTCCTTTTGTGGAGTTGTTACACGTACATAGCACACCTTAATTCCTTTATTCATACCCTTTCCTCCCCCTCCCTCCATCTCTTGATTCCCCTTCTCATTTGAGAAAGACCTACCTTCCTACTTTCTATTATCTATCTTTTATTCCACTCTTGATTTATAATTTGGATTTCTTATATAAGAGAAATCATGCAATATCTAAGCTTGTGTGTGATTTATTATAAAACAAACCATCCCAATTTAAAAATGAGGAAACTGAGACATACGGAGGCTAGACAATTTATGCACCTAACATATTGGGATTCAAATACAAGTACTCTGAATCCACACATTTATCCACAGCACTATACACTTACCCTGGGTATACAGAAAAAGACTTTTATCACCAGAGAGCCACCACATACATAATCACTAAGAATGACCAGCACCACTGCAAAGAGCTGCAAGGTCCAAGTGGTGTCCTGAGTGACTCACTAATTACCTGCTTCCATGCACCAGATTTGGCAAGACACAAAATTCAAATACACACAACCATAAAAATATTTCTATTTTAGAACTTTATCATTTTTTTTTACTACAAATAGTTCAAACTGTGACGTTTGAATCCATTAATGCTAGAGCTCTACCTTACCTGCTCTTTTGGGTTAATCTGATCCTCCTCCATTCATGTATTCCTCCTTTGGGTTTCATTTGCTAATTATCTACCAATGTATGAGAATTTCTCATGGTCTCTCTGCATAACTGTTGGCTTATTCCTTCTTTGGCACAAAGTGGTGCTCTGTGGCATGAAAGAAACAAATCATCGCAGGTTGGAGAAAAATGAATTTGTTATTATATATCCAGCCCATAATTTTTTTAAACTTCTCCCAGATGATTGAGCTGAGATTCAGTCCATTTTTTTGCCTTTGGTATTTCAGCCAAAATAAGACAGACTGAAAAAAGAGAAAATTCTAGTGACCTTTTTCTTCTTTTTGGTCTGAATGTTATACTGTCACTTAAATACTAGTTAGGAAGATAAATGTTTCAGATTAAATTTTCTCACTTATAAGCCATTTACTTTTCCCTCTTCTAACCTCCTTCAGAATCTATCAACCAGAGCCCAATCATTTCTGCCACTAACTAGCTTGTCATTTACTGTATTCATTAATTTCTGCTGCTTGTACACCACACACCTTTAAAGTGCCCACTTCAAGCACTGCCATTTTTTCTCCTAGAAATGCATCATTATCTAAAGGAATAAACCTTTTAACCTGTATCAACAATCAAAGAGCTTGAGTAAATGATGAAGTAAATGAGTCAAAATTACAGTGCACATGGATCAGAATTCATGGACCCCTTAATCCTTAGCTTATGAATTTATCTTTGGAAGCAATGGTCTATTTGCAAATTGTATAACAAACAAATTGGTCTGAAACCTCCTTCTCCCCACCCTACCTTGTACTCAGCTCTGATGAGGCTAAGATTAAGAATACAAAATACCTCTTTATAAGTACAAATGCAAAAAACATTCCTACTAAAATATTTCCATAATGCTGAAAACAGAGCTAATCTGAGTTCTTCAAAAGGTGATTGAGTAAATTAAAAATAATGTATTCACAGATTAAATTGCTGTACATAGCTATTATGAAGAAGATATGTTTATTCTGGTTAAAGTATGGAGCCATGCAAGGGAATAATAAAAACCAAATTAGAATTGTGGTTACTTTTGGTGAGTAAGAAAAGCTATGCAACTCGAGAGGAGCAGATAGGCAGAATTCACCTGGCTTCATAAAGTTTAACTTATTAAGCTTTCTGGCAGGTGTTCTTACATTATTTTTAAATCTTTCTGTGCATATGAATTGTTTACTTCTCAATTATTTGGCCAACTTTGTAGGAAATTCCTATTGAAATATAATAAAGTCACTGACTGTATTTCATTATAATACCCAGAAATTATTTTATGTGTCAGATAAGAATGATATATAGTATGAGTATAAATGTCTGTAGGTGAGATTTCAATATTAAAGGACATTGATATTTTGGATTATTATAGGGGAAGTTACTTGTATGGGCATCAAAGGCAGGCTAAGTAGCATTTTAAAAGAGAACTGCAAAACATGCATCCTGGTTGGCTTAGCTGGAGACTAAACCTAATGATCTTCAGGAAATAATGAGCTCTAAGATTCTACAGTGCTATAAAGCTAGTGCTGACTATTATTTTCATCCAAGCTTCTGATATCTCTGATCAGCAATTTGGTTGTCACCCTGATCAGACCTAAACTACGATTATTAAGCAATCATAACATTAGTAGCTACCATGTATCAGGCATTATGCTGGCTACTAAGAGTGCTACCAAAATAAATATGTTATGGACTTTGTCCTCAAGAAATGTTCAGCTACCAAAGGAAAGACAGACATGTAGCCTACAACCCACCTTAGTACAATAGAGTAAGCTCTACAGCAAAGGTTATTAGCAAAGTGCTCTGGGAGAACAACTAAAGAAGCACTTCTGTGGAAGCAGGAGAGACTTAAGAAAGATTCACAGAAGATGTGAAATTTGCTCTGGATCTTGTAGGATGAATAAAGTAACTCAGGCAGAAGCAAAAGTATAATGGAAGGCATAAGAAACAAAAAAATATGGCTAACTTTTAGTGAATAGTGAGTAGTCCGAGGGAGTTGGATCATAAAAGAGTGTAGCCAAGATCATAAAGCACTCTTGATTATCATACATAAGAGTTTGCATTTTGTCCTGCAAGTATTCGAGAATTCTCAGGGGATTTGAAAGAAGGAAGTAGTATGATAAGATTTACATTTTGGAAGGATTGGTGAAGGACAAATCAAAAAGAAGTTAAGCAAGGAGACCAGTCAGGAGGCGAAAGAGTCCAGACAAAAACTTAGGAGAGTTTGGCTGAGGGAGAGCAATGGTGGTGAGAATGGAAAGATGAAACGATAAATTCTACATGCATTTCTATATTACAATGAACAGAGCATAATGAGGCATGAAAGGCAGAGTAATACTAAACCTTCCAGCTTGAATGGCCAGTGGTTTAGTGGTAGAATGTAGGAAAGCCACATTTTATAAGAAGATAATAAGTTTGATTTAAATCTGTTTAATTTGAAAATATCTATAGGGCCATCCACTGGAAATGTCCATCAGCAAGGTTTGTTTGTTTTTTCCCACAGTGTTTCTTGAATCCAACCCCCTCTCTACCTCCATTGCTTCCACTCTAGCCCAAGCCACAATCATCTGTCCCTTATCAGAACAGCCTCCAGACTAATCTTCTTACTTCCACTCTGGCCCACCTTACAATCTACTTTCATTACAAAAGTTGGCATAATTTTTTTAAATTATAGATCAGATCTTATCACACTCCTCAAATTCATTTAATAGTTTCTTATGATGTGTAGACCAATGCTTTACCATCACCTACAGGGCCTTACAAATCTGGTTTCTGATTGTCTTCCTAAGATTATGTCCTATCATTCATTCAGCTTCAGCCATACTGACTTCTTTTTGCTTTACTTTATGCAAAAACTCATATCCCTTGGGGCGGGGGATTTAGCTCAGTGGTTTTGACGCCTGCTACGCAAGGGCAAGGACCCAAGTTCGATCCCCGGTACCAAAAAAAACCCCTCATATCCCATCTCAGTTTACAGCTTCAGTGACTCAGTGAGAGCCTCAGTGTGTGTCTGATTGCCACAAACACAATGCTTAATCTCCACGGTGATAACTCTGGGAGTTCCAGTCCCCTGGAATAATTTGGGCAGACCCAAGGAGACTGCAAGAAAGAAGCAGTGCAGCAAGTCTAGAGAAGAACAACTAATTAATCAAACCAGGGTAGGCACTAGGAAATATCATACAAGGACACTTAAAAACATAGTATATGATTGTGATTTTTACCATTCTATCTCACTTGTAGCCAAATCTCATCTTAGGATTTTTCTCTAGAGTTTGAATTGCTAAGGACCTAGCTCCTAACTCAATTGGAAGTTCCGGGGTCATTGTAACTATTCTTCCTTTATATTCTGCAGAATGACTAGCATAGAACTAGGGACACAAAAAGCATTTAGTATGTGCTCTAAGGACCATGTGGACTGAAATGAAATATAACGAGATCTAATTCAAGAAGGTAAAGATGAGGAAGACTTGGCTTGGTAGAAATAACAAAAAGTTTTGGTCTAATCTCAACCTGAGGTAAAAAAAGGACTCCATCACAAGGAGTGATGAAAATATATGGTGAATGTTTAAATCTTAAAAAGTATTATTACAGTAAAAAACACATTGCCACTAATAGCCTTCAAAATACTCCCCCAAAATACTCACTGCATCATTTTTGCCACTTTCAAACAGTTCTGGAAATTCTCACAAAGTTCTGGAAGTCCTCTTTTGTGAGTGTCTGTACAAATTGTGATTAAAAATACAGTGAATACTTCTGTTAAATGTCATCCAACCGAAAGGCAGGCTCATAAAAGCATTACTGGGTATCCTCATCCACCTTTTCACCAGATCTGGCACCATACCACTTCTGGATCTTCCCCAAAGTCAAAATGACCATGAAAAAGAGACATTTTAAATCAATTTGGGATGCTGAAGCAGCCACAACAATGCAACTAAAGACACTCATGAAAGAAGATTTCCAGAACTACTTCAGAAAATGGCAAGAATGATGATATAAGTGTTTTCAAAATGAGGGAGAATATTTTGAGGAGGGTTAATGGCAATGTGTCTTTTACTTCAATAAATTTTAATTTAAACATTCACTGTAGTTTTCAATCGCACTTCATATAGTATTTACACTTCCACCAGAGTGGTGCTAAATAAATATTTGTTGAAAGGATGGATGAATGACTAAATACATTAAAGCAAAATCAGGCAACACTGGTAGAAATAAGTGTTCCAAAACAAGAAGTAGTTTTATTTTCTCTCTGTTGTGGTCATACATCTGGGAGTGCCATGCTATTTTTAGACATTCCACTTTAAAAGAAACATCACAAATTAGAATAAATCTATGAACAAAAGATTAAAGTTATGAGAAGTCTAGAAAAATTATCAATCAATGGAGTTTCACATGATGAAAAGCTGAAGAGGGAACATAATAAAAGCCTTACAATGTCTGAAGGATCACCATGCAGACGAACCTACAGAATTACTTAGTATAACTCTAGCATATAGTGCTAAAGGATGAGAGTTATGGACAAGAATCAGCTCAGAATAAGGAAATATTTTATTACAATAATTTATGTGCTATGCTAGAAGGGTTGACTAAAATGAGTGTACATTCTTGTAATGATTTTTTTTAGGCAAGTACAGGAAGAACACATGGCATAATATTGTGTGGAGAGATCTCTTCATTGAGAAGAAGATTGAAATAAGAAAGTGTTTTTCATACCAGATTTTAACCAATTAGAAAGGCCATGAAATAAATTCAGTGGGTCATGACCAGCTTTTTTTTACAGGAGATTTGAGCCCAAGGTTTTGTCACTGAGCTACATCCCCAGCCCTGTTTTATTTTTTATTTTGAGAAGAGTCTCACTAAGTTACTAAATTTTCCAGGCATTTGAACTTGTGATCCTTTTGCCTCAGCCTCCCAGTGTGCTGGGATTACAGTAATGCCCCACCATACCCAGTTATGACCAGCATTTTTTAAAGTAAAATAGAATAGAAAATATCCAAGATCATCACATGGCAAGGGTGTATGTGGTTTTAAGAAACCTGCTTTAGAAACATGTTGACACAGGTCTGAATGTGTCTCCTTAGTTATAGCACACTATATGTTTTTCTCTCCACAGCTTGCAATCAAAACTGTTTGAAAACTACTGCACTAGGTCCTCTTTCAGATTTTAATTCTGGCAGTTCAAAGAATTCTTATCTCTTTGTTGCAGAGATCTAAAATTGCTGTGTATGAGAAAATGTGGTCTTACATGAAATCGGCAGAGCCATCTGTGTTTACCAAAACAACAGCAGATGGGGTGGCCCGAGTGCGGAAGTCCAAGGGAAAGTTCGCCTTCCTGCTTGAGTCAACCATGAATGAGTACATTGAGCAGAGAAAACCGTGTGATACGATGAAAGTTGGTGGAAATCTGGATTCCAAAGGCTACGGTGTGGCAACCCCTAAAGGCTCAGCATTAAGGTGGGTGGAATAATATAACAATATCCGTGTTGTTATAGTATTCCACCTACCCTGATGCATTTTGTTGTCATTTTCTTTCTTGTGGATTTTGAGGTAACTTTTAAAAGTTTAAAATCTACAATATTCCATGGAGTTAAATAAGACGGTAAATTATGGTCTCATCTATTTAATGCATCCATTTTTTTAATATTCTCTCTCTGTGTTGTCCTCTCTGACTGTTTGTTGCTGTTTTAATTTTACAGTTCAACGGCTTTTTCAATTTAAATGGTAAAAGCCACGTTACGGTGCCATATGTGACGAATGTTAATTGCATGGATGTGGTGTTCTTGTTACTTTTTTTCTGAAAGACAATTTCCCCATCCCGCACACTTCAGTTTTGAGCAAATGTTATCCTCCATGCCACCTTCCAATATTTAACCCTGTATTTGCTGTACAGACATTTTTATAGCTCCACGTTCTGTGAAATTTAGCCAATTTGTCCTCTTGTGCTCCTTTTTATACGTTAACGATTTCCTAAGCATTTGTGCATTTTCTTACAAGTTATGTTTTATCGTTTCAAGAAATGCTGTTAACCTGGCAGTATTAAAACTGAATGAGCAAGGCCTCTTGGACAAATTGAAAAACAAATGGTGGTACGACAAAGGAGAGTGCGGCAGCGGGGGCGGTGACTCCAAGGTCAGCCTCAATGTCACCACAACCGGGTACTCTTAGTGACGAGTAATCGGCAAGACTGTTATCATTATTGAGGAGAGAGCACAAGACTCACATATAAAGTGGGATGACCAGGTTATTCCGCTGCTTGGCAGCTTTGGGAACCAGAAAGACTTTAGGGCGCTGCCCATATTTTTGATCTAACTTGGGTCCCTTCTTAAACTCCCAGACAGAGGCTCCCCATTCACACCCCTTCTCTTCCCTCACACACCAGACTGGTTACCTTACAAAGGCCATAATATAGGTTTTAATGCTCTATGCTTTCAAGAGCCCCAGGCTTTACTGTGAGACTGTCCCCACCTGCCTCAGTTGAGTGATATGTGAAATTA
The DNA here is from genome assembly GCF_000247695.1 of Heterocephalus glaber. Next base: position 2,145,153 of record NW_004624797.1, read on the forward strand.
GATCCATCTAGTGAAAAGTTAGGTTATAGCTTCTTTTTTCTAGGATGTGATAGTTGTTCATAGAAGTTGGTTGATTGAGTAGAGGTGATTTCCTCAATTATGTGTATGGATGATGAGATATTCTCTATATTTAATGGCCCATGTAAGCTGGCCCCACTTAACTTGAAAACCAAAGAACAAGATTGGTTTCAAGTTAAATGGGGTCTTTCTTCAATAGGTCATCAAATATAGAGACTTTTCAAAGATATCTTGTGTATTTAAATAAGTGTGTCACCTAACTGTGGTATTATGTGTGTGAATGCTTGATTTGGCTTCTCCTTAGCCATGTTCTTGGTTCAGGTAGGTCTAACTTATCCAGGCTGCCATCATGAGAAAACTCATCTTACTTGGCCTTCCTTTGGTTCTTAACACTCTTTGGGTCTAGAATGAATGAGTAGCCATCATCCAAGCAACAAGAAATCAGGGCTCCCTCAAAAGCCAAGACATCAAGTCATGGAAAGACACACTGGGTAAGTGCAGGAGAGGACCTGAAAACAGAATTCTCCGTGGCCTGGAGAGTGTGAGAATATTGAAGCATGTGACATCAGCTCTCATACGATCAAGATACTATGGGCATCTTAAGGTGAACAAGTGTTTCCAACCACAGAGCAACAGACAGGCAAGCCAAAACTTTTCTCCTTCAGACACAATGGTTGTACCTCTGCTCTTCTCTTTTCCTCTCCATCCCTCAGGATCCTGATGCAAAAGTTAGTTTGCCAGTCTGCAGTATAATACAAGTTTGGAAACACTGATTCAGAGCACTCTCAAATAAATAAATTTAGAAACAACTGACTTCAGCTCATAATCTTATCAGTTATTAGCAAAGCCTTTTATTGTAAAACCTTGATTAACAAGAACTCATATAACCAGTACCTCAACTAACCGAATTATCCCCCTCAGAACTTCACATTGATGAGAAAGCATCAATAGTACCCAAAAAAAGAAGATCTCAAGGAATTGATGTTTTTAATCACTTGCCAAGAGATAACCTGTGGTTAGATCACATTCAGCTCTTTCTCCTATAACTTCTCTCCATCTGGATTGAGCCACAAACCTTAGAGGCTGCTTCCCTGAGGCAAGAAAGTGGATACAAGCATTTTAAGAAATCATGTCATTAGCCAAGAATAAAACAAAATGGGTATTCTTACTGAAAATTCCATCATTCTTTACAGATTTCAATTAATCAAGGTTTTGCTATGTGTCAAAAAGCAGTAGCTTCTTTTCTCACCAATGTGAACTGATGACATTGACAATTTATCCAAGTTTTCAGTTCATTTGATTTTTACAATGGCTAACGTGATACTTAGCACCTTCTTCCCAGTCTTTTTCTCATGTTATTAGCAGGCCACCAAGAAGCTAATTATACCACTGAAGTGAGCTGCAGAATGAAAATTGAGCTGGATTGGATACGTTGCTCTCATGAACTCATCATTCATGCTCAGCATAGTAAAAAGAACCCAGGGACTGTATCAAGATGACTCGAAATAATCCGCATGATGTCAAGTGCCCAGAGGTTTTCAAATAACCAGATGTTTGATAGTATATAAACAAAACCTGCACATATCTGACTTATATTTTACTTTTCATTCAGATATTTTGGTATCCTGAAGACCCCAAAATGTTAGCTCACCTATTTGCTAATTACAACCAGCAACGGAGCTCCTTTTTTTCTCAGCTAGCACTGCTGCAAAATGTTTTATCAAGTAATTTTATTGCCAGCTCACAATTTCCAGATTATCTGAATTTTGATATGCAAATAGTGTTTCAGTAAATCCTAAACATTTGCAACTTTTTTGACCATATTGCTACCTGCCGGGCATTTTTCAGGTCACTTTTCTTGGCCATTCCCTCAGTCAACCTTTGAAATAAGTCAACCTTTTTTTCAACTATGGATAATAGTATGATCAGTGAATCATACCCAACACTTGCTAATTCCTTTTCTGGATTACCAAGGAGCTTACCTTTGTCATCTTCCTTCTCACTACCTGCTGTTTTCTGAGAGTGAGCAAGAAAATGGGGCAACAGAGGAACTTGACTCTGTTCTACCACTACTTAGTGGTGATGGTAAATACAAATTAATGGAGACAGAGGTAGAAATGACAGTGAAACCTTGTGGATTTGGATCCCTCTAAATAATTTGTGATAAGCTAAACCGGGACCAGTCTATAAATTGACTTCATATTATTGGAAATGGAGACAAGAGGGCCGGAGATTTAGCTCAGTGGTTCTGCCGCCTGCCTCGCAAGCGCAAGGTCCCGAGTTTGATCCCCGGTACCAAAAAAAAAAAAGAAAGAAATGGAGACGAGAGAGATTTGTTAAGCAAATAAAGAGTTTAGACTAGTCAGTCAATGGGGTTTTTCCTTAAGAGAACAAACCCCTTTTCAAATATTGGAAGCACTTTATTAGATATAATCATATTCATTACAAATTTACCTGCTAAAATAGTTCTCACAAGGACCACCACTAAGGCAATATAGTCAGTTTGAATTACAAAATAGTCTTAAAGTAATAAGACTGTCATTCTTCAAACCCATTTTGTAATTCGGGACTTGCTTTACGGATTCAGACAATTCTTCCCCTCTGCTCAAATCAGTGAAATTTTACTGTATTAGCAAAATGGCTTGAGAATTAAAATTCTTTATTGTATCCTGTCCCCAGTTAATATGACAGCTGACTGTTGAACATACCATCACTTCACAGAGAAAGTGAGACTCAGAGATACTGGTGACTTTGAGAAGGTCACACAGCTAATGCTGTCACAAATCTCTGCTGACCTTTAGGGTCACCTCTTGTGATAATAATGCAGACAGCAATTTATTGCATCTACCCACCCAATAAGTAATGTGAATCTGGTTGCCTGTGATTATGTTTCCTTAAAAATCAGGTTCATTTTCAACTACCTTGGTAACTAGGCAAGTGGAATATTTAAGCCATTCCAGACCTCAATCCTGATTACTAAAAATGACAATAATCACAAAGTCTGACATTTATAAGTGCTTTTACTTTTTCAAAATCACTTCTGGACCTATTATCTCTGAAACCAGAAGAGGAAGAAATACTTGCATTACTTATCTCTCTGTCTCACTCCTACAACCTCTAAATAATGAAAAATGGACAATTATGTTAAATTGTTGACTTTTTCCTCTATAACATGAGCCATTATACATTCTGAGCCTATTCTACAAAAATCACTATATCATGGAAAGTGCCAGCAATTTTTCAGGCTCTTGTAAATGTATACATGCTTAAACTAATGTAATAAATATTTTATTGATTTTATTTTCTAAATACAAGGAATATAGAACAAAATCAGTAACTGAGGCAGCTCTTGAATTGGATCCACAGACCAGAACCAAAACAGTGCTTGGCTTTACCAGTTTCTCAACCTGGGCTAATAAGGCCGAAACAAAGTAGACTTGGTCCTTCCTTGATGGACTATAAATGCAGAGGCAAAGATCACAGAAAATAGAACTGTAGTTTGGAAATTTTAAACCTGAAAATCACCCTTTTATTTTAGTTCTTTATTACAATATGTATGCAAATGTAGTAATTAAGTAGGTTGTTTCAGGGATAAACCCAGATCACCAGCGGTTTGTGACATGGCCAGTGGAAGTCTGTCACTGTAGATCACAGCAGAGTGGAGATTTAGCTGCTGAATTGCCATATAGGCGTATCAGCTGCCTTCTACGGCTGCCTGTTGCCTTAAACTGACATTCTTCTGGTCCCTCCACCCACCCAATTTCATTTCCTTAATCTTGGGTGAAGGGTGCCAGCTTGGCTTTCCCATCTAGCTTTACCTTGCTGATGGGAGTGAGCTCAGTGACACAAGCTATTTGATGAGGATGAGAAGTTGCTCTAAACCATACCTTACCTCATCCAAGATTTGTACCTGGCTTTACTTCTATCCAGGTATTTAAGTAGACTTCACTATCCATATTTTCCAAGGTGAAAAATAGCACATATTATGTGCTTTGGGGAACAATGGAACAGATCTTTAAATGGGACCATTCTGAACCCCTTGACTTCCAGGATAACTGGACAATAGGTGAGTGCCTTTACTTGTACGAAATGTGGAGAAAAGAGAAACAAAGGAGGATTATGCAGTTCAATCTCCATTATTTAAATAAGTGGTAAGATCATTGTTATGACTTAGAGAGCATTGATAGAGAAGTGCAGTTAAGATATGGAAAGACTAAAAGAAACTGACTGATGTCCATCACACATATTGGGAAAAAAACAGGGAATTTGCTTTGAGAGATTCAAAAATGGACTGCAATTAAAATTGTGTTTACTTTCATATGGAAGCTTTTATGGTATCTAAAAAACTTTGTTCTCTTAAGAAATTCAAACAGGTTCCTCCTCTTTCTTCCCAGCAATCTTTTTTTTTAATCCCATGCATTTGCTTAGCAAGTCTCTCTTCTATTCAAAGATAACAAAAAGTGACACTTGAAGACAGCCTATTTCCAAATTCCCTCAGCTCCATAACATTGGTGGAGCTTAGACCAATGATGCTGTAACTATATTTCCCATATGTATAAATGAGATCTTCAATTTGTGTGTATTTCTTCTTCTGTGTATGTCTAAAAATCTCCTCTCGTATGCCACCATCTCTTAATCACTTCTCTTCCACACCCAGAATTCTTTGACATTCTTGGGCCTTGGGTAATGGATATGAATCAGCATCTGCTTTTACCTGCAACAAAATGGACCTTTTACTGGCAGGAGCCATCTCTAAAGGTAGAAATTTTGGATACCCAGGGTTAAGATGGACCCCAATGACGCTTTATTGACACTGTTATGTGTGTAGGCAAGAATCATTACAGATCGATGGCACTTCCTGGGTCTTAACAGAAGTTCCTGTGAATCTCCAAGACTGGTTTCAGATCGAGGAGTAGGGTGAGTATGTTATGATCTTCGTTGGTTGCATGTTTCTGTGCTGGTACTGCCTCCTGGAAATATGAAGAACCTGACAGTTTTCTTTCCTGTAGTGACTAAATTTGCTCATTGAACTTACTCAGGCCTTCCTCCCAAGAGCAAATCCTCACTTTTTCTCAAATGGCTGCTTCAAGCAAGGGACCTATTGCCTTAAGAACTGTGGCTGCCAAACCATTCATTTTTCCAAATGGTGTTAAAGAATAAATTCTACCACCGGAAAACAATGTAAAATCCAGAAAGAAAATATTTTTAAATTATTTCATTCTGTGACTTTTAAAAATTGACTGTGTGGCCTAAAATGAGTTCTATGATTCAGGGATGACTGTTTGCCTTTGGTATTATCCTGATAACATGAATGTGTTTCTCATTGACAAATAACGATCAAATATCCAACATCACAGCTACAGAAAGACCAGCAGGAGTGAAAAGCCTGAAGGTAAGAATGATATTATCCACTTGCCAAGAGGAAAGACACCGTTGCAGTGGCAAAGATTGAAGTGGTGCACACATCTGTGCCCTGTCTACCCCTTGAAGACCAAATCATTTGGTTTGCTTTTATTTTGAGTGGTTATAGAACTACACTGTCTGAAAGGTAGGACAGCAATGGAAAAGAAACATGAAGGATTTGATGCAACTGAAATACATTTGTTTAAGGTGGGAGCTGGGACTGGTGGAGCAGGGTGGGGGCAAATATGGAGAACAATTGAAATTCTTTCTCTTTTGACTTCTAGAGAGCGGTATAGCATTTGGCCCTTGGCACATGAGGCTGATACCCATTGGTCAGAGGTGGCAAAAATGGGATCCAAGTGCTGGATTCACCTTTTTGCTTAATTTCATCTGGCACTGATGTGAATATATCTTAAAAAATAGACCTAAGGCAATAGCATACTTTTAAATATATATACACTATATATGCATATATGACTATATGTACACATTCATACATAAATTATCATATATGTATATCTGTTTATATGTGTTACATATATAGTAAGACTCCTAGTGTGTCTAGCATCACTACTGCAAATGCCAGTGAAATATGTGGATGCTAGAGTGTATGTTAGAAGAGGATAGTAGATATCCTTGGCATGGCAACCAGTAGTCAGCTTTCTGATCTGATACATAGATACCATTTTTGGAATATATATTTGGATATAAGCTAAGACTATTTTTCAATGGCTATTAGAGAAAAAAGAGGATGGTGGCACACATAAGATTAAATTCTCAATGGATATTTTGCTTAGAATCAGGGGATTGAGCTAGATGTCTTCAGAAACACTCATCCTTTGTGTTTCTGGAAAACTCAAATGATCCAGGCATATGACAGGCGTTGAAAATTGTGACCCAATGACCTAGATGTCTTCAGAAACACTCCTAATTTGAGTTTCTGGCCTCTCTTGGTGCCATGAAAATGAACTAAAGAAAACACACATGCATAATAAAGCCCAACCAGATTTGATAGTTTGAATTTTTAATGCATATTAACATAGAATTTTCAAGTGATTCACATCAATCATGTACTTAAGAAAATATCTGTGGCCACATTATAACTAAAATTGCCTTCCCTTTATCAGGGATATATTGAGTATGAAGTCTTCCTAGACAAATTAGGCTGTGTGAAATTGTCCACAACCAATAATGGCTTTGGATTCTGGTTCTAGACGAGGAAGCTGGACAGAAGTCTAACTTGACAGAAGTTCATCAGTGAAATTCACAGCCTGTGAAATCAGAGTGTGTTTGTTTTAAACACCACTGGCTTATGCCACATATCTTCAAGTTGCTTCTGGGGACTGCTGTGTTACCACAGATGTTCCTCAATAGGTTTCAGTCACTAGCACTGTTAGGCCCTTAGTAAAATGACTCACAGATTTCAAGTCCTAATGTTACGTGCATTCATTATTGAATTTGCTCTTTGCACTCATATTAAATTATGACTTCATTAGCCAGGAGCGAAATAGGTTTGAGCTACATTTTTGAAATACATGATTATAAATACTCTTTCAGAGAGAGCTTCCTGCAGCTATGTACTGCATAACTCTGCAAATCATTGCATGTGCCCCTGAAGAATGAGGGTCACCTAGGTGGTCTGAGTTCAATAATGCTGGCAGTGTACATGCTCCCAGGTTTTGGAGAAAGTTCAGGCTGATCCATGGGTAGAAAGATTGAAAGAGGAACCCATGTAAAAGAAAGAATAACAATTTCTTTAAAAGGGCTCCAGATATGAGTGTACTCTAGAGAATGGTTTGAACTGCCACGGCTTCCAACCACTGCTATATGGAAGGATAAATCCATTCACTGCACATCCCAAGTTAGCCAACAGAAAAGAATATAAAGGACTACATAGAAAATCCTATTATTCAACAAAAAATTCTTCTCTTGCTTGATCATCAATTGGCTTCAACTAAATGAAGCAAGATCAACCTGGGCAGAGATGGCTGTGCCTACCCATGTATACCTTTCATGTCTTGAGTAAGGCTACTGCTTCACCAGACAAGGCTGGAGTGAGTGAGTGAGAAGAGTGGCTTGTCAGCATGAAAATCTAAAATATCTTCAGGGGAAAAAGCCAGAAAAGCCTGGCAAAGTGTCACAAATTTGTAAACCCACCCAGCTACACAGGAAGCTGAAGCCGAAGAATCACAAGTTAGAGTCTAGCCTGGGAAACTTAATGAAAACTTGACTCCAAAAGCAACATTTTTTAAATTTCTAAATAAAGAAAAAAACAGGCTAGGACTGTAGCCCAGTGCTTGCTGGGTTCAATCCCCATTAGTCCATTTCTTTAAAAGCGAGAAAAAGGAAAGATGACTGTTCTCCCTCCACTAGGCCAAAGATAACACTGAAAGAGCCATTCAAAACATCACTAGATACCAAGAAGCAAGTGTTAGTAACTTGGAGCAAGTGTTTGGATCAGAGATAGGGTGAAGGAGGGGCTTCTAGCTCAGGTTGTGATCAGTTCCCATTTTCATCATCCACATATTGAGTTGTCAGAGCAGGTTCTAATTAAGTATGAAAATGCACTGTCCTTGCTCATCTATTTCTTCTACATGTCTTGTGATCTTATCTTCCTCTGTAACCTACATATTTACACATATATCTATCCCTTCTAAGGGCACCATTAAAGGTCTTCTGCAGTCATTAAACAGGCATTTGCTCTTCAGGTGTCCCTGCTGAGGAAGAAACGAAGCCATGTAGAGCAGAATATATCCCACAGTCTCTCAGGAGGATAAATCACACTATTCTATATTTTCAGGCCCAGAGGTATACCATAGTACAAAATCCTCCTCCAACCCTTCTAGGGTCGCCAGATTATTTGGAGGAATCAACTTGGTAATTAATTCACAAGACTACCCCATCTTTCCTACTCCCAGTATATTTTGGTTCATAGTAAGAAATCCAACATGGCTTCAAGCTAATTTATTTACTATTTTCAATATTTCTGGGAATAAAAACTTTTAATTGGGCAGTTCTTTTTAAATATATCAAAATTTTATTTATTTTGATTTTTTAGATAAAAAGTTTATACTTTCACAGAAATAAAAACAACAATTGTATACTTACGCTAAAGCTGTCTCCAAAATGCAAGGTTTACCATCACTAAGATAGCATTGCTTCTTTGAGATGGCTGGCTGGTATATCCCAGCAACTGCCCTGGAATCGAGACACCCACCACCTGTGAGCACAGTGCTTTGTAACTGAGTTATTGCCAGGTGTGGGTGGAAGAGATAGAAATTTGTATCATCCAATCTTTTCTTCAAAAATACAACTCATTATCAAAGCACTATGAGTTACCCTATATAAAAAACAAACCTATGTCCCTACACAATTATTTCCCACAATCAAGAATCAACATCCTGACACAAGTCAACATTCCCTCCACATACTTTTAAATGACTATCCAATTTGCATTTTTCCCATACCCTCTCCATCTGAGTTGTATGCACTTTTATGACTTGGATGCCATAAAATATTTTCTTTTTGGAGAAATTTACATTCTTTCCCTACCCCCAAAACATTTTTAAAATATAACAGAATAAAGAGTTTTTATTTGCAAATAGTTACACTCTGCTTCATTTCCCATTTATCAGGAAGACTTGTATTTCAACAATGCATGTTCCTCAAACTTACAGATGTGAAAGTCTCATGGTAGAATCTCAGGTATCAATTAAGAAAACAATTTGGAAGGGGAGACATTCCCAGACCCTTACAATTAAATCACAAAGTCCTCCTCTTTTCTCTCTAAGCTTGCTGACCCATGACTTTGTCTTAAGAGGGATCTAGTCAGAAAAAATCTATAGCAAGCCCTTCAGGGGGGAAATGCTTGGCTAATTTCCATGATAGCCATCTGACCTACTTTGTTTAATTCTTTTTGTTCTCCATTGAAGTGAATACAATAAATATTTCTGACTCATAATTCTCTCAGGTACCAGTTAAGGGCCTGCAGTAATTGCTTGAAATACTACCTGGAAAAATATTGCTGGATCACAGTAAAAGGCCTCAGCTGCAAAATATGCCCTTGCTAAATTGATAGTTATTTGGAGAAGCGAGATCCCTAAAGAAAAAAATAATAATAATTGTGAACATCTAAGCTTGAAGAACAGAATTAGGGGCAGCCACTACCCTTTTTTGTGTTCCACTGGAAAATGCGTGGAGAGCAATGTGTATTAATTTGCCTTCTGGCCTGCTCCATAATTTGCTGTAGTGGCTTGAGCAGATTGCTTAACCTATCTGTGCCTCAGTTTCTTTATTTATTAAGTAGGGGGAGACCATAACTTTACCTTCTTAGCATGATCATTAAACTTGATTATTATAATTTAATAATCATTAAAGGTAATAGGTTGAAAAACTTTAACAAGCTAAAAGACAGTTATCAATTTAGCATATATTTCTTGAGAAAAGTACTTTAACCGTGAATGTAGATGCATAAGCCCTGGTCCCTGCTCTTGAAAAGCAAACAGTCTAGTGGGAGTCACAGACATTGACATAAATAATAAAACAAGACAGAGGATGATGGCAGGGAGAGAAAATATTGGAAGAGCAAAAATGGCTTCATGGAGAAAGTGACATTTAAAATGACCAAATGCTCACCTAATTTCCTTTTCTTCAAAGTACTAGTGTGTGTGTGTGTGTGTGTGTGTGTGTGTGTGTGTGTGTGTTGCTGGAGAAAATATCAAAACATTCAGTTGATTTGGTTTGGGCTAGGCAATATGCTTAATAAGCTACAGCAAGAGAAAACATTGTGTAGATAAAAGCAGTTTTTCTCTGCCATCTTGGAAATTTAGTCTATACCACAGCAAGATGGAGTTCTACAAACTTTAGCATTTAAAGTATTTCATTTACTTGGCAGCTATCCTAACTTTGTTAAGTGGTATTATTTGTGATTTCTGATTACAGTTTTTATATGCTCTTGGCTGTGCTGCTACTTGAATTGTTTGTTTTCTTCCCTCATTTTTATTTAGAAGTTCCCAAATTCACATTGGTTCCCTGCCAGTTTTCACAAACCCCGTGATTTTATTTTCCATTCAGAGACACATTTCTAAGAGAATGCCATTTGTCAGAGTTCTCTAACATCCTATGGTATCCCAGAGGAGATCTGGATGCTCTGAGGCCTGCTTTCTCAACCTCAGCATTATTGGCATTTGGGGCCATATGATTCTGTGTTGTTGAAGCTCTCCAGTATATTATAGGATATGTAGCAGCATCCTTGGCCTCTACCCACTGGATGCCTATAGCATTCCCCCACCCAGTCATAATAACAAAAAATGACACCAAATACTGGCAAATGTCCTCTGGAGGACAGAAAGCCCCTAAGTTGAGAACCATTGCTCTAAAGTAACCTCCCCTGTCACTGTAGAGGACATGGGAGTGGAGAGCAGCTACCAGCCATTCTGTGAAAGCCACTGGATGGCAAACCAGGGATAGGCCAGAAGTAAGATACCAAATTGCTTATTGATGTACTAACCCTGGGTTTTGGCAAAAGTGTATATGAGGGCAGCCCAGGATATACCCCTAGTACTTTTCTTCCCTCCTCCAAAACTGGTGCTTCTTAAACTTTTTGTCCCATATCCTTTTTATACTCCAAAAAAAAAAATGAGAACCCAGAAAAGATTTTGTTTATGTGTTATAGCTATTAATATTCACCACATCAGAAATGAAAACTGAAAAATTTTAAAGTACTCATTCATTCATCTAAATGTAATAAGCCCAATATGTTAACATGAATAATATCCTTTTTATGGAAACAATTATACTTTTCCAAAACAAAAGAAATAATTGACAAGAGTGTTATTGGCCTATATTTTTGCAAATGTCTTTAATATCAGGCTTAAACATAAAAGAGAATGAGATTCTCATTTCTGTCTTCTCATTCAACCTGTTGTGATGTCACACATCACGTAGCCTCCAGGAAATTTCACTATACATCATGAGGGAATAATAGGGAGAAGACCAGGTAATGTCTTAATATTACTATTAAAAGTTTTGACTTCACGGACCCTCTGATGAAAGGGTTTCAAATATCCCCCAGGGGTTCCTAGACCACACTTTGAAAATCACTGTTTAAACTAACATGTTATACTTCTATCAAACTAGCTCACTTAAGGATTAACAATGCCTTTAAAAACCAAGATCTCTAAAGAATAACACCCCTCTTTCAGGCCCTAATGTGAATACCTTTAATCAGACTGCTCTGTACCTAATACCTAGTGAAAGCAGCAGTACTAAAGAAACTGAATGGAACCTTGAATGATGGGGCCTGGTCAGGGCTTAGCAAGAAGCTGTCTGACAGCACAGGGCCCTTTACAATAAAAAAAGGAGGAAATACAGAAAGGAAGAAGAAGATGCTTTGTACTTTTTCCTGTGGTCCTGATGAGCTCAGGTCACCTCTATGTCATTGGAAATCACCTTTGACCTGCATCCTGAGCCAACTTGCACATGCTGAGCTTCATGCCACCGCCTGGCTTAAGAGATAGCATTGGGAAGGCAGTGGTTGAAATAATATGGGAAGGAAGTGGGGGAGAGAGTGGCGGGGTGCAGATGGTGTGAGTAGGGTAGAAGGCAGCTCCAACATTGATCTCAGGGCCATAGATGGCCTGTCTGGCCTTTATAAATCCTAAAGTTTCACTTTCACTGACAAAAAATATATTAGAGCTTCAGTTTTATTGTTTTGTATTCCAAGCTATTCTGATTTGCCTTTGAGAATGCTAGGGGTTTGAGGATTCACTGAAGGGCTCCAACTTCCTTGTAAGAAATAGAATGCTGATATTTCATCTGCCAGACCCTGCACTAATCAAGGAAGTGTCATCCCCCTACACTAAAGACTTATAGTTTGTCAAATCTCAAGTATTCTGAAATTGTTTACTATTTTTAAGTGATGATACATATCTCCAGATGAGATGGCCCCTCTGCTCTTGATAGCAAATGGAGGAGGAAAGGAAATAGTCACTAGAACTTGGTATGGTCAAGGTCAGATTTTTGTGATTATAGGAATTCTTGTCAGTTAGTGGGTCCAACTTACCCAAAATAAGCCAAGAAATTTTATGGCATGTTCATGGTTGCAAAAATTTGTCTGATATCTTCCTTTTAAATTAGTGACATTCAGTGAAGGGAGGGCAAGGAAAGGGGAAAAAAAATAAGAACCAAGATACTCATGTAATGGTACAAGATCCCAATGATGAATATAAATGTATTTTATACCTAAAATGTACCAATAAACTTAATGGGGAAAAAAAGATAAATTAGTGACATTCAGACCACCAGGCACTACTATTGGCAATATTGTTCACATGAATATGAACACATTTTATTGCTTCATAATGGTGGTTTATGCCACCCTTTTAATAATGCAGTTTTTACTCAAAACTATTACAGATTCTCCATTTAAAATTCAATATCTCTAGGAAGAAGAGAGGTCATTAGTCCTATTTTGCAGCTGAAGAAATCTCTGAAAGAGAAAATCTTTATCCTAGGGCCAGTAAGGTTGCACCCATTTGCCCCATGGCTCCAAATACAGTCCTTATACTTTAAGCAGTGAAGGACTAAGGAGCAGTGTCTTGGCCTCCTGGGACTGCATCAGCCTCTCAGTTGAGGGGGTCTTATCTTCCTAGGAGAACTTACCTAAGTTGTTCCTCTCCAGTGCTACCCAACAGTGGCAGAGTTAGTTTGTCATGTTATATCATGCCCTATAAATTCTGTTTTGAAACAATCTGGCCCACTGCCTGGTGATCTGAGTTAACCATGGACATATCACCACATCAGAAAGACAGGTAATAACTCAGAAAACAGTGCATAAGCCAGTTTTTCCACTTTTAAAAATACTCCTCTTAACTAAATTCAGATGTCCACATTATACCTTTAACACTAAGATCACTGTGTGCCTAAGAATTTAGAAGACATGTTTGTGAAATGAGGACATATATATCATACAATTCTTTCTGAGATCATTTTCAGCTCAGCAACAGATTTGTGTAGTAAGAGACAAGAAGGCATGTGATTCAGGTAGAATCTAGCTTCTGTTCAGATTCACGCATTTGTCAGTCCGCAATATGGAAATGCTTCCTTTTCTGGCACCATCCCCTTCCTGGCTCCCCCATAAAAGTTGCTTTCTGTCTAGAAGTACAACAAGACACCCAGTTAGATCAAACCTAACGTGCCTCTGTCACAAAGCTACTGTAAGCTGCCGCCGACAATTGTCACCTGAGGGGAGACCCTCCTCACCACACACAGCCTATCTGAGGAGTGCCTTTTTTTCTATCCTCATTATTTAACAGTGTGTGCCGATTACTCAAAGCGATATGGGCAGGCCCTGGTAAATATAGCGTTGCTGTAGTGTTAACTTTTTATAAGGTAATGCTCAGGTTGCCTGCAGTGTCTAAAATTACTCTGTGGCCAGGGCCCCCTGCTTTATCGCTTTCTATAGTTTTAAAGTAGTTTAAAGCTTGAATAACATAAAATAACATAATATAATGTTATTTATGTTATTTCCCACGTGAAGAACGCCTGTAAACCTTGCAGTATTGAAACTCAGTGAACAAGGCATCTTAGACAAGCTGAAAAACAAATGGTGGTACGATAAGGGGGAATGTGGAGCCAAGGACTCCGGGAGTAAGGTCAGTCGCTGAAGGTCTTTTTGTACTGATTAGCAATCACATTTTGACCCACTGTTTCTTTTCTACCCCCAAACGGCTTTCCTTCCCAACACACACTCCCTGTCACAGTGGGACCCCTTTATAACACCAGCGCTAAAGGAATACGGCAAACGCCAGCCCCAGAGGCTTGCCCCATGACATCAACTGTACACTCTGCAGAGCTGTTATGATGATGAGGGAACTCAATGTGGCCCACTGCACTCTAAAGCTTAAAATAATAAGCTGTGTTATAAGGGGGTTTTACTGTTTTCCACATTTCAAAAGTGCAAAGAGAAAACATAGCAACAACAACCAAAAGAAAAAAAAAAAAGATCCAGTCGTGACAGTGCTTTTACTTAACCTCTTACAATGTCAGAGACTTTGTAGTTGTAAATATCTTTGGTTCTTGATATTAATATATTACATATATCCCATCTGAAAGCAAAGAAGGACTGGTCTCTGTAAGTACAGCTATTAGCTCCATCCCAGCTGCTGTCACATTGAGTTCAGTATCTATTTGGATCTCAAAGCTCATTAAGTCTGTCACACTTCTCTCTCCAAAGGTCTCATTTGAATCTCTGTGTGAAACACTTTTAAAATTTAGTCGCATGCTCCTTAAGGGTGTACATTGTCAGGATAACATCACATTGATAAGCATGAAACACTCTTCCCCTCCTCCTCCCTGCCCCCCTTCGCTCCCCTAAGAAAGTTCTTTTTAGTTTCAATTTTTGCCTTTTCCTTTTTTTGAACTAATATTGTGGTATCAGTTAATTCATTTCATGAAATTCCACTCATTTTCCCCGTGCAGTGAACCATTTTGCTCCTGGTCTTCTACACCCCACACCAGGGAATTTTATAACTACTGTGAAACTTAAACATGTGGAACTTGAAACTTTTCTTGTTGCTACAGCTTTCATGGGTGATATTAAAGGACCACTCCCCCCACCTTTTAAATACCATCTACATATACAAATATGATGGCAGAGGGAGGGTTACCAGAAATTGTTCCATTTCCTAATAGACTGTGGAACATCCTTGCAGATAGTCTCATCAGCCTCCTTAAAGAGATGATTCATTGTTTCCCAATTGACAAAAAGTCTTAGCACTCAGCTTTCATTTGTCTTAGCACAGTGTCTATCTGCAAGGTTGTTGTGGACACAAGGCATCCCAACACGCCCTTAGTGAATGTGATTCAATTTCAATTAGCCTTTTTGGAGGCAAACAAATATAGGACTGGCTCCTTTGAAAATAGGATCAGAAGGACATGGAACATGGCCATATTGCCTTTCCATTTGATTCTTTAAATACAACAGGACTAGTTGAACAACAGTGTTAAGGGTCAGCAATGGCTATCATCTGCTCATTCTGACATCATTTAAACAAGATGCTCAAAATTCACTGGCTTAAAAATTTAGGTATTCTGTTCAGTTACATTCAGCAGCAAAATGGTTACATTCCCTCTAAAAAGACTACAAAATGCTATTTTTTTTTCAAAGAAAGACTCCTGGTCCTTGGTGTGTCCTACCTCAAGGTAGGGCTCAAGACACCAACTTTTTTCTTTCCATCATTCAGCAGTTCAGTTTTTGCTTTTTCATACAGGCAGATAGCTTAGTCAGATTTGTAGTTTGACCTGAAAGTCACTGACCGGCTTCCTCGATTTTCCCCCCATGTTAAACAGAAAGAAGTTAAGTGTAGGGTTTTTTTTAAATTATTCTCTACATTCTCTGGAGTAAAAGCTGAAAATAAGCTGGAATTTTTTTTAATCATCAGCCTCCTGGAAAAGCTTTCTGATTTGTATGGAGCCAATCCAGGACCCAAAGAGTCCTCCTGACAGATACCTTAAGCTCTCAGGAAAATGGAACAGAGCCAATTCTTTGTGCTACACCTTTGTTCTAGCAGTACAAAGTCTTGCTGCCCTGATTTTGACTAGGATGAGAACCTAGCAACCAATGCCTAAAGGGAGCAATTTCTCAGTCACTGAGGAAAGAGGAAAGTTAACCCTTTTTAAACAAACCCTGGTGGAGTAACTTTCCAGACAATAATATCAAAAACTTTTACTATTCTCACCAAATATCTTAAAGACTAGTTGTCAAAGGTGGTCTCCAGGAGAAAAAGGGAGAAAGGGGTGCTGCGGGGCAGAGAGAGGAAAGAGTGCTTCAAGTTCCCAAATGAAAAGAGTGTTACATTTGTAGATATTATGCCACAGCTCAACTCTGGAAAATGGTGTTTGTTGAGATTAGCAGTGGGATAAATTATGCTTGTGTTTACTGTTTTGTTCCCATGACCAAGTGCTGTCTTATTTAGTTGTTGAACACCAGTTTTAAGTACTAAAGGGGCATAAGGACTGAAAAATAAAAAGCTATTTAGGTAAGGATCAAAACTGTCAACAGAAGCACAATATACCTTCTTGCTGGTCATTGTGAAACATTAGCCAGTTGCCAGAGTTGAGTCATACCACTTACATCAATATTTAGTTATTTTCAATTTAGAACTATCCTATACTGTTGTAATGTATTATAATGTCCCATTGCCTTTGTTTTGCCCAAGAACTAATTGTGTTGCTCATTTCTCTTAGGACAAGACGAGCGCTCTGAGCCTGAGCAATGTGGCAGGCGTTTTCTATATACTTGTCGGAGGTCTGGGGCTGGCCATGATGGTGGCTTTGATAGAATTCTGTTACAAATCTCGGGCAGAGTCCAAACGCATGAAACTCACAAAGAACACCCAAAACTTTAAGCCTGCTCCTGCCACCAACACTCAGAATTATGCTACATACAGAGAAGGCTACAACGTGTATGGAACAGAAAGTGTTAAGATCTAGGGGTACGGTTAAGGTCTAGTAAACTAATCAGCCTTACATGACTATATGTTGACCTCTTTTTTTTCTTTCTTTCTCTTTTTAGTTTAGTTTCTTATTTTAAGTGTTGTCTCTTCTTTGCAACCATTCAATTTTTCGAAACAATGATTGACCTTTCTTGTCAGGTAGCAGTACTTTTCTAATAGCATAGGTGTAATTACAAATGTGATCTGTGATGTAAAAGAAAAAAATTCTCTAGAGCAGTACTGTTAAATAAAAATACATGCAAGACACATATGCAAACCCCATGTATAATTTCAAATGGTCTAGTAATCACATTGGAAAAGTAGTTGAAATTAATTCTAATGACATATTTCATTTAGACCAATATCTTCAAATATTATCATTTCAGTATGTTATCAATTAAACAAAAATATTAAAAATGAATGAGCTATTTTACATTCTTTTATTCATATTGATCTTAGAAATCTGGAGTACATTTTATTTTGCATACTTTGGGTCTATCTCACCTGCTACTAGACATATATTCAATATTTAGCAGTTGCATGCAACCAATGGCTCCAACATTGGACAGTGTACCTGTTAGGGAAAGGAGCTGCTCTAACACTGGTGCTGTAACTAGGACTAGCCATAAGGCCCTGTCACCTCAACACTCCCATTAGGGAGCTGTGGTTCTTCTAAGTAAGTAGTTAAGTCTGAAACAATTTTCTTCATCTTTGAGTTCTGCTGTTGTTCTTTCCTTAAAACTGTGTCTCTCAAGGGACAGACTAGACTCACTGATGCTGGCCAAACCCAAATTAATACTTGAGTGGCCCTGACTAATGTCACCTTGACTCTGTCAGCTACAGTCAAACCCCACCAATAACTGAGACATATTCAAAGGCAGCCTTGTGTTAGGATAATGTCTCCTTTCTGGAAGTGTTTAAAAGAAATAGTCTAATTACTTTCAAGTGCATCTGTCATTACTAACATGCTTACCTAAAGTGGAACAGAACTAGCAACTTTATACCCTTTATTTTAGGTGAGTGATTTTGACCTTGTGAGTAAATGTCAATGTGCTAGAATTTCTACTAATACATTTTTCTCTTTGAATTTCTTGTATTTCACATCATGATTCTAAATTCAGCCAATTTTAAAACATTTCATCCAAATAAGTCATTTGTCTTCACCATGGGAATCATCTTGTTTGATGAACTTCTTGGCTGTCCTGTCCTACTGCAGCCATTTGCCTCAACATATTCAGTACACTGAACTAACCTATTGACAGTGTTCCCCTGCCATTAGGGAATATTGGACACATGTTTTCATCTATAACTAACACTGTTTACATGCAAGCATTTAATGTTCATTGTACTTAAAATGTTTTACTTTTGAGTAGGTTGATGTAGGCTCATTATAGTTAGGGGCACATTATTTGCTTTATTTGTAGGATAGTACATGAGCGATTTCAATCTAATTTATCCCCATTTTTGAGATGTTAGTATCCAAATAAATAATACACCTTAAATCTGTGTAGCAATTTTTTAAGAGTTCTCACATCCATTTCATCATCTGAGATAAGATGGGTCAGGTAGTATTTTCCCTTTTCAGTATAAAACCCAGCCATATCGAGTGACTTACTGCAGACAATACAATTAGGTAGTGGTAACTCTGGGACTCTAAAACTCAGCCCTTCTTCCTCCTGTAACTATATTCTTTATTAAACCATGCTGTAAATACTGATGGCCTATAGACCTTGAAGAAATTTAAAACTCAAATGGAATCTTATCAGATGGAAAGAAAATCTTTAGTTTATGCCCCACTTTACCCCCTCAAAAAAATCTTGAAGTTCATGAAGGCTCTGTATGTCTCATTTCTTCCACCCAAGACCATATATTTGAGTACTCCTATTTTCCCCAGAAAGGATCGTTCTGAAACAGAAACATATCAGGGCTCAGGATCACATAGCCTCCAGACTATTTATCGCTATTCTATCTGAGAATCTACGTCCCTACTTCCCAACTACTATAGCTTGGATCTCTTGTTAAAGCCCAAGAGCAGTGCTCATCAAACATTAGCATGCACATAAATCATGTGGTGATCTTACAAAATTGTAGGTCCTGATTCAGTGGATCTATAATAAGGCCTAAAATTCTACACTTTTCACAAGTTCCAGGTCATGAAGATCCTATTCTCTAGGAAGGAGGAAGGAAAATGAAGAGAAGGATGAGAGAAGGAAGGAAGGAAGGAAGGAAGGAAGGAAGGAAGGAAGGAGAGAGGGGGAGGTAGGGAATAAAAGAAAAAGAACAAAAGAGAAAAAGTAGAAAGAATAAAAGAAAGAAGATAAAAGAAAGAAAAGAAAAAAAGAAAAAGAAAAGAAAGGGAAAGCTGAATCAGCAATCCTTTGTTTGAACAGAACATTACAGTCTTAAAGTAGAGGCCAATCAAACTGGAAAAAAAATTGCCTCAGAAATTAACTTGCCACACTTCTGACTCTCTGGACTTCTTTAAGTCATCCTGGTTGACCCACTTTTATGAAGCAAAATTCAGGCTGATTGAGACAAAAGTCACATAGAATAGACACTGATGTCAATGTGGTTAGAGCCCATTTAGCTGGCACCTTGGCACCCATCTCTGAGATGATAAGAAAACCTGGGAAGAGCTTCTGCAAACAAATCTGTCTTCCAAGTCTGTGTGAAGCCCCCAGATGAGAAGGAAAGGCCTCAGAAGATGCCAAGAAAAATCTCACATGTGTCAGTCAAGAGGTATAAAGCAGACTGAGCAAGAAACAGAAATCTCCTGTCCTCAGCCAATTTGGTGATGTGATCCTTAAGGGAGTTCTGGTTCAATGAAGAATGAGCTCTTCACCCATTCATTTTTTATTTCCAACAAAGTTCTAAAATATCTCCTAGAAACTTCTAATTTGTTATCTAGATATTAGGCTTCCAATTCTCTGAATTGGCCTAGATCTGTCAGGGTCTCTTCAGGGACACAAAGACAGAGAGGCATCCTGAGATTTTACTTTTATTGCTGATTATCAAAGCCTGTCTGGGAGAGTTGTAGTGCTAGTAATTGTTGCGGAAGAATAACTCAGGGTAACTCACTGGCAAGAGTATGACACATGAAATCTAGTTAACAAAAGGGCATCCTTGAAAGACAAAGGACTCATCTCTCATTTTCTATTGGTGATAGTACCATCAGGATTATTGGACTCACAGGCATGTGTGCCTCAGGCTCAGATATTCTTTAGCACCGACGAGAGATTAGACAGCCTCGTGACTACCTAATAACTCTCCAGGTTTCTGACCAGTCACTGGAAGTGTCCCCCCGCCTCCCTGGACCACATGCTTTGGCAAGTGACCTACCATCAAGTGTTCCAGATTTACTGCATCCTAGAGTTGACCCTGCTCATTATTTGAAGAAACTCTTTCCAGTTTCCTCACTGGTATTCAGAACTACTTGTGACTTTTTTTGGCTTCTTCAACAATATTTTTGAAATCCCTCTCATAGACAAGACTACAATATGCTAGAAGTCTGGTGAAACATTTCCATTTTTCTTCTATGACAGTTCTGTTTAAGAAATGTTAACTTTGTTCATGGGGCTCATTTTCAAAGGGATCGATTTTCCTTCTGTACCTTATGCATATGCATTCTTGCTGGGGAAATTTTCCTTCTCCAGCTTAAAGAGCTCATCTTATGTCAAAGTGGAAACAAAATTCTGGGTAAACCTGGGGTGGTGATATTTTTTCTTTCCAGAGAACTTTTACCTTAGTGATAATACCTCATTTATTCTTATTTTAAAAAAGGAAACAGAGGCCCTGAGGGGTTAGGTTACTTTCCCAAAACCATGCATCTAGATAGTGACACCCCATAGCCAATGGGGAGAAGGGGTTTTTATCTTTCTTCCATAGATATAAAACTTCTCCACGCTCTGAGAGATATGACTCAGGACTTAGGGGATCCAAGGAAGAGGTGGGCCCACATCCATGTTAATTTTATTTTTCCCTCCTTGGGGTTTTTGGCCTTCAGATGCATCTTTGACACTTTTCTTGCAGATATTTTATTCTAGAGCCAGTTGTAGATAATGATTATGCTATTCTTTTGGGCTAAATTCAGTGTTCACTTGGGAGAAAAAGAAGTGTTCTGTTAGCCTCTGGGGAAAATATGAGGAGGGGAGCATGAGCTTGAAAAGGAAGCAAGACACTGATCTCCTGTGTTCAGAGTCAGGGACAAATAATCCCCTGCACTAGTTAATACCTCCAAAGGGTGCCACCAGCAGCATTTTAATCAGGCCCATAATGTCAGGCGAAGACTCCATGGATGTGGAGCACCTTCTTTAGTATCACTGCTCTGGCCTCTTTCTGGGCTATGCTGTCTCTATACAGTCCTTGTGCTATTTTCAGAATGTAAGAACTAAGATTGTATGTATTAAGAGAAATAGTCACATTTCTATCAATGAGCAGATTTTCCTCTCACAGTCAAATGGATTTCAACTCAGTAAACCTTAAAATACTGTTCACCTACAGTGCTAGGTAAACAATGCTTTGTCACAGACCCTGTAATCAGTGTACACTCTTCAGTGTAGTTCTTCTGTATCTCTCCATTTAAATGCCACTAAAATTTCTAGTATACTTACATCATAAATTAATAAAGTCTTGAGTTCAACTTCATGCAAAGCCTGTATGTTTCTCAGTACAACCAATGCACATAGTAGAGAATCATCCTAACTTAACCTATTGCAAAGCATTTGCATTGAAGCTGAAGAATTTAACCAGATCTGTTGCCTAAGGCTAGTCAAATGAGGTGCAGGCCTGGTAGTGCCAATTTGAGAAAACAGATATATATTTTGTCCAAGATAGACTGAGCCATCGTGAATCTCTCAATTCCCAATAGAAAGCCCCCTTCAAATTTAAATTTCCTCTTGCCTTTGCAGATCCTTTCCCACTGGAGGCATGCAGTGAGAGGAAATCACGGAAAACGTGGCTGCTTCAAGGATCCTGAGCCAGATTTCACTCACCTTGGTGTCGGGCATGACACGGATATTGCTGATGGTGCAATGACCTTTCAATAGGAAAAACTGATTTTTTTTTTCCTTCAGTGCCTTATGGAACATTCTGAGACTTGCAAAAATGCGAACCATCATTGAAATCTTTTTGCTTTGCTTGAAAAAAATTAAAATAAAAACCAACCAAAAAAATGGACATGCAAGATTTCAGTCTGAGAAAAAAATCTTACTAAAAAAGTCAATTCAACAAAAGCCATTCTTTGATACCACTGCACAGTATACAAACACCATGTTCTTTAATACACACACACACACACACACACACGCAAATTTAAAACTCCAGTTTAGCAAATAGGCCCACTCATCTTAGCTAAAAGAATTAATTCCTCCTGATTAAAAAAAAAATATATATATATATATATACATATCTGTCTCCTTGTGTTTGGGAAGACAGACTGGCATTTCTTCTAGGATCTGCTGACCAGATGTTTTTGGTGTTTCCTGTTGGTGGTGATATTCTGTATACCCTATTTCCTTTCAATGTTGCTGAAATGTGTATATCTTTAGAATGTAAATGCAACACTTATGAAAATTCAAATGCTTTGAAAAAGAAACTAAACGGTGACTTCTCTGTGTTCTTGAAATGGTTTTGTGCAAATGCTTTGGTAACTTCCCACTTGGTAAAGGGATTAATAGAGCTTTTAAAATCAATGTGTGTGTAGCAAAGGATGGGGCACTATCAGGCAAACCTCTCAGTGCTTTCCTAAAACGGATCCCGGGGCTTTCCAAGAAGTCTGGAATTTCAGCTCACAGATCTGTTTTTCTTGCTTCAGTGTGCATTTTAAGTCAATATAGCTGAGTATTTAGCATTGAGATGAGGGAAATGCTGCCTATACTCCCAGATGGGTTTAAAGTATCTTTCTCAGAAACAACACTGTGTTTAGCTCTGCTTTCTCTGCTAAGTATGCCTTTCAAGTGTACACCACCGAGACAGGACCCCATTGCAACGCGGGCCAGTGGGTTCAGACCACAGTTCTCAATCTGACTTTACTCGCTTGGTCTATCTTACCAGCTGTTGCCTGTTACTGCCCGCTGCTCTCCATCAAACTGCATGCGTCCTTTTCTAGTTTGCAAAGACTAAAATGCATTCCCAAACCTACTGCTAATCTGAGGGCCTCAGCATCACTTCCAGGTCCTTGCTTGGAGCAGATTCTCTACTGACTCTCAGAAGATCAATCTACTGCTCCACAGGCTATCAAGTAACTAATTGCATACCTGCCATTGGCATCATCAGAACAGCCAGAGGAAATAGTCTCCGCTCACTAATTACCTCCTATATAACAACGTATGCTTTCTGTAGTTCAGTAGTTTGCTCTCATCAGTAACGTGCACTGGGAAGTTTCCAGACTGTAAACACTAGGAGCTCACCTTCATTTCCCAAGTGTGACCCTTAGATGCTTAGTTGACTCACTGGATATTTGCTCCTGTCTTCAGAAAAGAAAGGAAGAAGTCTCGTTCCAACGAAACATTTTCAGAAAAGTGTAATATAAACTTTCATTCCAAAATTTGTGTCATAAGCGAATAATTCACTTGTCACATTTTAAATGGTATTGAACAAAAAGGAAAACTTGTGTTTTTGTTTTGTTTTCATGAAACTGTGATTTTCAACTTATGAATGCTATAATGTCCCAGTGTGAGAAGCTAATGCTGTGTGAATACAAAGTTGTATAAAACAAGCCAACCAACCTACAGGCAAATGTTTTCATAGGCACTGTATACGAGAAATGTATGTTTATTGACTCAAATCAGTTTTTCAGAGAGGAAACTTCACTGGGATAACGAAATGAGTAAATTGGTTTATTATTTTTTTAAAAAACTTGCATGTTTAAAAAAAGTTGATTGCTTCAAATTTCTGCTACTAACTTCAAGCTATGGGAGTTTGGCAGTACTCACTTGAGGATATTTTTTTCCAATTCTTTTCTTTTTGTTGTTAAAGCTGTACTTCAGTGAACAGAAAAATTGCCAAGCAAACTAATGGCCATAAAAGCATAAATTGCATGTGTGGGCATAATTACAGAGCCTCATTGCCATGAGGTATTGTACAAAGTTTTAATACATTTTGTAAATAAAATTGTAAAGAAAGAGTTCTGCTTCTATTCTTTGACTAGCTGTCTAAAATTCACTTGGATGTGATCCCAAGAAGTCATTAATTGACTTCCCACCTGAAGCTTTACCAATGAAACAACATTACTGGTGATTTTCACAAAGGATTGCGACCTCAATCAGGCTCAGACTCCTCAGCCCAAACTGTACCGTAATTCAAGACCTTAGGTTAGTTTGACTTTAAGGCCTTCCATTCCCGTTCTTTATTTCCTCTACCCATCGTCACCTTCCCCCCTCCATTGGGAAAATTTTATTCTACCCAGGGTCACTGATTTAGAGTGGAGGAAGAAATAATGAACTGAGGACTCCATGGATTTTAAGATCTTTCTGGGGAAGAAATAAAAGGTTTGTCTCATCTGATTTTTAGACCCTGAAGATGGAATACAATTTTATCCAATATACTAAGTGTTGAAATGCAGACCAGTTTCATATTATAATGACCATAGAAAATAGAAAGGAAAGAGAGGACATGATTGGCAATGGAGCCAGAAAAGAGGAAAATATAGTTGAGATTCCAGAGAGATAAAGGAAGAAATATATCTGGAGTTAGGGAATTAGAGAGGAAGGAACATAAAACCTTTGAGAAGAAGAAAAATAGAAATGGAAAAAGAAAACTCTCAGAGAATTCTGATATAATCATACTGCAGTCAACTTGGCCTGTAGGTTCCAGCATAATTGCTACCATTTCCACTGTCCTCTGAAATGCTCACTAAGTGTCCAATCATTTATACCTCATAATAATTCTTCATCTGCTTGTCTTTTTTAAAAATTAAGACACATGTAACAGCCTATCAAAAGAAAATTGATTCTCTAGGGAGCAGATTCAGTGACTAGATTAGACTAGACTGATGGTCCCCTTGGGGACTGATGAAATCAGTTCAAGTACCAAATGATGTTTCCAGATCTTCCAAAATAATAGATTTCTGTTTTAACAGGAACTCTAATTTCTTATCCCAGCAGAGAAGTTAATCTCAGGTGTAGTAGCAGGTGAGAATGAAACACTATTTTGATTTAGATGGTATTTGGGATTTTTCTTCTTGGAGGAAGAGAGAAACAAAAGAGAGTACTTTCAGTGTTTCTTAAATTGGACTCTAGGTAGCTATATATTTTGCTTACACATAAGGTCAGCTTTGCCAACCAAATCTTCAAATAGGCCTTTAGCTTCAAATGATCCCCCCCTCCCTCATGCACAAAAGGAGAATGACTCTTGAGCTCTGCTTTGGTTTTCTTGCCATACTAAGATTCACCTCTAGTCACACCCTGTCAAAAGAACAATCTTTAAACAGGAAAGGCAAATATATTCAAAAGAATCCTTGGTATGATCATGGCAGAAATGGTGCTGCAAATTGTCTTCCTGCTGTCAGGTGGGAGAAAGAGTTCACTGTGACTTGAAGAAATGAACATAGAGAAGAACAAACTGAGAAGTAGGAAGTAAAACCATTATTCCTCAGAATCCAGACTCAATCAAGCAAAACAGACGCTAATATGCTACTTCACATAGTCAGAACCCAGTTACAGCACAAACACCACCAAAACCTATTATTTGTTGGAGAATTAATTTCCAAAACTGGAATGAACTTTTCAGCTACTTGGGGCTATATCTAGCCCTCTTTTCCTCATCCTGTTGACACCAGTTTATTATCAGATCACTTGGCAAACATGAAACTCAACAGCAATACAACTGCATGCAATTCTGAGAGGACACAAAACTTAAGAACTGAATAGGAAAATTTCTCTTAAATCTAAGGGCACTATAAGAGCTTAGAATTTCACCCCTATCATTCTGGACTGAAGGAAGGGTATATTCTTGAGAGACACTATGGGAAGGCACTAAGAATTAATCAAAACTGCCTCCAGAATTAAGAGTGAAGGAATAAAGAGCTAGAAACATCCTAAACTTCTAAAATAAGAAGTCATGAACCAGCCATTTATACTTGCTTATTTGTTGACTCATGATGCCCTAGCTATAAAAATGTGAAAGAATCTGCAATGACAGCCTAGGAAATAATCCTTTTCCTATGCCGGCAGCTTTGCCAACATTATCCCTGCAGTGGTTTCTTTGAGCTACAATCCTATAGCAGAAGAGTTGATTTATAATTTTTCTAATAAATATTCATTATACCTAAACAAGTCAATTAAGCTTTGGCTGCCACTCACAGGAGCTTAAATACTGGCAAATGAGGAAACAACTTCTACAAGTATTCCCAAACAACACTGCATTCTTCCCCTAAGAAAGTACATGAGTTTCTCTGAGAATGTAAATCCTCTCTGAACCTGGTGAACACAGAAACTATGGTGGCCATTCTTACCCTCACCCTACTGCCATCAGTGCTCCTTCTAAAAATCTCTATCTTGATTTAAAACCCAATAGATGGGGGATAAAATAAAATACGAGAATAAATCTAATGACATTTAAAATTAGTAGATGTGATAAAAACAGGCTCACACTCAGAAGCAAAACTCACAATACAATGACAGTGAAAAAGATGAATCAGTTTGACATCAAGTTGTATTACTATAAGATGTAGTAAAATGTAAGCGTATAGTTATTTGCATCTTTTGGATCTCAGAGTCATGATATGGTTTGCACACAGGTAGAAGAAAACCAAGTAGGGCTATCACCAAAGAAGGAATGTGCAAGCCCTAAGAATGATAACCAGGGACCAAAAACTGCTCTCCAAACATAGTAATACAATGAGATACTTCTGCTCCTCCAAGGGAGTTATTAGATGGAACTTAAGGGGAATCATAGAATGAGAAAAAAACATGTGAGGGGGTTGTACATTCCATTTATATGTACTGAAGCATACATATTTGTGTAAGTGTTCAGAGTAGTCTATCCAGCTCACTCCTGAGATTTCTTTCCATGCCCTTTGCTATGGAGTGAATTGTGTGCCCTCCAAATTTTCTATGTTGGGCCCTATCCCTCAGTATGACTGAATTTGAGATAGGGCTTTTAGAAAATAATTAAAGTTAAATAAGGTCATGCAGCTGGAGTCCTGATCCGAAAGAATTGGTGGCCTTATAAGAAGGGGAGGAGAGGGAGATCTTTCTCTAGGCATGTGCATGTTCAGCAGGAAGGCCATGTGAGTACACAGCAAAAATGTGGCCATCTGCCAGCCAGGAAGAGAGACCTCTTGAATATCCTGGCAACGTAATATCTGATGTCTGGCCTTGAGTACTGTGAGAGAATAAATTTCCTTAGTTTAAACCACTTAGTCTGCGGCATTTTGTTAAACAGCCTAAGCTTTGTCATACCTATACCTGAAATTTTAACCTTTATAGTATTAGAGGTCCTGGTGAAAAATGGAGTGTACTCTAACCAGGGTACACAAGAATCCACTTGACTAATAAGTTATGGCTGACAACTGGACACTTTGGGCTCTTTGTTTTGTTTTGGTTTGGTTTTGGGTACTGGGAATTGAACTCAGGGCCTGCGCTTGTCAGGCAGACACTGTGCTACTGAGCTACATCCCAACGCACTTTGGACTTTTTGTGTCCAATGACCAGAACCCCAGAAGAAGACTCACCATCTTATTAGGCATAATTGAGCCTGCTTGACAGGAAGAAAGGAATAATTTTACACAGTGAGAAAAGGGAAGACTATATGTTGAACTTGGATGACCCACCCGGATAATTACTTAACTCAGTGTAACTATGAATGAATATATGCATCAACTCCAGTCTGAGAAGGAGAATTTTATCAGGGGTTCTTATCTTTAAAAAATGAGGGCTTGGGTCAACCACAAAACAAGCCACCAAAATTTACCAAGGTTATAAATGAGGGCAATTTCAGTTAGGATAGGGAGTGGAAGAAGAAAGCAATGAATATCATCTGCAGCACAAGACCAGCTGAGATGTGGTTGACTGACTGCAATTCATGCTATTAACCTGTCTCTTCTAAAAGAGACATACAATAGCACTGGATAATAGTCTCCCTGAACATGTACGCAGACGTAGAACAGTATGATGCAAGGGGTGGATTGTGGCAGACCTAGAAAATCCCTAGGTGTCTCTGGGCGAACCCTTCTTCAAGAAAGGACTCACTGTCTGAATGCATAAAGATCAATTATTTGATAGCCACTTACTGTTAGCACCTTCAGTATAAGCATCAGATCTTGAGCCAAGGTCATGTTCTTCTGTGTATCCACTAGCCAGTGAATAAAAAAAGAATTGGTACAAGAGTCTAGCCATTTCTTCCCAATGGGATTCCTTCAGTGTAAATCTGCTCTAGAATTGCCGACTGAACTGGACTGGCAGAAATTTCTCATGTCTTCATCAAGTTTGAAGGCTTCCCCTGCCCAATCTTGCTTTCTACTCTGTCACAAGAATTACTCCCGTGTAGACTGGTGCAAGCACTGTGGAAATCAGTATGGAGATACCTCAAAGAACTAGGACTGGAAATCCCATTTGACCCCGCTATTCCACTGCTGGGGATCTTCCCCAAAGAATTAAAAGAATCATACCACAGTGATATATGTGTAC
>NW_004624797.1:2187426-2200281 GCF_000247695.1 Heterocephalus glaber
AGAAAGAAAGAAAGAAAGAAAGAAAGAAAGAAAGAAAGAAAGAAAGAAAGAAAGAAAGAAAGAAAGAAAGAGAGAAAGAAAAAAAGAAAGAAAGAAAGAAAGAAAGAAAGAAAGAAAGAAAGAAAGAAAGAAAGAAAATGGCCATACTCCCAAAATTGTTACACAGATTAAATGCAATCCCAATCAAAATACCAATAGTATACCTCACAGAATTAGAGAAAAAAAATCCTAACATTCATTTGGAATCAAAAGAGACCTAGAATAGCAAAAGCAATTCTGGGCAACAAAAGGAAGGCAGGGAGCATCACCATCCCTGACTTGAAATTATACTACAGAGGTACCATGATAAAAATAGAATGGTACTGGCAAAAAAAACAGAGCTCAGGATAAATGGAACAGACTAGAAGGTGCAGAAAGAACCTCCAACACACAGTCACCTTATCTTTGACAAAGGGGCCAAACACTTTCACTGGAAGAATGATAGAATGATGGTCTCTTTAATAAATGGTGCTGAAAAAACTGGCATTCCACATGCCAAAGAATAAAACTAGACCTATATGTCTCACCCTGCACTAAACTAAAATAGAAATGGACCAAAGATCTAACTATTAAAACAGAAACATTAACTCTGCTGGAAGATAAAATAGGTAGAACACTTGAAGACATAGGTGTAGACAAAGACTTTATGAATAAATCTTCAATTACACAGGAAATATCACAAAGAATCAATAACTGGGATCTCATCTTTTGAAAAAGCTTTTGCACAGCAAAAGAAACCACCAACAGAATGAAGAGATAACCCACAGAAAGGGAAAGAAAATTGCCAGATGTTTTTCAGAAAGGACTAATATCTAGAAGATATAAAGAATTCAAGAAATTCAGACTCCTCAAATTTAAAGACCCACTCCAAAAATGGACATTCAAAAGGAATAGACACATCTCAGGTAATGGAATAGAAATGGTAGTCAATATATGAAAAAATGTTCAACATCACTGGTCATTTGATGGATTAAAACAACACTGAGATTCCATCTCACTCCAGAGAGAATGGCTGCTATCAAGAAATCAACCAATAATAAGTGCTGCCAGAGCTGTGGGGGAAAAGGAACACTTCTCCCCTGTTGGAGGGAGTGTAGATGGTCCAACCACTATGGAAATCAGTATGGAGAGCCCTCAGAAAACTAAAACTAGAAGTTCCATTTCACCCAGCTATTCTCCTTCTTGGTGTCTTCCCAAAAGAATTAAAAGCATCATACCACAACTATATATACACACCCATGTTTATAGTGGCACAGTTTGTAGTAGCTAAATCTTGGAAACAGCCCAAATGCCCAACAACTGATGAATGGGTAAAGAAGATGTGGGGTCTTTTCATACAATGGAGTACTACTGTACCATAACAAAGGACAAACTTGAGACATTTCTAGGTAAATGCATGCACCTTGAGACCATACTCTCAAGCAAAATAAATTTGGCACACATGTTTAAATATCACATTGTTTCTCTGATGTGAGAAACCAAAAGTATAAATAAGGACTAAAATGAATAATAAGAACTGTGAAATTAGAAGAAAATGTTCAAGTGGGAAAGGGAAATAAGGAGGGGGAGGAGGCAAGGAAGGAAGGAAAAGTGATTAAAAGAGAATAGAAGAAAAAATAGGAACAAA
The DNA here is from genome assembly GCF_000247695.1 of Heterocephalus glaber. The sequence goes on from NW_004624797.1 coordinate 2,189,093, forward strand.
GCTTTCCTAAATAAGGAGGGGAAGAGGGGTCAAAGGGAGGGAAGAGAAAGGAGGAAAAAGAAGAATCAAGGGCCAGGGATTTAGCTCAGTGGTTTCGCCACCTGCTTCGAAAGCGCAAGGACCCGAGTTCGATCCTCGGTACCAAAAAAAAAAAAAAAAGAAGAATCAAGATATAGCATGTACAGGTCCAAATTTCCTATGATGAATGTTGTCATTATGTATATCTAAAAGGTACCAATATGGCCTGGGATTTAGCTCAGTGGTGCTGCCACCTGCCTCGTAAGCACAAGGTCCTGAGTTTGATTCCTGGTATCAAAAAAAAAAAAAAGAGGAACTGGAAAATGTCACATACATGTACCAACTCCCCATGATGAATGTAACCATAATGTACTACAAACATGTACCAGTAAATAAAATAAACATAAAAGAATAAAAATAAATAAAATGCACCAATAAAATTAATTTTTAAAAGAGAAATCGTGCTTCCTGCCCCCTGCTCCAGGTACTGGGGGCAGTATGTTGCAGTAAGTAAGCATGATAGCCGAGGACAGACAAGACAGACAAGACCTAGTGTGTCCTTTGGCTTCGAACTGCTCTCTGCTATTCAGAAACTGGTCTGATCTGGTCCCTGGACTCATGGGGCACAATTCTTCCACTGATGGGCATCCAGCTGGTATCTGGGAAAGGAGCATACAGCTGGGATCACTTGTGCACCATTTGTACCTCTCAGCTTGCGCATGACCTGGCCAATTTCCCTGCTGATTCAGTCACATCAGATTTTACAGGTGCTATGAGTCTCCTTTCTAGACATCTGCCTGTAGCATACCTCTGGTCTTGCCCCAGATATAGGGCTATTTTTTCCCTATGGTGATGGTTTACTCTTACAAGTTCAGCAGCCACAACCCCTACTATGTTGAGAGTATGAAAAACCTTCAAAGTCTGTGACTCCATGCTGCTGAAATCAAGGGAAGCTTCAAAGAACTAAACTTTGGCCCTCCCCTCTAAAGAACCATTCTTGCCCACCAAGTCTATTTTCCAGCTTTTGTACTCGTCTCCCTCTAGCTTCCTAACCTGGAAAATGGGTAGATGCCTCTTCACTCTAGAACTTTAACCTAACAAGGGAAGATTGCTACATCCCTGACCACATTCTTCTCTATGTTTGTCTCTCTGTACCTTCCTCCTGAAGTCTAGAGGAATGAGAGAAGCAGGCTTTATAATCCCTCTACTTCTTGTCTGACCTAAAGGGCTCTTAGGATAACCTCTATAATTAGCTTAGCCCAGGTCTTTATAAGATAAAGAGGAGGATAAAGGAATTTAGAAAATCCTTTTTCCTCTTAATAATGTCTGGTTTTCAAAGCAATTTTTTTGCTTTGAACTTGAAAATCCTATTTTGAAAACCAGAAATGGAATACTATTCTTTTTCTTTTTGAATTCTTGCTGTATGTTTTTCCCTTGTTATACAAGTTTTAATTCTACCCTCCTCTCAGTACCCTGGCCCTTAAGTAAACTACAATGAAGGTCATATATCTGACAGAAGAAAAAGAGGAAAGCATGTTAAATATCTTGGAAAAAAAAAAGATTATGTCTGTTATAGAACCTACATTCATCTAAACATGCTGAGTCCCTGAGCCTGGCTTCTCTTAATGTCCTAAAAGAAAGAGATTTGATTGTATGATAAATCAATGATGCCTTGGTGTGAGAAGCAATTTACATAATTAATCATTGTAACAAATCTATGATGTACATACTCTTACAAATAAGAAAAACTGAGGCACAGAAGGGTTACAAAATTTGCTAAATTTGACTTGTAACTGGCAATGTACTTTAATTGGGCCACCCAGATGAGACAATAGTACAAAGCAAAAGAATGCATGTCTAGTAGTAAATTTTCTATGCCTAAAAAAAAAAATAAATAAATAAAAAGTAATAAATTTTCTAAGTCTGCTGACTGGCTAATTTCCAGAGACAACAGAGCCAACAAATCCCACTCGACCTTTTTTGAACATTCTTTCCTAGAAGAATTAATATTTCCAGATCTTCCAAGACACTGGTTGGAAGCTTTAATGACAAAGATTTTAGGGGAAAGCAAGGCTTCTCTGATATGACTCAAGCAATGAGTGTTCCACCATGGATTTTCCCTTCCTCATAACATGTGGCCCCTACTGGATCCTGATTAGGGACCATGTCTTGTGCTTATCATTTCATTGTGAAAATATATAGCCCTAAAACTATGTGAGGGAAACAGTTTGAGGGAAACAGTTTGTAGGTTTTTGTTTCATTTTGGTTTTGGTACCAGAAGTCAAACTCAGGACCTTGTGTTTGCGAGGCAGACACGGTGCCACTGAGCTAAATCCCCAGCCCCAGTTTGCAAGTTTTAATGTGCCTTTTCCCTCTTCTGTTTTCTCTGCTGGGATTCACTTACAGGCATAAATATGAAAAATATATATCACATACAATGATTTACAATTTTAAAATTAAATAAGAGAAAATCTTTGCATTCTCATTAATTTTCTTATTTAGAAGAGACATCCCATTCTACTGATTGCAATATAAATAAGTTTGGAATGATTGTTGTGATATTCCATTGAATTAATGGGCTCAATCTCATAAGTCATTTTTATGGATAAAATTTAAAATACTATATTAATTCCAAACAGAACACATTTGCAGTTTGTTCTGGGAAAACAGATTACTTCATGTAATGCTAGTAGTCATTACTTCCTGGTGTTATTTACCTGTTCCCAATTTCCTAGCTTAATACCACCATGTGTGTAGTGAATAATGCACTGTGTGAAATGTACACTGTGCAAAAGCATGTTTTATATACAGAACAGTTATTCACAAGTATATCACCTATTAAGATAATTTGTATTTTCCCTGCCTCCCACAACTTTCTCATTATTTTTAATCAAATATACACCTGGAAGAAATATTTCAGAGGCAAAGGGAAAAAGGTCTGGAATGAGAAGCCTTTTTTCATTTTGTATTATAGAGATATAAATGCTCATACAAATAATCATATGCAGATCAAGATACGGAAACTTTTATTGCCCCAGAAAACTTCCCGTCTATACCCAGAAGGTAATCACTATTCTGATACAGTATTAAAGTAAACAACTGTTTAAAAATCTAAATCCAGTACTTAGAAATCTCCTAAAGTGAAAACTGAAGCAATTTGTTGCTATTATAAAAACAGCTCAACAAAATGGAGGATAGATATTGGGAAGTAGGAAGAACATGTTCAAATGGGAAGGGAAAATGGGAGGGGGGAGGGAAGAAAGGGAAAGGGGATTTAAAAAACAAAGAATGGAAGAAAAAATGGAAGCAAAACTTCTATAAATGGAAAAGGGAAGGAGGGGAGGAGAATGGGGAAAAAGAATTAAAATATATTGTGTACAGGTACAAATTCCCTATGATGAATGTGAGCACTATGTATGGTAAATATGTACTCATAATTTTTTTTAAAAAATCAATTACAATAATGTGATGTACCCCCAAGCACATTTATACCATGTCACTAATAAAATACATGGGTTTATGCTGACATTTCAACCAGTAACGGTTTCCCCAACCGGTCTCTCAGGCGGTGTTTGTTTACATACTGACTCTCCTGAGCGTCGCTTGGGCAGGTGTCATTTCAACCAGTCTATTCTTGTACTGAATAAATTTGATAAAATCATCATTTTTATATTTTCTCTTATCTTATAAAAATTAACAAAAATATGCAATTTTTGGTCACTCTGTCTTTAAATAATTGGACTGGTAAGTGGTTAGAAAATAAATAAAATAGCTCAAAAGTCCAGCACTCTTAACTATGAGGATTAATCATAATAACTTTCAGTTTTTCAGGAGGCTAATTAGGTTATTCAAAACTATCCGATCCTCTGATCCATCATCCTCCTTTAAGGTTTGAAAAGCAGTTCTTTTGCCTTTTTTTTTCAGCCCCTACTCTTCCTCATCCCCCAGCCTTCCTCCTTACCTCCTATGCAAGTAGTGTGCTGGAGTTTGCTTGCAAGGTATTAAAAGCTCACAGTACATACCTTTTCCTAAACTCACATTTAGTGATGTTCAATTAAAGTTCAGCAGGTGGAAGATCCACAAATTGGCAAATGCTACAAATCAGAGTTCCATGGGCCACAGTAGTGATTGTTAAACATTTATCATCCCATCACTGACCACTGCACCACACACAATATATATGTATATGTGTGTGTGTGTGTGTATATATATATATATATATATATATATATATATATATATATTCAAGTCATATCAAATTGCTTCAAAGAGCTTTTGGGACTCAAAATGCTGTCTAGTCCCACAAAACAAAATCAACCACAGATAATTTTATAAGAGCAAGTTTCAACTCAGCCAGTCTTTTCAAGTTCTCAATATCTTGCCATTCGTCCTGGTTTTGTTTTTGCAAAAATTGCCGTTTTGTGAATTTTCCCCATTTTGGCATGGCAAACTTTTACTTGAGGTAAACAGTTGCTAACTATGAAATTTTTCAGAATACCCTCAGGGACACACAAAAGCCTATTTCAGAAATATCTGAAAAGTCACTGTGTGGAACAGTATCCTAGTAATTCAGGTGTGTACTACAAACTCCATGTGTTTTATATGGCTTCATGTGTATGATCTATATCTCCAAACCATTGGGATCAATAATAGTGTTGTCAAAAAAATAATAATAGTGTTGTCTTCTTTCTAGAAATTCCTCACAGTGCCTAGCACAGTGTTAGGTTTGGAGCAGATGCCAGGTAACAATGCATTAACTTCACTGTTTCCTCCCCTATTCTTTCTCTATACCACACTTAATCAGTTACCCTACACAATAAAATATGCAAAATAAGTGGCTTAAAACAAGATTTATTTCTTACTCATGCTACATTTTCATCAGGGATAATCTAGGTAGGGGGAGACCCTCAATCTTAGACCCAGGCTGGGTGTGGTGGCACACACCTGTAATCCTAGCACTTGGGAGGCTGAGGCAGAATTGCCATGAATTCAAGGCCAGCCTGGACTACCTAGCAAGATCCTGTTTCAAAAAACAAAACAAAAAAATCTTAGACCCAGGCCAAAAGAGCAGCCTCCATTTGGAAACAGAGGGACAGAGAATTGGGCAAATTATACACTAGCCTTAAAGGCCCTATCTCAAGATATTTCTGCCTGCATTTCACTGGATATGGCCACAGAAGGAAGAAGCATAATCTTACCATATGCCCAGAAAAATAGCCAGATATGCTTCATAGACAGCATTACTGGTACAAGTCTGTAATAAGAAAGGCAATAAATATTCTCATGTACAGATTTCAGAAAGATTACTTTTAGCAGCATGTATTGGGTGGATTGGAGGTAGGCCTACATGAAAGCAGGATACCCAGTCAGGAGACTGGTGCGGTATTCTAGGGGAGAGGTGGTGGTGGGCTGATCTAGAGCAATCAATGTAAGAGAATTAGAAGGAAGGGAACTGATACATGAGAAATTTAATAAGATACCACAGAAAATCAACAGTACTAAGCCAAGGAGTGATAAAAGTAGGAGAAAGGGTAAATAAATCAGGTTGCTGCCTGATAGGCAGAGATGGTGGTGGTGGCCAGAGCTGTTGGGGTGGGACTGGTGATGGAGAGGAGCTAACGGACATAAATACTTAAGTAGGGCGGCAAGTGCAGATGGTGGCTGTTGAACACTGGTGGTGAGCTGTGGATGGTGAAGATGGAGGTGCTATGATAAAATTCAGCACACTGAAGTATAGCAGGTAAGGTAGGGAATAGCACAGTAGTGTGAATTTAGGCTGGATAGAAAGGTACCCAGGAGCCAAGTAAGAAAGGTTTTAGCCACTGTGGCATGAGGTTTGGATTTTATCATAAAACAATAGGAATCACTTAATTATTTTAAACATATCTTCCTGAGGGTGCTTCAAGCACATGGACAGGTATAAACTGAGGAAATCATGTGGCAGAGTAAGATCAAGGGTACCTGACCAAACAATATATGTGTGTATTGACAATAAAATTGCAGAAGCCTCTGATGACTAACACAGACTGCATTGTAATAATTCATGCCTGTCTGACAGGTGGCTAGACAAAGGTGAATTGGAGTGCACACTGGTTTCTCATACAGGATTTTATGCTTCCCTTTTTAAATTTAATTGTCATTTTTTCAATTAATTTCCTGCCAGCCAGTGGCATTATTACACTGTTAAGCATGACCACAGGAACAACAAGTTTAAAGAAGGCTCCACTAACCAAAAACTACCTTTGTGGATTGACTTCAAAATCTGACTTTAGTAGAAAAAGTGGGTGCAGCGAAATGAGAGACCATTTTGGTGGCTTCTATGCAGATGTCTGAGAGTTAGCACAAGTTCAGCAAACTGAGCTGAAACAATGCAGAGTGGATGCTTCAGATCTGAAGCTACCATTATGAAGAAATTCAATTATACATTTTGATCCTTATGTACACTTTAATTTTTCAAACCAGAGAAACTATTAGGTATTTACACATGTGTGTCCTATTCATTTCACTTAAGAGTATAGCCTCAATGTGCATCCATTTAGCTATAAATGTCTCTAGTTTCTCATTCTTAAAGGTCTAAAGGAGTAGGGGAAGTGGGAGGGTAAGGGAAAGGAAAGAAGGGAAAAGAAAAAATATGAGAAAAGGAAAAAATGGAAATAAAGTCTTTGTAAATAGGGAAGGGTGGAGGGGGTGAAGGGAGGGAAGGGGGATGGGGAAAAAATAAAACCAAGATACATCATGTAAAGGTACAAGATCCCAATGATGAATGTAACTGTATTGTATACCTAAAATGTACCAATGAACTTAATGGGAAAAAAAATTCAAGTACAACCATTATCTACAAGACTTATATCAATGCAAGTTTCATTGATGTCTAAAGCTCAGAAATTTGATCATAAATATCAAAAAACATAGGAACAAAATGAAAATGGGTCACAGAAATATTCATATTTAATAGAGGTCTCAACAACCAAATTGTAGACAAGTGGCAACCCATACTTTGTAAGTATTGAAGCAATTGGAAACATGTTAGATGTTCACATGCTGCATTAACATCTTTAGAGCAATTTATATAACAAAAGTTTTTAAACGTACTTCTGGCAGTGAAATATTTGGAAATAAATCAGAAAGTATTCATTATGGAGCTCTTGATATTGTATAAGAGAAGATGAGGTGGAAAAAAAAAAACATTTAGTGGGGCCAGTGTTTTAGCTCAGTGGTTTCGCTGCCTGCTGAGCAAGCGCAAGGACCCAAGTTCGATCCCCAGTACCAAAAAGAAAGAAAAAACATTTAGTTAGTAAAGAACTATTTAACATAGGCAAGGTGGATACATTTTTTTTTACCATTGGGTTATTTATTTTTAAATATTTTAATTTTTATTAGTACATGTTTGCAGGACATTATGATTACATTCATTGTAGAGAATTGGTATATGTACATAACACATCTCAATTCTTTTGTTTCCCTTCCTTCCACCCCCTTTTATTTTGCCAGCATCAGATTCATTTACTTATCTTTTAAGACCTTATAAAGTTAATTATCCTATATATGGATTCATAACCAGACTAATAGGCAAAAAACATATAAAACACATAATTATAATACATCAAGGTACACTTTTAGATACACTGTTCATGCTGAATTACAACAGCTTTCTCTCTCTCTTATTATCTGTATTTTATTCTTTATTTATACATTGAGTTTTTCATATAAGAGAAACCATGCAATATTTAAGCTTGTGTGTCTGAATTACCTCACTTACTGTTATAGTCGCAAGGTGCATACATTTTGCTACAAATGATTCAAGTTTGTTCTTCTTTATAGCAGGGTAGTACTCCATTGTGTACAAATACCACATTTTTTTTATCCATTCATCCATTCACTTGGAGTTGTTTCTGCATCTTCTGTTCTATTGATCCACAAGTGTGTTGGGGGCTGTATTTTGTTTTATTTTGTTGTTGTTTTGCCAATATCATGCTGTTTTTTTATCACTGTAACTTTGTAGTGTAACTTGAAGTCTGAGATTTTGATGCTCCCTGCTTTGCCCTTGTTACTCACAATTTATTTTGCTTTTCTAGGTCTTTTGTAGTTCCATGCAAATATTAGGATTGCTTTCATCCATTCTGTAAGGAATGCTGTTGGTATTTTGATTGGTATTGCACTGAGTCTGTGTTATGGTTGTGTCTAGATATCCCGCCCAAAAACCTCATGCAGTCTTAGATGAGGATTTATCAGAGGTGGCTGAATCTGGAGTGTTCGATTGATTCATGGTGCAATGCTAGGCCCAAGGGCACTAGGATTAAGGGTGTGAGTGCTACCTGCCCTAAGTGTCTGAATAAAATAAAAGGAACAGAAAGAGCTGTGGTCATCCCTTGTTGCTTTGCTACTTTCAGTCCACTATGAACTGTTGCCCCTCTGCCATGTGCCACTCTGCCTTGGAGCCAACTATGGACTGAAACCTCTATGAAGTATAAGCCAAATAAACCCTTTCCCTTCTAACTGGGTGTTGGGCATTTTGTTTCAGGAACAAGACAGTAACTTTTCTTGTTCCTGAGACAAAATACCCAACACCCACAAGTTGGAGGAGAAAGGGTTTATTTGGCTCACAGTTTGTAGAGGTTTCAGTCCATAATTGGCTAGCTTCAATGTAGAGATGGCAAACAAGCATCACAGAGGAGAAACAACATGGAGGGCACAAGGTAGCAAATGCAACAAGAAACCTTAACAGCGTCTTTCTGCTCCTTTTATCTTGTTCAGACTACCAGGATTAGGGCAGTGCCAAACCAGTCACTCACACGTAGAGTTTAATAATCATACACCTTTAATGCTGGCATCAGACATTCCAAATTTAGCTACCTTTGAAAAAGACTGCATGAGGCTTTGGGGGGGACATCTAGACACAAGCCACAACATAACTAAGACAATCTCTATATCAGTTTTAGCAGTATGGCCATTTTGACTATATTAATTCTGCTTATCCTGGAACAAGGGGTTTCTTTCCATTTTCTGGTATCTTCTTCAATCTCCTTTTGTCTGAATACTATAGTTTTCATTGTAGTGGTCTTTGCTTCCTAAGCAAGGTAGGTACATTGAAGTGACTACTGTATATATGTGTTTATACTCCAAAACACATACAGCAGTACCACTTTTTGAGTACTTGCTATGTGCCAGGCAGCATAGTATGCAACTTCCATACATTGTCTAATTAATCCTTTCAACTTCCTTAAGGTAGATGCTTATGTCATCTGTGGGTGCTTAGATCTATGTCTGACCTTCTCTGGTCTTCCCTGTACTCCTGGGCATGAAAGCCAGAAAACCTGCATCTCCAAGACTCTTTTGCCAGCTAGCTTCTGGCTGACTTTGCCAGTGAAAGGCTTCTTCCTTAAATAATAAACTAAGAGAGAAGAGGGAAGCCATTGTGTGCTTGGCTTGCTTCTACAGTGACAGGACCGGGTATCTGCGGATAACTCTGAGCTCTAGCAGCATCAGTAAAGTTGTAGGAGCCTCAGCAACATTGTCTATGCATGCTCAGAGATTCTAGGCATATCCAGTCTTCCTCATTTCTGCTCCTTCAACCTTGGAGAGCTGTGCCTTCCAGCAGTTCTCTGCCTTTTGCACCTCCACCCCTCCCAAAACTTTCCTAGTCAATTTCCTAATATTGAATGCCACTTTGTTTGGAATACCTAGATAGATTTCTGAATTTTCTTCAATGGTTACCACAGTATAGCATTTAGTCTTTTTTAACAGCCCTTTAATGTAGGTGCCATTATCTTCCCTCTTTCACATATAATCCAAGTATCACCTGGCCTAAGCAATCTATTAGATACAAATGAGTTTACATTAACATCTGTCATCCAGAATTTCTCTTTTCATCCTTTCCTTCACCCTTCCTCCACACACTAGAATGTGCACTTCCATTTTGAAAAGTTCCCCCACCCCAAGTATTTCTAGAAACCGTTAAAGAGGGGTCATACATCTTTCAAATTATTCAAGGCTCTAAGTTGCATGTGACAGAGACCTGCCTCAAATTAGCTTAACCAAAAACATAATTTGATTGACTCACATGGCTCAGAAGTATATTGGGTTAAACCAGAGAATTGAAGGAAGATATGCAGAACCAGAGCTTTGGGGAATAAAACCTAATGCCATCGGGTATTTCTCTCAGTTCACCTTTTATGCCTTTTCCTAATTGGCTTCATTCTTCCTATTGTAGCTGGTCCTCCACATGGTCAGAGAAATAGCTAGTGGCAGCTTCAGCATCACACCCTTAGGGTATGGCCAGGAGACAGACCTAAGAGGCTAGACTACTATTCCCTCAGCCATAAGTGAATGAATCGGGGCAAGACTTCCGATGAGCCATTTTAGACCATGTACACATGCCCCAGTTTTATTTGTTCTGCTCTTTTGTTTTCATTGCAGGGGAGGAAAGGTATAGCACAAGTGCAGGAGAATGAGAAAACCTGTTAAACAGAGAAACAAGAACAAGCACAGGCCGCTACAGCTGGCATCTCCACCCAGCTATTTCCCTATTCCAGTGCTTCTCTGACACCCACCTGTCACTGTCCGCTGCCTGGAAGGCCAGTAGATTTTCAAACTGTCATTAAACTTCAGAAAGCCTATAGTGTTCACAAGAACTGGAGACCTCACAAATATGTGACTTTTTTCACTAGGTCATCAATTCCTTTCCCCTTAGAACAGGGTCCATTAGGGCAGGGATTTTTGTCTCCTTTCTTCGCACTGTCTTTAAAGTTTATTGATTGAGTTTAATGTGGTAAAATATACAAATGTCATTTTAAGCTTACAGCTCTGGCATTAAGTACTTTCACATTGTTGTATATCATCTTTCATCTTCAGAACTTTTTCATCTTTCCCAACTGAAACTCTGTACCCCTTAAACTATAATTCTCCATTCCTTCTCCCTCAGTTCCTAGAAACCATCATTCTACTTTGTTTCTATCCATCATTCTACTTTGTTTCTATGAACTTGACTTCTCTAGCTACATCCTGTAAGTAGAATCATACAGTATGAGTCATTTTGTGACTAGCTAAAATCATGTAGCCTAATGTCTTCAAGAGTCATCCATGGGCCAGGGATTTAGCTCAGTGGTTTTGCTGCCTGCTGTGCAAGCGCAAGGACCCAAGTTCGATTCCTGGTACCAAAAAAAAAAAAAAAA
>NW_004624797.1:2218694-2237242 GCF_000247695.1 Heterocephalus glaber
CACTATAGTCAGCTCCTCAGAGCTTTTGGTAAAGACAGCGGTCTTACAGGCTGAGCTGGAAGCTTATATAGGGATCTTGCAGGTGGGAGAGCACTAGTCCATTGGTGGGGGTGGGTGATTGGGGCTGGGGTATGTAGCAACAGGTTTTGGTCAGGGGGGATGGAATCACCGCTGAAGCCCCTATCTTACTGGAACATCTGACCAGGAAACTGGTGGGGCAGAAAGACCTTAACTAGGCAGAGAGTCACTAACAAAGGGAGGTCATGCCTTAGTTATGCGAAAGTTCCCTGTTCCCTGTGGCCAGAGTGGGGCAGGGGGAAAGGAGAGGAGGGGGCTTGCTCTGTGGGAGCTCTGAAATACCTAACAGTTAATTTCATAATTTTTACTAGATATCCATCGTTCTCTGAAGAGAACCCCTTAACTGTGAGGGAGCAAGGGCTTTTGCCCATTTTAAAAATCAGGTTGCTGTTTGTTGTTACTAAATCATAGGAGTTATTCATATATTCTAGATATCAAGTCTGTATCAGATACATGACTTGCAAATATTTTCTCCGTTCTATGGGTTGCCTTTTCACTCTATTTGATAGTGTCCTTTGATACACAAAAGATTTTAATTTTGATAAGGTCAAACTTACCTATTTTTTGTTGTTGTTGCCTGTGTTTTTGGTAACATATTCAAGACGCTAGTACCAAATGTAAGGTCATGAAGTTTTATTTTAAGTATTTTATATTTTCACCTTTTGTGTTTAGGTCTTTGATCCATGCTGAGTTAATTATTGTATATGATGTAAGGATGTAAGATTCAACTTCATTTTCTTCCATCTGGATATCCAGTTTTACCAACACCATTTCTTGAAAAGCTTGTGTATTTCCCTCATTAAATAGTCTTGGCATCCTTGTCAAAACTAATTATGTGAAGGTTTTTTTCTAGACTCTGTATTATATTCCATTTTCTAAATGTCTGTCATTATGTCAGAAATGTTTTGATTACCATAACATACTATACTATAACTTAAAATCAGAAAATGTGAGACCCTTAATTTTTCCCCTTTTCATGATTGTTTTGGTTATTCAAGATCCCTTGAGATTATACAAGAACTTTATAGAATAGATTTTTCTATTTCTCCAAAAGAAATAGATGAGATTTTGGTATGGATTGTGTTGAAGTTGTTGATCACTTTGGATAATATTGACATTTTACCAATATGAAATATTCTACTCCATGAAGACATGATGTCTTTCCATTTATTTGTGCTTTCTTTAATTTCTTTCAGCAACAATTAATAGTCTTCAATATATAAGTCTTTCACCTCTTTGGTTAAGTTTTGCCTAAATATTTTATTTTTGTTGATGCTATTATAAATAAGGTTTTCTTAACTTTCTTTTAAGACTGTTCATTGTTAATGTATAAAAATGCAACTGATTTTGTGTGTTTATTTTGCATCTTGAAACTTTGTTGAATTAGTGCCTATTTCTTTCTTTCTTTTTTTTTTTTTTTTGTACAGGGGATCGAACTTGGGTCCTTGAACTTGCACAGCAGGCGGCAAAACCACTGAGCTAAATCCCTGGCCCCAGTGCCTATTTCTTGACAGCTGGACTCCTAATGTGTACTGTTTCTAATATAGTAGGTGCTCAATGGATGTCGATTGAACAAAGGAAAATGCCTCTTGAAAGAACCTCCTTCCTGCCACTTCAAATGACAATGTTCATTCCAAAGGTGTTGGTTCACAAAAATGAAAGACCTTCTCCTAAATATTGTATTACTCCTTGTTGTTGGAACCCCAATGCATTAGCATAAGTTTCCTTCATGGAGCAGAGTCTCAGCCAGGCTTTAAATGCAGCTGCTGTGCACTAGCACTTGTGCTTGTTATTTAATAACATGTCTGTTGTTAAAACATCAAAATACTTCCACATTTATTGTGAAAAATAGTGATTTCCTTGAGTATCTAGAGTGCCTCTGCCACTAGGTTTACTATCTATGATAAACTGTATCAGAGATGGCATGAGTAATGAATCACATCCTTCTATATTCTCTCTCTTGTGTGGTTCCCTCCCACATTAACTCTGGATTTGGCCATGTGACTTGCTTTGGCCAATGAGACATTGGCAAATTTGATATAGGCAGGAGTTGGAAAATTGTACATTGGGGCTATTGATATAGGAACCTTGCCATGTGAAGCAGCTCAGGTTATCCTGCTTAAGACAAATGGCCCAGACAATAGCCAAGTGAAATCATTTTAGGCTACACAGTCCCAGCAAAGTGGCTGGCAGATTGCAGCCACATAAGTGATCCTAAATACGACAAGCAAAATAACAGCTTAGCCCAAATTACAACCCCTAAAATAGTGAGCAAATAATATGATTATGGCTGTAATACACTAAGTTTTGGTTTAGTTGGTTATGAAGCCAAGTTAACTGAGACATGAATGGAAAAAACTATTCTCTCAGGTTCCAAAATTATGGAATAACAGAAAGCTGACATCATAAAAATGCTGGTTACTCCACACCTGATAGAACAACATTCCCTTTTAAGAAAAATATACACAAATGGTCCCCAACTAGTTCAAAATTCATTCTACTTATTTGAAAACTTTTAACAAACTACTAATACCACCTGGTGCTAAACGAGTAGTAGATTTGATTCTCCTTGAAAAAGATGAGGCTTTTTTTTTCTAAGACACTTATGATTTATTGCTTCAATCTCTTTAGAAGGCAAATAAATATTTAATTTTTCCATAAGTTTAATTCTTTGTGCACTTTCACTTCCTAGCCATCCAATTATAAAGAGGAGTAAATCTTGCTTGCTACACAATTACATTCCACCCTTTAAACTTCCAGCTAAAATAATTTACACTCTACTTCTTTTGTGTTTCAAGGATGCACATTTCTTAGAGTCTTTAAAAAGGTCACACGGCCAATGTTTCCTAATCTTACAATTTTGCCTTCATGGAATCAACAAAGGCCTTCTGTTGCCGTCTATGAAGACAAAGATTCATTTCTAGCCACTAAAGAAAGGATAGCTTTTCTGTGTCATCAAGATTCAAAATTCCTTGAATCAAGTGTCTGAGGTTTGACAATTCCACTTTTCTTTTCTCAAGAAAATCCGAGGCTCTAATAAACCACTGAAGTGAAATTTCCCACAGAATACAATCTTTAGAGAGCATGCAATCAAGTTAGAATGAAAAAAATGTGACTTTTATTCTGTGTCTAGGATCTTCTATTAAATTGAAACAGTTTAGATTCAGTATTATTTTTCAACAAAACATACTGTCATACTCTCAGGCTTTCTTTGCCCGGGGTCATTAACTCAATTGATTAGTGTTTATTGTTAATGAAGTTTTGGTCTTGATGGATTCCATCTCACTTTGGACCAGTTGTCTTTCTATAGGTGTGGATGGCACCTTTGACTCAGTGCAAATCTGACCCTTGACCTTGGCCTCAAGAATGACAATAGATGTTATAACATTCTCTGCAAACATTTTCACTGTGAGAAGTACTCAATCTCTGTTGCAGGTATAATGCAGTTTGCCATCACTTGTGCCAGATTTAACTGGAGGAAAAAAAGAACTTAATTTCAGGCTCTGGTATGAATCCATATAGAGTTCATATACAGTGTATTAGGGAAAAATGAAGAGCAGCAATAACAAATACTCATACTGATACCATGGTTTCATTTTCCTCATGATGAACATTCCTTACAAAATCACTTTACTGTGATACAATTGACAAGTAAAAGTTTTACTTATTTAGTGTATCCAGTTCAGTAAGTCTGAGGATAAGTATACACCAATGAAATGACCACCATCATAGAGGTCACAGATATATTCATCACCTTCTGTGACCGTTAATTGTGGTGTCAACTTGAATAAGAAACACCTAGCAGATTGTTCTGTCACAGTTATGGGTGTGTCTGGATGATGGACTTACCAAGGAGGGAAGACCTACCCTGTGTATGAATGGCACCAACTAATAGGCTTGAGCCTGGATAAATAAAAAGGGAAAAAGAAGGAAATCTTGCTTTTGCTTCTTTGGAGGAGCTCTAGTCCTCACTATCATCTTTGAATGTCTATCTCCAGGCTTCCAGCACAGACTCTTCAGTCTTCTATAGACCCTTTGGTTTCCTGATACAGCCTCGCAGGGAATTCTGTAGTGAGCTCCAGGCTTTCAGCTTTTGACTGGGTCCTCTTCTCTCCAGCTTGCATTCTTTCACCCCTGACTCTGCAGGCAAGCACTGTAAGCCTATCTTGTAAATATTTTATATATCATTCATATTATATATATATACA
This sequence comes from Heterocephalus glaber, assembly GCF_000247695.1. The sequence continues at coordinate 2,222,981 of NW_004624797.1, forward strand.
TTATATTATATCTGTTCTTCTAGTGAATCTTAACTGATACATCTTCTGTTACATTTTATATCTAAAATGTCTCCCAAAAGTTCATGAATTCAGCAGTGGGGCTTTTGGAAGGTGATTGGATCATAAGGGCACTATATTTATCAGTTGATTTGGGCTGGGGATTTAGCTCAGTGCTTCTGGCACCTGCCTTGAAAGCACAAGGTCCCGAGGTTGATTCCTGGTACCAAAAAAGAAAAAATAACAGTCGATTGATCCACTGATAACTAAATATGCTGTTAGGAGGTGGGATGTGGTTAAAATAGGTATGTTGTGCCAGGCATGGTGGTGCACACCTATAATCCCAGCTCTTGGGAGGCTGAGGCAGGGAGATCACCATGAGTTCAAGGCCAGCATGGGCTACATAGTGAGTTCAAGGCCCTCCTGAACTGCACAGTAAGACCCTGTCTCAAAATAACATAGGTATGTCACTGAGGGCATGCCCTTCAAGGGTATATCTCCCTCCTACATTCCTCTCTTCCATCTCTGTTTCTTGTCTGCCATGGGTAGAGCAACTTTCTTCTGCCATGCCCTTCTAGGATGCCATTTCTGCCTTACAGGCAAGCAATCATGGAATAAATCATCTAAAAACCACAAAGCAATATAAATCTTTCCTCCTTTAAGTTGCAGGTTTTAGATATTTTGTTCCAATATTGAGAAAGCTAATACAGAACATTGGTACCAGGAGTGTGGTTATTGCTGTGCTGTACCTAACCATGTAGTTCAGAAGCCTTGGTAAGTTGTTTGTGGGAGGAGTTTGGAAGGTTTTGGGGAAGTCGAGTAGAGAAACCCTAGATTTCTGTAAGCTGAGTTTGATGGGTGATTTTAGTAGAGCTCAAAAGTTTAAAATATTGATAGGAATATAGACAGTAAATACCAGGTCCATGAGGTTTCAGATAGGATTGTAAATTGTATTGGAAACTGGACTAAAGGCCATGTGTGTTTCATTCTGACAAATAATTTGTCTACATTTTCCCCATGTCTTACAATTTTTTAGGAGGCTAAATTTAAAGGCTAGAGACTAATTGATGTGGCAGAGGAAATTTCAAGGCAGACCAAAGTTCAGGCTGTAAGACAGTTACTGCTGGCTGCTTTTAGCTAGATCTATGGTGAGAATCAGGAGCTGAATGATTTGAAAAATTTGCAGCCTGAAAGAAAGGAAGCTCCTATAAAGTTGGGGCCTAAGAGTGTGAAGAGAGCATGGTTTCTCAAAAAACTAGGATTAGGGGTCCCATTTGACCCAACTAGTCCCCTTCTGGGTATCTTCCCAAAAGAATTAAAAGCATCATACCACAATGATATATGTGCATCCATGTTCATAGCAACACAGTTTGTAACAGCTAACACTTGGAAACACCCCAAATGGCCATCAACTGATGAATGGATAAAAAAGATGTGTTTTTTTATACAATGGAGTACTACTCAGCCATAAAGAAGGTTAAACTTGAGACATTTCTAGCTAAATGGATGCACCCTGAGACTACACTAAGTGAAATAAATCCGATGCACATGTAAATATCACATTGTTTCTCTGGTATGAGAAACTGAAAGGGAAAATAAGAACCAAAATGTATAATAGATAATGTGAAATAGGAAAAAATTGTTCAAAAGAAAAGGGGAGCTGGGAAGAGAGGAGGGGGGAAAGCATGAAAGGAAAAGAAAAAAAGAGAAAAGAAGGAAAAAATGGGAAAAAGTGCAGCGCTGGACACTGCTGCCAGGTGGGTGGGGACCCTGCTGCCGGGCAGTGCGGTGGCTGCGGCGCTGCTGGCTGCGACGCGGGAGCTCTGGGAGCAGCGCCCGCAGAAGAAAGAACTCAGTTTCAGAACTGAGTGACCTGCCTGCCTGAGCTTGCAAAGCTGGGTTTGCTAATGCAGACTTCATGATGACTTAAAGGACAAGAATTCCACAAATGATGAGAATCAGCTACAATTCTGCCCCAGAGACCACAAGTATGAATACCACAGACAATGGTGTCAACTGTCTGTGTGCAAAATGTGGGGACAGAGCAACAGGGGAGCACTAGGGGGCACCAAGCTGTGACGGGTGCAAAGGCTTCTTCAGACTCAGCACACGCAAGAGCCGTGTTTACTCCTGCAGATCCAGTCGCCAATGTGTTGTTGACAAGGACAAAAGGAATCAATGTAGATACTCTCGATTAAGAAAATGTTTTAGAGCAGGAATGAAAAAAGAAGCTGTTCAAAAGGAACGCGATAGAATAAGCACCAGAAGAAGCACATTTGACGGCAGCAGCATCACTTCCATGAACACACTGGCTCAAGCGGAAATTCGGTCTCGCCAGATCTTTCTCCAGTCCCGGAGTAAGCACTGACATAAACGTTAAGAAAATTGCAAGTATTGGTGATGTCTGTGAATCTATGAAGCAGAAGCTCTTAGTCTTGGTGGAATGAGCTAAATACATTCCTGCCTTCTGTGAGTTACCCCTGGATGATCAGGTGGCCCTGCTAAGAGCGCATGCGGGGGAACACATACTGCTTGGAGCTACAGAGAGATCCATGATATATGAAGACATTTTGCTTTGAGGAAACAATTATGTTATTCACCGTAACAGCTGTGAAGTTGAAATTAGCCGAGTGGCCAATAGGGTTCTCGATGAGCTCATCAGACCATTCCAAGAAATCCAGATTGATGACGAGTATACTTATTTGAAGGCAATTGTATTTTTTGATTCAGATGCAAAAGGGTTACGTGACCCAGTGAAAATTAAGAACATGCGGTTCCAAGTGCAGATTAGTCTGGAGGACTACATCAACAACCGGCAGTAGGACTCGCGGGGGCAGTTTGGAGAGCTGCTTCTGCTGCTGCCCATGCTGCAGAGCATCCCCTGGCAAATGATCAAGCAGATACAGTTTGTCAAACTTTTCGGCATGGTCAAAATTGACAGCCTACTTCAGAAAATGTTACTGGGTGGTGCCTCCAATGATGGGAGTCATCTCCACCACCCAATGTACCCGCATGTGTCTCAAGATCCACTAACTGGACAAACTATACTTTTAGGTCCCATGTCAACACTGCTTCATACAGACCACATCTCAACTCCTGAAACCCCACTTTCTTCCCCACCACAAGGCTCTGGACAAGAACAATACTAAATAGCTACAAAACAAGCTTCAGTCATTTCACACCAGGGCCTTACCAAACAAAAGCAAGTGTGAGACCATGTTTACTTCTGAACCACACTGCCTGAATGTGAAAAATTGTTGGTCTTAAAATATCTCAGGATAGTACTTTTGGCAAACTCTCAGCCAAGGATTCTTCATGGAGCTGTTATAAGATGGTACCCTATTTCCTTGTTTGGGTACTCAATTTGTTTGTTGCATCTATGGTGTAAAACTTTCACATACAGCCAATATATATCCGAGTTTGAAATTGTTTATAGTTTCCCCTGCACTAAGCCTGAACCTGTTGAATCTTTTGTACTACTTCCATTTGTTTTCATAATATTAATTTAAATCTGTAGATAATTGCTTTATTGTGATGTGATGAAGAACTAAATGTTCCTTTTGGCTAAGAATAGTAGATCAGAAATGCCAAGTTAAGATAAAATGAACCACGTTTTATTTTTTCATAAGTTATAGTCTTGAATATTAGAAAGCTAAAGCAGTGGCTGTAGAACAGAATGCTTTTTTTTCCAAAAGAAGACTCACATATGGGCATTCTGTGGCTAAGAAGTATGTCTTTGGTCCACAGTTAAATACGCTTATCTTAAATTCAAAATTTTATAAAAAGCCATTCCAAGAATGATTAGATATTCTTTGAAATCTAACTGTATTTATATATGTGCTGCTGAAGTGAGCACAAAATCTAACTGTATTTGAAGATGTATGCTAAAATAAAACATGTTTATTTTACCAGTTAAGATACAAGCTAAAATGCAACAAAGAAAACCCAAACACATGAGTCAACCAAAAAAGACATTTAATTCTCTCTGTCTTGAAACAATCTAGAAAGTCATCCATTGGCTAGAAATTAGCACAGTCCCACATCCAACTCACAGGGTGGCTGAATGGTAATCTTTTAGTAGGGAGCCTGTAAAGCTGTATAGCCCTGGGAGAGCCACTACTGGGAGAGACAAATGAGCCACCTGCCACACATGTGCCTCATTTAATTCTCACAGCAATCCTGTAGGGGAGGTATTACTCTCTCTTATATATAAAAGAAACTTTCAGCTTGAGAATTTAAGGGGCAAAACAAAGTTTATAAGTCTAAAGAGTAAGAGAGCCACAAGCAAATCCAGCTCGGGCTGCCATTAATGAGACTATATATTTGGTGAGTAGAAAGAAACATTTGAACTTCTTACTCACAGTGTGGTTTTTAAATGTATGCAATCCAGTAATGACTGAATACTATCCATTATGTTACCTGTAATGTACATTACATGTAAGTGGTAAACTTGAAATTCGTGCAGGGTAAGAAAACATTTTTGAATTTTTAACAGTCTTCTCCCTAAAAATTTTTAAAAATAAAAATTACACCAGATATATTTAGATGAAAAAAAAACAAATTCAGAATCTCACCAACCTACAAATATACTGAGTACAATTTATTGCAGCCCTAACCTACTTGATATCTAAATGTGGAGTTTATTTTAAAACAGTTAATCATGGGCTGCCTCATGGAGCAAATCCTTTCTCTCCCTCTCTCTACTTACTGTGGCAGGGAAAACTGAGAATTGCTTGAGTAATTATCAATGACATTAATAAAAGATATATGAAGCTGTAATATATTGCAACAAATGTGTTTTTCCAGAGTTCTTCAAAATTTCTAGGATTATGATTTTATAACTTCTATTTACCTATAAATAAAGTTTATATTAGTATTAACTAACTTATTGGTTCTCCATATGGAATAACGATTTATGCAAGAGCTATCAGTGATTTAATAGAATCAATAATAGTCCTTTAAGAGTTGTATCCTTGTGACACTATGCTACAAAATATACCACTGAATGAGGGAGGGAAGAGGGAAGAAGAGAGACAGAGATCAGCAAGCAAGTTTCTTTCTTTTTTTTGCAAGTTTCTTTTTGAAAATTTCCTGTAGTGTCTGATTTTATAAATATGAATATCTTTTCTGGTTTCCGTTTACTTTTTGAGATGGTTTTCTAAGAAGATATTTAAAAATACTGAGTCCATTAAGGGTGCTGTAACAAAATACCATAAACTGTGAAGCTTATAAAAGTAAAATGTATTTCTCACAGTTCTCAACATTGGGATGCCCAAGATCAAGGCACTGGCAGATGCAGAGTGGGGTTCGTAGCCCTTCCCTGAGTGTCCCCACCAGGGGAAGGAGCAGAGCAGATCTGTGGGGCCTCTCATAAATGAGCTAAGCTCATTCCTGTGGCTGTGTCACCCTCATGACCTAATTGCTTCTCAGTGTCCTCGCCTCCCAATATCATCACACTAGTTTCAACATAGGAATTTTGGAGAACAGAGACCATGGCAAATGCTTTTAAAAATGTAAAAACAAAATTTATTTTCGGTGAGCGTTTTAATTTACCCACAAATATTTACTAAACAAATATTTTGTAGAAATTATTATTAATGATTATGTTTTATAACTATGGTCAGGGAATTTATAATATAATATTTTTATATACTGAACTGCCAAAACAGCTGGACAAGGTGGAGCTGATGTTTGCAGCATATTTTCAAAATAATGAAAAGGAAAGTTGTTGCTTTTATATAATACATAATGCTTTCAGGTAATGAAAAAGAATAATTTATTGTGAATAACAGTTCATTTTATAAATATAAAACTATTTTTATAAATTTCATTGTTGATTTTTTAAATGTTAAATTATAGGGAGATTAAAATATTTCTAAACTGTGATAGCTTTCTGTTTCACTGAACTTTCTGAATAAAAGCCATAAAAAATAAAAATTAAAAAAAGAAGGAGAAAATGGAAACAAAACTTTTGTAAGTAAGGATGGGAGGTTTGAAGGGAGGAGAGAGGTTTGGGAGAAAAAGACGAATCAAGATATATCATGTACAGGTACAAATTCCCTTTGATGAATGTGATCATTATGTATATTTAAATTGTACCAATAAAATTAATAAAATTTAAAATTTTTTTAAAATAAAAAGATGCAAAGTACTTGCATCAGGACAGTAGAAAAGATGGCCTGACAACATTATAGTAACTAGCTAAACTCTACCCTTTGCAGGCTCAAAGGCATAAGGGATAAAATCCTTGGAATGACTTTAAGGAAGAGCCCCAGGGAACCTTGATCTTTCAGACACCGACACCGTGGGAGGTGTTTCCCTGAGTTCAGCCGTCCAGGAATTCAAAGATCACTGTAGCCATAGTCCAAGTGGGCCAGGATACTGCTTGAGTAGGCAGCAGACCTTAACATCATCCATGTAGTGCTGATTTTTCAAGCATCCAAAACACAAGCACTGTCAGAGTCACATAAATGTCTACCCATATTTCAGAAGAGGCCTGGGAGGCCAGGCAGTATGTCCTTGAGAGCGCAGTGCATGAAGTTGTGAGAGTGAAGCTCAAAGTGCCATAAAGACCCCAGGAAGTTGGGGATCCCAGAAACATAGTATATCTGCTGAGGAAAGCCACAGACAATCAGCAGAGCCAGCCCAAGAGAGAAGCCATGTGAGCTGCAACCAGCAGGGCCATGGAGGTGGGGCTGATCAAACCCTTTGGAGCTCACATCTTACTACAGCCTGCCAAGGGTGCTGGACATGATAGTACTAGGAGATGCCCTAAGGGATCTTCTGCACTCCAAACATATTCTTCCTTACTTCAATTTTGGAGTAGTAGTCCAATTTCACCTTGGTAATCTGGATCAGTCACCCTCGCCAACACAAAAATTTGTAAATATGTACAATTTGCTCCTGAGGGCTGGCTGTAACTCACATTGGTCAATTGAAGGCTCAGGCTTCTCTACACAGCCTTCAAAGTCTCTCTCCTGTACCCAGGCAGATCTCAGTGTCCTTAGAGAGATATTGACCCAGGATCTCCCAATGAAGATGTACCAATATTGTTTTACTATAAAATGAAAATGAAAAAAAAATTAAAATCATACACAATTTCAACACCCAGAAATAAACCTCATTAACATGTTTGTTTCCTTTCTGTCTATGACTAATAAAATGTTACTACTCAACACACACTGATTTGTTGCCTGTTTTTAACACTCAAGTGATAGATCATGGACTTGTTTTCATGTCATTCTCATATAACATGATATAATAAGGGCTGAATAGTATATCGACATATGGGTATAACGTGATTCGCTTATGGATGCATCATAATTAGTTAGCTAAGTCCATATGAAGGCATTAAGGTGGTTTCTACATTTTCAACATTATAAATAATACTGTAGGAGTTTCTTTATATATACTATACCTGATTTTTTCCTTAGCATCAGTTCTCTGAATTATAACAACTCAGCTAAATGAAATGCATATTTAAGCTGGGCATGGTGGTGCATGCCTGTAATCCCAGGGCTCTGGGAGGCTGAAGGAAGAGGATTGCAAATTTGAGCCCAGCCTGGGCAACTTAGCAAGATCCTGTCTCAAAAACAAATGAATAAATAAAAAATAAATAAATAAATAAAGCCTGGGAATATAGCTCAGTGCAAAGATCCTCGGTTCAATTCTCAGTAACTCACACACACACACACACACACACACACATGCACATTTAAGACTTTTAAAACACATCACTGAATTACCCTCCAAAAAGATTATATAAATTTATTTTTCCAACAGCTGTATTCACAAGTTCTTATTTCCTCATGCCCAGGTCAACACTGGGTATTATTATTACTTTTATTCTTCATCAATGACAGGAAAAAAATAGAAAAATTTCAAATGGTGCAGCATTCTTGTTCATTTTCATTTTATCACTAAATTTGAACTGCTTTCATTTTTCATTGACTATTTGCATTTGTTCCTTTGTGAATTGGCTGTCCTTGTCTGTCACTCATTGTTTCTATTTGACTGTTCACCTTTTTTCTTTATTAACTTGGAAAAACTCTTTATGTGGTTATTCTTTGACTTATGATACAAATTTTCTCAGCATCTCATTGTCTTCCTATTCTTTTGACATATAGAAGATGGATCGCTGTATATTCAAATTTATTTATGGCTTCTATCTGTGGTCACATATTTTAAGGAGCCTTCCATTCTCCTAAATCATATTCAAATTGTTTTTCCTCTGGATTTCTTGTTTTGTTATTTACACTTATTTAATCTCTCATATTTATTTTGGTATTTTCTTGTCTTCCGGGTTCTGCTTGGGTTTGTCCAACAGACACCAGGAGGATGTCAGAGGATGGGGGGAGAGTGTGAGGTCAGGCTATAGCTTTATTGAATAATGGTGCTGCAATTGTTATCTGGAAGAAAAAATTGCTCATTAACTTGTAAATTTAAATGCAATATTCAATTATTAAACATTGATATATGATGGCATCTGTTTCTAGGCTTCTTATTCTATTCCTCTGGTCCATGTCTTGTCTCACGTCAAGCAGTTACACATTTCACAAGAGAGGGCACACCTGGGCTGGGGATTTGGCTCAGTGGTTCTGGCGCCTGCCCCGCAAGGGCAAGGACTAGAGTTCAATCCTCGGTACCAAAAAAAAGAGAGGGCACACGTGCCGCCTAACACAGTAGATGTATACACTCACATACTTACATGTTCAGATATGTAGGCATAGGAATGAGAGAAGTAAGCAACTTTGATGCAACTTAGGAGCCAAGGAGAAGAATGAGTACCTCCAGGTTTGTATCACTCCCATGAGATCCAGTCAGATAGTGGCTACCATCAAACCTTTGCTGAATGTCTTCCATTTGCCCTCAAATCTACCATCTAACTATGCTTCATGCTCCTGGGAGGCTCACCATTGTGGACTAACCAATGAGATCCCTTGCCTTCTGGCTTGTGCTTGTGTATCAGTGTTTACTAGAGAAACAGATATAACACAAGATACAAATATATAAGAATTCACAAGATTGGCTTATGATAGCCACCCATGGAATCAGATGTAGAAGATTGCAAAGGGTCTGTCTGCACACTGGAGACCAAAGCATTCATTCAAATGTCTGGAGCTCACTGCAGTGTCCCATGCGAATTGTATCAAGAGGCTGATGGGTCTGCAGTGGAAGGCTGAAGAGTCTGCACTGGAAGCCAGGAGATGATGTCCAAGGTAAAGGCGAAGACTGGGGTACCTCTGAAGAAACAGAAGCAGATCCATCCTTCATCATTTCCCTTTTATACTATCCAGGCAACAAGCTGCCCTGCAGTGGAACTTCCACACCCTAGAGTGTGGAATTGCTGAGCCAATTTAGTTGAGCTTCTCTTACTCAAGTTGACACAATCAATCAATTATCACAGCTTGAGTTTGGTCAATAGGCACTAGTAAGAGTTTAGAGGATAGTAGGAGCATATTTATTTGCCAAAATCTCTCTCCCTTTCAGACTTAATGAAGGCTACCACTCCTATTCAGAGGCCTTTTCCAAAGAGCTGCCTTCCTTACTTTCTGGTAACCATTGGAAGCTTCCTCTACTTATTTCTTTGTGTATCAGATGTAATAACTTCCCCACTGTTCCTAGCCTTAAAAGTCCTGTACTATCCTTTGCTAGTTCTTCTAAGCTTGCCCACATCTTTATTAAACTCTTCTCCAACTACTCATATTATGCCACTATTTATAGCTAGGACCTTCACTGATACATACCACCTTTAAGAGAGCACTATATCCTTAAAGATGTGAGCCTATACTACGACCTTGCCATAGATAAAGATCATAAATCCAGGTAAAATAATGTCTGTCCTCTTCCCTCCCCTTAAGTGCACTAACAGTATTTTCTTAAACCTCAGCCTATTCCAGATATTTACAAAGAAAACAAAACCAAGAAGCAAATATGAAATAGTTTTGCAAGAAGTAGAAGTGGGGTCCCAAAATTATAATCACATGAAACTAGGATCATAGAATTGCAAAGTTAACAAAAAGCCATATTTTTAATTGATCTCTAATACCTTAAAAGCACAAAATGACAGGTCTGTTAAACTTCCTGTACCCAGGATGCTATAGTTTGGATTTGGAACGTTCCCTAAAGGTCCATGTGTTAAGGGCCTGGTCGCAGGGTGCTGCTACTGGGGAGTGGTGGAGTCATCAAGAGATGAGGCCTAGTGGGATGTCCCTAAGTTATTAAGGGTACCTTCAAGGAGAATGTAGGACCCCAATCTCTCCTTCTTCTCCTCTCTACTTCCTGGCTGATGACATGACATCAGCAGTTTGCTCTGCCATGTGCTCCTGCAATGATGTGTTACCTTCCCAGAGACCAAAAGTAATGGGACCACTAGACCATAAACTAAACTTTCTGAACCATTAACCAAAACAAACCTTTCTTTGTAAGTTAATTGTTTCAGATGTTTCATAATAGTGACAAAAAGCTGACTAATACACAGGAAATCATACACTGAACTGATAAATTCCCAGTTGATCACTAGATTGGCATTCCTAACCCCATCCCTCGCCTACCTTACTCCCAACCCTGAAAAGAATAAAGGACATTAGCCTGTCACTACTTGAGAACCAAAGATGGATAAATAGTAGACACAAAACAAATATTTTTTTCAGAATTATCATCACCATGATGTTCTACTATAGTTTCAAATTTAGATGGTATCTGGTGGCAGGCCCAATACAAGAGGATTGTGAGAGTCTTTACTGATAAATATTATGTTAGGATAGCATCTTAGTTTGAGATGCTGTAACAAAATCTTAGAGACTGAGTGACTTAAACAACAATTGTTCATTTTCCACAGTCTAGAGATGAAGCAGTCTAAAATCAAGGCACTGGCAGATCCCATGTCTAGTAAGGGTCTGTTTCTTGCTTCATAGAGGGCTATCTGAATATTATATCATTATATGATAGAAAAAGAATTTGCTAGTTCTCTTGCCTCTTTTTACAAGGGCAACCATTCCATTTATGAGCACTCCAGCCCATGGCCTAATCACCTGCCAAAGCTCCCACCTCCAAATACCATCACATTGCATTAGAGGTTCAACATAGGAATTCTGGTGAACACAAACATTCAGTCCACTCCAGACAGTGTTGTAGATACTGTAGATGGGCTCACTCACCTTTCTTCTTATTTCATTCTATTGTACCTTCTGTGCTGCAAAGATTAAGAAACTGAAAACTACCTTTTACAAATTCTTTTGCAACTAGAATTCTGTGTATAGGCTAGCTTCCATTAGGTAAGTGTCCCGAGGTAAGCATTGGAAAGCAGAAATGAGGCCAAGGTCATTCTGGCATTCTGGGGTCTTTAACACTAGACATTGAGCTCATTCTGCATCCATGTATTGGTGTCTAGTCTCCAGCTCCCTGGGTATCAAGTGGCAGTTACAGTTCCTGATTCTAGGTTCTGTTTTGGGGCCAGCGTCATAGTGCTATGTTCTAGAACTCAAGCATTTCAGTGGTGATCTCAGACTTCACATCCAGGTCATGTATCAGTATTATAAGACTCTGGGTGTCAATCTTTAAGCCCCATCCTAGAGCCCACTCTCTTTACCCTTCCAAGGATTTTTAAAAATTCCTCATTAATCTTCCTCATTAAATTTCTTTATTAAATTATTTTCTAATCAAAATACTTAGAGTGGCCCCTCTTTCCTATACTGAGTCCTGACAGATACAGGCAGCCAGAGTCAGGTCTAGATTCTTTTATTAATTCCCCTCAAGACCTTACTATGGGTTATAGACAGGAACATTTCAGGCAACACCTGGTTAGTAGACAGAGGAAAAATCTCTTTATCCATCATTGACCTAAGTTGTAGGTCATAGATACTGATATCTTGTCCTTGATTGAGGCCCTATGTGTCAGGTACTGACCTAGACACTTGCACATGTTCTCTTTTAATTCTTAGCACAGCTCTGGAAGGTAAGTATAATTATCCCCAATTAACTCAGCCATGCACATAAACATTTCCAGGTATAATCTTCACATTTCCGTTAAATTTAGATCACTGTCAAACTAAAGCACCTTGCCTCACATGGGAATCCAGACAATGAGCCTAGAGTCTAAGATACTCGGAGGACTTCAGCTGTGGCAGTATGTGATCTGTCGAGTGCTCTGTGACCAACATGACTTGGCTGCAGTCTTTGTGTCTCCTTCTTTCTGTCCTGTTACTAGCTGACAAATTTCCCTTTTATCATGAAACAAACTTTCTGAGGAAAAATCTTTCCTGTTCACTTTAAGCTAAGTTATAAGAGGCAGTTGCCAACCTATGCGTAGGGAGCATCCCTCAAAGATATGCATCTATCTCTGGTCCAGTCGGCTGTGACTGAGAGGAGAGTTCCAAGTCCTGGTGACTATTTTAACAAGGGGATAGGAAGGGAAGATCAGATTTGGGGATCACGTGAAAAATCAACGTATTTGGAAGCACTGAGCTCATATTTCCACAGGCAACAGGAAGTAGACCCCTTTCATTGCAATTTGCTGCTTGTCATTCATTTATGTTAATTTCATAGCCCTTTTAGAGGATTTGAGTTTGAGAATTCCTAAGTTCCTTCCAACTCCCACAATCTTGAATTTTAAGATTCTATATTCTTCTGAATCTCTTTACATTGAAAACATTGTGGATTGACATGGGACCCATTGAACAGATAATTTGGAAACAAGATGAGAATGCATTTCATTTATCCACTGATTTCATTTTCTAAATAAAGGCTCTACATTTCCACACTATAAAGCCATTATTCTCCTCTACAGCAATTGCAGTAATTCTCAATGTGCCATGAACTATCATCATCCTGTTAGAATGAAAATCTTACGGAGAGCCTGTAAGCCCTTATCAAATCAAATGGAAGTGATTAAGGACAGTAAAAAGAGATAACAATTTTACATACACTATTAAATAATCCAAATGAGAATACAACTAATCTTCAGATTTTCAGAAGGTTTGCAGTTTTGTATTTTGTTGACTCAATAGTAAATTATCAATTCATTAAATGATTAAACTATTTATCAAAACTGTGAATGACAAGGCAATCGGTGACAGAATAATCAGACTCAGAGTCTGTTGTTTGTGTAAAATTCAAATCCACTGAGCACAATACAATTTTGTACTTAATGCCATTCTTCTCATCAGTATATTTCTTCTCCAATGTGAGATCTTTGTTTAAACATGAGATGCAACCAATATGAAGGCCACAAAAATCTCATTTATATAATCATAACAAGCATATTATCATGGTTGTCAAAATTAATTAAACCTAATTTATTTTATTTTCTAAACATGAAATTGACACAAAATATTTCTTGTGAAAGGCAAAAATGCTAAAGAATCACAGAAATGTAGATATAAAATAATTTTTAACACCTGCCCTTTATTTAGGTCAGAGAGGCACCTAATATTGATTATAAGAGATTAACTCACTCAAAATTGTAAAAGATCAGTTGAATGTGAACGTTCTGTCTTTGAACATTTTAACTTTTGGCTTCTTTTAAATAAAATAAGTCTCAGTGGTGCAATTACAATAAAAGCAAATTTGGAAAACCATGATTCACACACAACTTCTCAGAAAGACATTCTTTCTTAGGCCAAGGGACATCTCTATTTCAGATTACACTGTCATCCTGATCATTCTTAAGTTATTGCCAGAGTTCTGATTACAACAGTGCTTCTCAAACATCAGGGTATATCAAAAACTCCTGTTAAACCAATAGATTTGGAGGCCTTACCCCGATCTTGATTCAAAGGTCTCAACACCTGAAAAGTCAGCATTTTAAACAAGAATACTAGGTAACTCTGTTGTAGATGCTCCAAGGACCACACATTGAGAAACATTGGCCCACACAATGTTTGCTTTTTCTTGCTTTGTATTACATTGTTTTGAATCCTTGCTTCATAAATTTTCCCAGTATCTCTCTGGAGTGCTTTGTGCATGCACTAACTAACCTCCACTAATATTCCTAGGCCCTGCTGCATCTCATTAGCCTGAACTGGAAAATGTTATGATTTCTACATTTTCTTTTTCCAGATTTATACTTCTTCATACATGCATTCTCCATTGAAAATACCAGTGAGTGGTCATTCAAGAGATGCAAATGAAAACAACGCTGAGATTCCACCTCACCCCAGAAAGAATGGCTGGTGTCAAGAAATCAACCAATAATAAATCCTGGCGGGGATGTGGGGAAAGAGGAACCCTGCTCCACTGCTGGTGGGAGTGTAGACTGGTGCAACC